>SJYV01054457.1:812768-913948 GCA_006410875.1 Neotragus pygmaeus
TGACTGTGTGTTTCCCTCTCTCTTGTTCTCCCCTGGCCTTCCTTCTCCATCATGGCAACTGTCATAAACTGTGAACACTATGGAGGAAACAGCTTGCTTGCAAAGAACGTTTTGATGGGGAGGCATTCGGAGGTTGGAACTGGGGAAGTCGCTGGTGGTGACTCGGTAGGCGGTGGTCTCTGTGTACATCTGCAATGCACTCACTTGTTTGTATCTCTTCAAACTCTAAATGCCTTGGGACTAGATGGGGAACAACACATTTAATGGTATATGTAGTGTTTCTAATGAAAATATCTGGCTTTGACCATAATAAGTGGAGCAGGCTTGCCACGAATCAGGCTGATATGTAGTCTGCGCGGGGGTTTCTTTTGGGGAGCCCTGAAAAATGACAGTGCCCTGTCCCCTAGGGAATCTTCTCCTACCAAATGAGAAAATCTAATTTTTCTTAAGTAGCCAGCTCTGCCATCACTGTAAGCTCTTAAGACTTTAGTTCTGGAAAGGATATGTCGGAGAAAATCTATTTTAAAGAGGCCCTTTATCTTTAAAATGTCCCCCACCCACACTCAGACGGGTGTTCTAATTATGCAGGTCAGGTTAGGACCTTGGGGCTGCCTGGGGGTTGGGACTCAGTGTCTTTTCTTGGCTGCACCAGTGTGGCCATGTACAGAAAGGACTGAGGAAAACCCTAAGTGTCCTGGAAAGGACATCTTCGGATACCCTGCAGAGGCCAGCAAACACCCCAGGACTTGCTGACATCCCATATGGCCTTGTCTTACCATCTATTTAGTAAGGGGAGGTGGGGAAAGACCTGCGTTTAAATCCAGATTGGCCCCTGACAGCTGAGGACACATACCCACTTACGTTCCCTCGCTGGGCTGGTTTTCCCATTTGTAAAGGCAAGGGGCCAGATATCCCAGAGTTCCACCTTGCTTGTGAAATAGATGATTCAGCATTTCTGAATGTTTCCCTTGTGAAGATAAGGATGCCAGGTACTATACTGCCTGATGTAGGAGACAGAGCCAATGGTTGGTTAATCAAAATTTGATTTGGACCAAGCCAGCTCTTGAAACCCTTCCAGCCCATTTTCCAAACACCCAAGGAAAGAATTTCCACTCACTTTCTTGCAACCTGCATTTCATACCCAGAGCTGGGACATGCTCACCACTAATTAGCTCATGCCCCCCTCGCTTTGACATAGCTCGAGTCTCCTAACTTTATGTTCGATAGAACTGAAGACTAAATATGAGAGTAAATGGTCTACCATTTGTATTTTAGCTGTGAAAGAATAATAGTCTTTCCTCATACAAAAATTCATCCAATGATGGAATACCGGCTGGACCAATAACGCGGAGAAAGTATAGATTTTATTATCACTAACAACAATGTTAGTTTTGGGAGTCATTGCTTTAAATGCTATTATCACAAATGTATGTAGGTGTAACTGTGTAATGACAAACAGACTGTAATCTGTTTGTGATCACTAGCACCTTCCAGTCAGTGCTACAAAATAAGCAAGGGACAGAGGACTCCTCATTCAACTCCCATCTGTATGGGTAAAGCAAGGAACCAGACTCTCTGTGGCCTCTGAAGAGTGACGATGATATTGTGAAGACGTGGGTGGGCCCAGAGATGGAAAGAATATTTGGAGAGTCTTTCTGGTTCATTATGGAAGGTTCTGTGTGACATTATCCATAGTGTGAACATGTCACCTCTACAATAATCCCTCCTCCTCAGTTTCTAATACCCAGTGCTTCAAACAGTAACTAGTACTAAGGAGGTGTTCAATAAATATTTGAATAGATAAATTTAATACCATTCAAATTATCAGTACACAATTTAAACAGAATCCATAAAGTGAGGAATTTCAGTTGTTAAACACTCATACTTTAACCTTCGTTAAGATGACAGGCATCTGAAATGTTTTAAAAATACACACAGATTAAATATTTGCAAAGTAACAGAAGGCAACAGCCTCAATTTCTCAACACGGATGTTGTTTTTATGCTCAACACTTTCCTCCCACAAAAACAAAGCAATCAGGACGTCTGGTTGGAGAGAGCACAGTGGACTGAAGGAATATTATCATCCAGCCTTAAGAGCTGTAAACATCATACAGGGGAAAGGACATTCCCCAGAGAGCGCATTCCTCGGCCTTTGTTCTGTGCAGGTCCTAAGTAAACCGGGAACTAGAAAGCATAAACAGCTATGCTTTATGGTCTTGAGAAGTGGCTGGAGCAATACTCCGAGGTCAGCCTGTGTGATGGGCTATCAGCTCCACTGTGGACGTCACACAGGATTCAGCAGAGCTGGTGGAATTGCAGGTTCCAAGTACAACCGCCTCCTTCAGCATAAGCTACTTAAGAACAAAGAAAAGATTTTAAAAGAAAACAAAAAGAAGAGAGATTTTTAAATGGTCTTAAGGGAAGGGGTTGCTTGGGAGCAGTTTTAGGGGAAAGGACAAAGTTTTAGTAGAAAGGACAAAGTCCACCTTCTGTGGGGAGCATATTTTCCCTTCATATGCAGACCCATCTGGGAACCCTTAGGTTAGAAATAAAACAGGGACAGGCTCTCCACCTGACCCCCGGAAAGGGAGAGAAGACAAAGTGAGACTTCCTCCCAAACTAGCTGAGCACGGTTTCAGGCCAGAGTCCAGGCTTGTAACTTGCGTCTTGGCTTGGAGCAAGGTGCTGTGCGGATGAGGCACTTGCTAAACCCCAGAAGGCGCATCAGCGCTCCGGCTCTCCTCTCCCTGGACTGGTGGGCATGCCATCCTTGCCAAGCACTGAAGTGGCCACCGCAAACAGCGCTGCTCAAGTCTCTCAAATGAGTGCACTGCTTTAATCTCTTCTCCTTTATTGCATAAAACAACCCCAGAAGGGATATTCTCACCCTGCTCTGCTGACCCTGATATTTTTCCATGGTGGACCTCTGAATGCTGCCATTTTGACCCCCAGGGTGCTCTGGCTGCAGGCTTATAACACAAACTAGCCTGGTACTTTTTCTTTCGGAAAACATTAATTATTCAGAGAAAACTACATTTCATCAATTTAATTTCTTAATTTTTAAATTCAAAGTCAAGCCACATTCTATTTTTAATGTTTTCATTTTTCTTTTATTGAAATTATTTTCAAAGGGGATTAATTCTTTTCCATGTAATTTTTTACATTAAGGTGAAACTCCTCCACCAGCTTTTGGCAAATATCAAATTTTACTGGTTATACCTTCTAAATCTCTTTAAGTCATTAATTTTCACAAGGTTACATTTCCTTGGGTAAACTTTTGCAGATGTAAATTGTGACAGGAAGAATTAAGTCCTGTGCTGAAGTGTAGACAACGCATTGTATTGCGTGTCATTTTAGTTCACTTCAATTTTATTTTGTTTTCATTATTGCTACAAAGGCTAATTCCTTTCCATGAATTTGTGCAGTTTTCAATATGCCGACAAGATATAAAGCTTTGGTCACTTTTTCATCCATAATAAATTGCCCTATGTGCAGGTTTAGCTGCTGTCAGTTTATGCTGGATTAAGTAAATGGCAGTTTATATTTATTTTTAGCACAAAGAGTACACAGGACATATGTAAATACTCTGGATGCACAAGAGGATCTACACTGTGGGTTATAATACTCTGCTTCTTACCAAATACCATCCGAAAAACCACAGTAGGGGTCACCTCATCAAAGGTTTGGATACATCCGTACACTGAAAGAAAGCTGGCACCAATGCTGGGCACCATCTCCCTTTGAGAAAAGGACACTTGGCCACATGCTCAGCCCACTCCAGTGAGGCTTGAAGGAAGGTTAAACTTTCTACTGAGAGAGAACAGATTATACAGCCTCCTTAGACAAATGCTGGGCCTTGTCAAGTCTCACCCGTGTGCTGGTAAGGAAGAAAAAAGCTGGGGAAGGAAACCAGTCAGCTGGGAAAGTATCTTGGCAAAATCGCTACTGAAGGTGAGAGGAATGCAAGGCTGAGAAGCTAGCGCCCTCCCCGCTGCACCCCCCCACCCCCGCCAGCCTGACGGCTGCAGGAACAGTCACGTGAGCAGGCAGACAAGTTGACATGTGACAAGCCAGAGCCTGTGGAAAATGCACTCGGGCTCCCAGGGCAGCTGAAATGAGGCTTGTCATTTTAGAAGAGAAGGAGGAAGGAGAGGATTAAAAAAGAGGCAGGGCCAGTTTCTCCCTCAAATAGCCTGGTAGTGGGAAGCATGAAAGCGGGGGCAAGCCTGAGAGACACGTGCGCCTTTGAGCGGATCCCTAGTAACCAGACCCGCAGGCTCACTGTGAGCCCCCGGGCACTGGGCTCCCGCTGCAGAAGCTGCAGCCCTTCCCAGACCTCACCAGACCAGTCAGTGTCCTCTCCGCACTGAGGAAATACGAAGCTGACAGATTTAAAAGTTATCTGGCAGCGGATGTTTCCATGATGTGAATCCTGGAAGAGAAACAGTCAACACGCTTTTCCTCAGATGTCAATGCTCTTTAAATTATTTTGTATTGGGGGTCGTGTGCGTAGGCAGAGATGGACGGGAAAGTATTCCAGGTCTGAGTGTGGGCTCCCTTGCTCCCTTGTTTGAACGTTGGTAATACGATTGGCTCTTACCTCAATACATGCTATATTTCAATCAAAGAGGAACATGTAAATATCAGAGATCAAATGCCACAGTAAATATTTCCATGCTCCCATAACATCCCCTCTTCAGAAAACCAAATCAAACCAAACCAAAAACAAAAAATAACAACCAATAACCCACTGTTGCTAAATCTTCTTAGCAACCCAAATTTTGAGTTTTCTTTTCAGGTTACATGTTTTTTTGTGTATGCCAGTTAAGAATGAAGCCAGAAATGGTTTTCACTCTGACTTCCTAAACAATGATTCACTCATTGACTCCTATGATATTTGATTATTTTGCTGTGCTTTCTAGTAAGCTCGAACACAGAATAGGAAATTTTTCTTTGGAAGTAGTTCTTTAAAGGTATTGAAGAATTCTCACTGAGACAGAATTTAAAGATTTTCATTTTTAGTGAAGGACCAAGAGGAGGTTCTAAGCGGCTTCCCCAAGGTCACACTAGCAGACCAGACGCCATACAACTACAATGCTCTCTTTCTTGCTTGCTTGTGGGATCTCAGTTCCCCGACCAGAGATCGAACCCATGCCCCACTGCAGCGGAAATGCAGATTCCTGACTGCTGAACCTCCAAAGTGCCAGCAATGCTATCTTTCCAGGACAAATCCCTCTGAATTATAGGACACTGCCCTTAGGATAGAAGAACGTCAAAGATACACAACCCGATTCATACCTACTTTTCCACCAGAGAAACTTGAATCCTTAAAGCCAGTTTGGTCTGTGTTTCCCTCTCCCCACCTCCTTATTCTAAGTAGGGTTTAATGGATCTGAGATGGGCTGCATTCCAAGTGCACGACAAGATGGGATGCAAATGAGTTCAGATTCATGAAGATCCCTCTGCGCTCCTCGCTGATGACAGACCACCAGCCAGGCTGTCGGTCAAAATGGACAGTGCTCACGTGGTACAGCTTCATTTTTATTTATTAAGTTTTTGACTGAAGAACTCAGAAATACTTCAGATAGGAGAGAGAAAAGGAAAAAAATATTTTTCACCCCTTTATCACCATGATTTCTGCATTCATCTTGTCCACCTTTTACGTGAGGTTGGGAGTGTGGCCACTAGAGGGCAGNTTTTTGACTGAAGAACTCAGAAATACTTCAGATAGGAGAGAGAAAAGGAAAAAAATATTTTTCACCCCTTTATCACCATGATTTCTGCATTCATCTTGTCCACCTTTTACGTGAGGTTGGGAGTGTGGCCACTAGAGGGCAGCATGAATTTAGGAAAAACAGCTGCTTTCTTTAAAAAATAAATAAATAACTGATGGCAACGATTCAGGGAGGGCCATTAAAGTCACACTGGGCTTTTGGTCACCAATTATAGGTTCTGTAATGATCAATACGTCATGTTTGCTCAATCTGTGCTGAACGCTTCCTGGGAATGGGGTTACCAGACACCCCCTACTGCTCACCCCTCCTTTTTGGATGCCTCTGGTCTGGATTTCAGGGACTAATTTTCTTTCCCATCAATTGCTCTAATTAGTCTTCTAGGCTCAGGGTTTGGGAATACTTGCATATCACCTGTATAAATGTAAAGAAACATGCAAAGATAAAAAGAGATAGATTCCCATACTTATTAGAAAAAGTTTGTTTTTATCAGGAACGTCTACAAGAAAATAAGCCATTCAATGGCATGGAGTTACTAATCATCATTTGATAGCAAAAAAAAAAAAAAAGTGAAAAACATAAAAATTAAAGAAAAACTGGGTCAATAAAACATACAAAAAGCATGTGTACTCCATCCATGCAAATCCTGGCTGCCGTCCACCCAAAGGTTGTCTTCCTTCTTAGAGTATCTGCCCAGGAAAAGAGAGGTAGATAAATCTAGGAGATTGGGATTAACACACAGACACCACTATGTATAAAAGAGATAACTAATAAGGACCTACTGTATAGGTAGGGACCTCTACTCAGTATTCTGTAATAACCTAAATGGGCAAAGAATCTGAAAAAGAAAAGAGTAGATACATGCATATGCATAACTGAATCACTTTGTTGTACACCTGAATCTCACACAACACTGTAAATCAACTATACTCCAACAAAACTTAATGAAAAAGTAGGAAAAAGAGGTAGAAACGACTCAAGTAAAAATAAAACTTATTCCAGCTTCTGTTTGATCATCATGTAGTCCCCTATCACTGGCCTCTGGCACCTGGGCCAGTGTTTATCTTCATGCCTAGAGCAACAAATGACCACCTCCCTTTAAGAGAAATGAGGTATCCATGGGCTTCCAGGGATCTTGAACATATCATTATTTTTGAAAGAGCTGGTATTTTAAAATATAACTTTTTAGAATTCAGATAAGTGAGTGGGTTCCACCAGAAAAAGGGAATAAACAAAGATTGGATCTAATGGACTAGAGGAAAGTGGAGTCCAGGCGTGGTTCTGCATGTGAGCTGAGAGTCCATTCAAATGGTCAGTGAAGCAAAAATAGAATGGCTCTCACGCTTTCTGCCCTCAGACTTTCCTAATATAACAGTCATGGGATTGACTTGCCACTCAGGAAATGTTGAGTTCCAGTTAATTAATTAAATTATCTTATTAACTCATGTTTCACTAGAAACCTTTTTTGAGTTTTTCAGTACCTGTCTTTACTAGGTACCTCACAGTTTACTTTACTATATATATATATATATATATATATNTCCCTACTTTCTTCAATTTAAGTCTGAATTTGGCAATAAGGAGTTCATGATCTGAGCCACAGTCAGGTCCAGGTCTTGTTTTTTCTGACTATATAGAGCTTCTGCATCTCTGGCTGCAAAAATATAATCAATCTGAATTTGGTGTTGATCTTCTGGTGATGTCGATGTGTAGAGTCTTCCCTTGTGCTGGTCAGCACTGAGTACCTTGGTGTTGGCTAACAGAACTGGCATGAATTGTAGCACCTCAGCAAAGTACATTGTCTTTTTTTGCTTCAATATAAAACCAAGTATCTCAAATAGTGCATCAAAGTCATGATTTTCCTATTAAAACTATTAAAAATTATTAAGAGCCTTTATTCATAACATTATTCAATACCCAAAAAGAAGTGGAATAAGGATCAGAGGACCAAAGATTTCTACAAACACTGTACTGATTATCTGTGTTCTGTTAAGACAACTTCACATGCATTTTCTGTAAAATAGAAACAGTAATAATTTTGATCTCCAACTCCCCAATAAGACCCATAAGGGTAATTCAGTACTCAAGTAATGAACAGCAGCACCACCTGAACAAAATATCTGTTGATTTTTAAAGGGATGGGGATCCAAGACTGATGTTTACACAGTTTGGGGACTAACNATATATATATATATATGTAGGTACTTTACTAGGTACCTCATGATGATCACCCATGAGGATTTATATTGAGGATAATATAGTTCAGAGGTTTCACTAGGGTGGGATAACTGTTCAATGAACATTTCTCAAGGTTGTAAGACCTCTTTTTGTATAGAAACTCCCCAATGGCAGAGATGACAGTTTTTCATCCTTGCTTCCCGAGATACTCAACAGATAGCTAGTTATTGAGGAATGGGTGAAAGGATCTCAGGATACTTCTGAACCCCAGAGTTTGATACACACTCCTAGACATTGGCAGGTGGAGGAACTGCATGGCTTGCCCCCAGAACAGCAATTCTCCAACTTTCCCTGGAGCCCAGGTTACCTGGAAGCCTTGTTGAAACAGATTGTTGAGCCCCATCTCAAAGTTTCTGGTTTAGTGGGTCTGAGCTGGAGCCAAGAATTTGCAGTTTTGCTAGTTCCCAGGTGGCAGTGATGCTACAGATTAGGGAACCACACTTTGAGCAACAAAGTTCTAGGACAACCTAAAAGGGCCCTCCCCTGCCCCTTTAAAAAAGTAAAACCTTTAACATTAGCTTTTCTTCATGCAGAATCAAGACCACTCAAATTCAGAGATAAAAATCTAGTGTATCGAGTTTTAGCAAATGGAGGTTTTACTGTCTTCCTAACAACAGTCTAAATACAAACCTTACCTAAAATAATAATAATAGAAGACTGCTCCAGCACTTCGATACAAAATGAAAAACACGAAAGTTTAAATTTAAGTGATGTGCAGATTACATTAACAGAAGAAAAGAGTTTTTTGGATAAGTAGATTGAAACTGAATCTACAGACCATAATTTATGAAGCATAAGGAAAAAAAAAAAAAAAAACTTGCAGAAAAAATTTCCCAGAAAGTCTTTAGCTTTTCTCTAAAATGACAGAATCTTATATGAACAAATGTGAGCAGCGGGGGTCCCCCTGCAGAGTTTGAATGGGAATTTTGGCTTCGCTCTCAAGCAGAAATTTGCTTTTGGGTTTCAGGTCTGTTCCTATTAGAAAGCTCACATCAAAAGAGGGGAAAGCATCCACAGTTCTGTCTGGTTCTTCAGGCTAAAATTTCTCAAGAGAGCCATTGAAAATAAAGACAAGTTGCTTTTTTTTTTTTTCATTCTTCAAGCTGCAAAAAAGAACCTCTCAAATAAAATTAAGCAGACCCAATAACAACTGAGTTTGTCATAATTCAAACTGCAAGAATTGAGGAAAAGACCTTCCTTCTTGGGCCCGTTAGTTCAGCCTCCATCTGCCCTTCATTAGAATCCAAACAAACTTTTCCTGTGCTGATATTACCATAATCTTTCCTAATTCCAGGACACTCTGAATTGCTCTCTCCAAAAACAAAACAAAAGGAATCCTCTGATATATGATCTAATAGAAAGAAGTTTCCAGTACAAAAAAATAACCAGAAGTATGTCATTGCAGAGAGCACAGCATAATTCTTGGGCACTAGCAATTCTCACTGCAAAATGTTGAAACGGTTTTCATTACTTCCTAATCTTCAACTCCTCATCTTCTAACTTGCTTTGAAAAAAAGCACATATGTGCACATATATATGCTAATGCAAAAGAAACTATAGTTTAAGTAAAAATTAATAGCAGGACGCAGTTTATAAGAGCAATATGAACCTCGTGTACATTTTTTGGCCCCAAATAAAGACAATGTAAATCATAGAAGAGCCTATTATAAGGGTCTTCATTACAGTCAGGCTCATTAAATCTTAATGAAGGCATCAGAGTCTCTCTATCAATATTAAGAGGGGTATACTTTTTGCCTATCAATGGAATGGCCTGGGTTAGACAGACATTGCTGACGGTGGTTATCTGTCTCTGGAATATACTACTTTGATGGCTTAGAATATTACCCCTTTTATTTGGCTGGCTTGAGTTTCTCAGGATTCACCCTGTGGTGAGTTAACATGCCTCCATATTGGAAAAAAAAAAAAAATTGCCCATGGGCTACTGTGAGCCTTCTACCTAATAGAATACATCTGGCTCTGACAGTTTGATGCCCAACTCTGAGCCACATTCAGCAACACAAATTAACAGTATAGACATTGCCCACGCTGAGCAGGAAGTAATAACCTGCTACCTGCTACTTGGCCAAAATCTCATTATAAGCCATTACAGTAATTGAGGGCCCAGACTCTGTGGATATTAGACTCCCTGAGTGCTAGTCATTAGTTCAGCAGAAGAAAGGCTCAGAATGGAGGGGGTATGTGGTAGACTGGGGAGTTACTGTGCTTTGGACCATGGTGTGAATTCCATCTACAGGCTACACCGTGGCTCTGGGAGACCCGTGAGCTGTCTCTCTTCTGTCCTGAAGCCCATGTGACCTCTCCTGGGGGGCTCAGGACCCCAGGAAGATAATGTAATTACTGGTAGGTCTCCAACAATTCTCTACAATTAAAATTTGCTTTAAATGACTATTGGGACAGCCACAAAGGGAAGAAGATGGAAAAAGAAGTCAGAATGCTCCAGATGCATAGTAGTAGGGGTGGGGAGAGAAGGGGGACTCTGCTATTCTTCTTAGAAGATGGGGGCTCTCTAGAATCACTACACACCTACAAGCTTCTGTCCTGTAGCTGGCCAAGCTGACTCCTTTCCCCATGAAGCCTCACTCTTTGTCCAGAACTGGGCAGCCATGGATGAAGTGGTGTGAGTTTGGGAGAGGGAAACAGGGCAGGAGTCCAATGGATCAATCAATCATTGGAGTAAATTTATGCAAGGTTTCATCTAATGTACAATACAACTCTTAANGCCTCACTCTTTGTCCAGAACTGGGCAGCCATGGATGAAGTGGTGTGAGTTTGGGAGAGGGAAACAGGGCAGGAGTCCAATGGATCAATCAATCATTGGAGTAAATTTATGCAAGGTTTCATCTAATGTACAATACAACTCTTAAGTGCCATGTCCTCTCCAGAAACCACTGGAATCCTGGTTAGTAAGCCCTCCTGGGCATCCAAAGCTTCCATTTCATCCTACTCCCAGGTCTCAATAAAAGGCTGCCTGACCTTGGCATTTTGAAAGGATTGGTATTCAGGGGAAATAAGCACTGTGGTGGGGAAAAGAGTCGTGCTGCTGAGGGTGAGGATGTCTGTGAGGGTCAAGTCCACCTTATACACATTCTGAGACCATCTTCCTGCATCGGCCATGCCAGCCTCATTACTCCTCTGCACCCAGAGGGTTAAGCATACAGGCTAGAGCCTAGAAAATGGCTTCTATCCGTACAAGTGAGGCCTTCCCTATAACTAGATCCTTCAGGAAAAAACAAATTAATCAACAGCGAGCTGAAGTGGGTTTAATGATTGCATTCTGCATACAATCAGCTTTTCCCTTTTCAAGGGCCATCAATATGTCAAGGGAAGACATATCTGAAGGATATAGCTCTTAACATCAAGGTTATCTATTCTCCACAAGGCTCCCACTCCTTCCCGGGCTGATACTCCACGCTGCCTGTGTCTAACATTTTCATCAACTCTGCAATCAATCAAGGTAATAATGTTGTGCAAAAAATCAATTAACAACGCAATTAAACTTTCCTTATTATCTCAAAGGGCTGAAATAATACCTAAAGGGAAGATAGACTCACTGAGCGCAGACATCCATAATCCAATGTGAAAGTGAATTATGAGATTGGACAGATGCAGGCATGTGCTGGTGCTGTTATTTTCCAGGGGTTATATCTCATCATGGCAGTGTATCAGTCAGCCCCAATCCCAGACCCTAAAATTCCAAATTACTTTTAAGAAATATATGATGTGCAATATCCATTTCATATCCTCTTTAAAGATAACCCCCTCCCCTCCAAAAAAAATTGAACAGCCATATTATTCAAAGACAAAATGATCTTTCAACAAGAACATAAAATATAAAAGCTATAATAACATTTACATCTGTATAGCACACATCTCTGTAAATGCAGGTCATCTATTATGCATAATCTGCAGCGCCTAAGAGGCCCAGGATGTGGCACAACATTTAAAATCCACATACTTAAATGTGCAAACTCCTATGGCACGGCTGTGGCTTCCCCCCAGAGGAAGTCTCGCCCATGCCTGTCTGTATACACGCACAAACACACATGCAGGTTGAAGCATTAGGAATGAAAGTATTACTCACTCAAAATGAGAATGACTATATTATTTAGCAATTACACTCAATTCGCCCTGAAACACTGTCCTTAGAAACTGACCATTTATAGTACATAAAAACGAGAGAACCATTAACCTTTTGCTGCAGCAAAGGCTATGAGATGCTTGAAAATTCACTCTGAAACGGGATACAAAGTAAAAGAGGAAGGGGTTCCCTGACATTTGTAGAGCTCATCTTAAGCTGTTCAGGTCCCCCAAGAGATGGTCTGGCACTGACAGAAGGTGGCCTAGAGAGAGAAAGTGAAAGAGCAACCCGAGGAGGAAAGGTTTGCTAAACAAACATGGGAGCAAAAGCCAGGAATAATACAGGATGGATAAACAACAAGGTTCTACTCTAGAGCACAGAGAACTATATTCAATAGCCTGTGATAAATCATAATGGATAGGAATACATAAAAAAGAATGCATATGTATGTATAACTGAATCACTTTGCCGTACAGCAGTAATTAACACAATGTTGTAAATCAACTATACTTCGGGGGAAAAAAAAAGCCAGCCAACAAAAGTACTGATTTAAAATTTACATTATTTGAATATTCTCTTGACTCTTGGAAGTAAACACTGGGGAATAAATATAAACAAATACCAAATGTGAACACCCAACAAAAATCACGTCCCTCTACAAGTCCTTCTGCATCATGGCCCCAAAGGCTTCTATGAGGCAGAAATGTGAGGATCTCACAGTTTACAAGAGAGTCTAGGAGATACCTAGAAATTCACAGGAGCCAGGTAAACTGATCTGGAAAAGTACAGTTCCAAATTCAGGCTCTGGAGCATTCTCCAAATGGGAATGAAAGGATTTCCCTGTGTTTCAAACATGTTGCCATGTGGTGTGCTCTAGGTTTTGGTAACAGACAGCTATTCTCCAGCAGCACCGGTTTCCATATAAACCACCTGGAGTTATGCAGGTATTGTTTTGCAATACTGTTGCTCAACAGTGAATTCCTTTTTTGCAAGTTACTCAGTGCAACAAGGATTTATCTTCTTACGCTAACTCCCTTCACCATTTTCACCACAGCAAGGAGGCAGGACAGAGCCCCAAGTGCAGATTTCAAATAAACAATAAAGCAAGACAAATACACACAAACCCTTATTTTGTAATTTCTTAAGAAAAATAAGGAAGCAACTCATGATGTACATTTCAGTACAGAATTGCAACAGAGTTGAACAGGTAGTGGATCCTGCCTGTTCTCTCCTAAGCTTAGGAACATAATTAATATGTTTTCATTTTCAATGACTATATTGTGTGTGTGTCAACTGGAACTGCTCCTGCTGTGTATTTGATTCCACTGACGATGGGGTGGGTTGGATTTTAAATGATGTGTGAGCACTTCTGTTCTCTCCGTGCTCTGGTTTATGTGTTATTCATGACTCGCATTACAGACATGGCTGATACACAGATGTAAATGTTATTAAATCTTTTGTATTTTAGAGGCTTTGTGAAAGGTTTCTTTGTTTTCAAATAATTCTCTTAACCACCAAAAATAACTAGAAATACATGACAATGTCTTGGGAATTTTTTCCCTCTGAATTTTCTGATGGAGACATTTTCTCCCTTCTACTGCTACTTTTTTCATCAAAATAAAAATGTATGGAAAAGGTGGCAGATGGAAGGGTTACATCTTTATAGGAACCAGCTAAGAACCAATTCACATGTATGTATGTACGCACACCTGTGTTTTATGTGCATGAAAGTTACACATGGGCACATGGTACATGTAAATACACTGTTATATGCATGCTCTGTGTGTCTTGCTGAGAATTGTCTGTGTGGGTCCTTTTTGTGTGTATCTCACACACAAATGTATTGTGTATGCACATGGTGTATGTGTTGGTGTGAATATGTTGACATCGTTATGCCACATCAGAACTCAAAGTCAAGCAATTCTTGATTAACTGCCAAAGATTCAGTTGCCTTACTGCATTCTGGTCTCTGACATAATTTTTAGTCTGTTTTCGTTTTGCTCCAGCCTCTTCACATTTCTCAGAATTTCAGCAGAAATGTGGTAGAGGGTATACCTCTTCATGTGGTTGGTACTTAATACTGTGCTTCTTACTGGCTCATTTTTCTTTATTGATTTGAAATTTAAACAAAGCTCTGAGGCTGAACTATGCACCTCCACAAATACAGAGGACCTGACTGAAGGAGGTCAGGAAGGATGTTCCTGAGGTTGGCAGCCCAATTTTGATGAGCTCAAAGATGAGAGGTGGCTCAGGACACTCAGGGAAGTGGGGGTCTTTGGGTCCCCAAGTCTCTTTTGGAAGCATGAGAAAGGGCATATCAACTCTTGCAAGTGCAGCGGAATCCAAAGGTCAGGGTCTAGTTGCTGGGTTGTAGCAATTGTCCTGTGCAACGAGTCAACTTCTGGGCCTCAGCCTCTCAGCATCTGGAGAAAATTCTCTATAAAGGTTGTTTCTGTCCCAGTGAATATAATGTCTGTTTTCATCGAAGCATATTGGCTATGCTGTGCACTGCTAACATAGTTAACATAGGGACATAATTTTTTTACATTTCCCTCTTTTTGTTTCCTTGGTATGTCTCCTTCCCTCCTAGAATATGCATGAATGTCATATACTCTCTTGCCTTTATGGGGGCTTTAATTCCACTATCAAAACATAACTCCTCTCTCAGAAATCTGTACACATCATTTGTTTACACTTTTTCTAAGAAACAACTAGTTCTCTGCCAACTAATTCACATTAGCATGGCAAAAGTTGACAATGAAATGAGATTCATAACTTCAGACAAAGTATTCTACTTAAAAAATAAACACACTAAAAAATAGACCAATTGAATAAATCTCTAACAGAATTTCAGGCAGTATAGGTAAGCAGGGAAGCCCTACATGCCAGGGACAGTTAATGAAAGCCAAAATGCAAGAAAAAAAAGAAAGAAAGAAATGGAAGAGGTTTCTACATTTGAGCAACTAACAGGCCAGAAAGGCAGATAACTTGTCAGATAATTGCAATAAAATTTGCCATAATAACATTATCTACAAAATGTTACACAAACAAGAACAAAAAAGATAAGTGATGAGGTAAGTAGAAGGCATTAAAAAAGGGCATTTTCTCTATATATATTTCTCTTTTTAGCCACATTAAGTCACAAATATTATATTTGTTATAAGTTAAACAATATAGAGGCATACTGAAAAGCTTAATTATTACTCCTTTCAAAATTTCTATGACCATGTGATGGTGAGTGACTCCCAGGATATACTACGGGACACATACAGGTACAGAACAGATTCAGTACACTGGGCTAAGTGAAAATGCAAGGAGTAAAAATGTACATAGACTTTTAGGTAAGAAAGGAGTAAAATAAGATTAAAAAATAAACACACATCTTCATATGTGTTTTGCAAAAAGAAACATAGAAAGCATAAACCACGGACTACTAAGAATGATGTATGAGGCGGATGGGTGAAAGTAGGGGAAGGATATTGGGAGGGGACTCCTCTGGATATATCTCCCTTTACATATATGTATTTTGCTTATTCAAAAATATAATAAATCAAAAAGGATGGGAAGCGGCTTCCTGGTGACTCAATGGTAAAAAATCTGCCTGCCAAAGAAGGAGACACAGGTTCGATCCTTGGTCCTGGAAGATCCCACATGCGTGGAGCAACTAAGCCTGTGCCCCACGACTATAAGTTGCCCTCATGCTGCTACTACTGAAGGCCATGAACCCCAGAGCCCACGCTCTGCCACAAGAGAACCCACAGTAATAAGAAACCTGCGTACCACAACTAGAAAGTAGCCCCTGCTTGCTGCAACTAGAGAAAGCCAGCACAGCAATGAAGAACCAGAACAGCTAAAAATAAATGAATAAAATTTAAAAAAAAAAAGATAGTAAAAAACAAACCTTAAAACTGGGTACAAACAGAAATGAACCTAACCGTATACCAAACTGACAGTCCTTCAACTGTACAGCTGAGTGAGAGGTATCCGAGCATACCACCATCACTAACAAAACAAAAGAAAGCTCGAACGCTACTTCGCAGGCTTATTGTCATTAGTGTTTGTGTGGTCGCAGTTCTCAAGTTATTCGGCATGTATTGTAGGGTAGAGGAATGTGCAAATATATTGAAGTGGTTGGAAGTCAGAGTCTTCACTGTGAGAGAAGGGAAACAAAAAGAGAGAGAGAAGATGTAGAGCGCATAAAATGGTCCCCGAGATGTCCACGTGCTAAGAACCCCAGAACCTGTGACTGTGTACCTTACCTGGCAAAAGGGACTTTGTAGAAGTGGTTAAGGACACAGACCCCGGATGCAGACACCCTGTTCTTTCTGGGTGGGCTCAGGCTAAATATGTGAGTCCTGCAAGGGAGACATTTTAAAGGCTGTGGTCAAAGAGGGAGATATGGAATAACAATCATAGAGAGGCAATGCCACTGCCTTTGAAGTTAAGAGGAGGAGAGGAAGAAGGAAGAGGAGAGGCAAGGAAGAGGAAGGAGGGGAAGGAGAACAGGGAAAGGAGTGGAGGAAGGCAGAGGTAGGAGGAGAACAAGAAGAAGTAAATGAAGATAAAGAAGATGAAGATGAAGGTGACTTCATGAATTTAAATTTGGGATATTTATAAGAAATCAATTAAAAAGTATACATGTATGCATGCATGTGTGCACATGTTTATATAGGGTATCTAGCATCTGGATACTGGTTTCCAGAAGTATTTTCTACCAATAACCAGGTTTCTTTAAGAAATCCTGGTTTCTAATTCAGTTTGTGGGCAGGAACTGTACAAGTGAGCCTGGAACATCTTGTTCCAAAATACAGAGAAGAACACAGTCCATGGCTCGAAGAGGCTCGCTCTGACCCAATTTGGCACTATTTGAATATCAAATAGAATAATGATAGTAATTAACTTGCCACATTGAATTTTAAAAAATTTAAATTCATAGTGATACTTAAACACATAAAGAAATGAATGGAAGAAAAGACAGAAAGCTCTTATTTAAAGAATATCAACTGTTTAATGCAAAAAGAAAGCAAAATTAGAAAAATCACCATGCTCCAATGTAGTGATTCAGGCAAAAATTATCAATTGATGTGACAACTACTGGGTGAAAGTTTTTCAAGGAAGAAAATATTCACACAGCGTTGAATTGCCACTATTTAGGTTACTTATTCATTACAAAGGGGAACATATACCTTCACATTAATATTGTGATAACCATGTTCACTAATGATCAATCTTAGCATTTACTTAAAAAAAACGATGGCTAAATATCATGTGCTTCTCAACATGATGAAATATTCTCATACTTGCCAGAATGTTAAACCTGAACCAAATATGAGAGAACAATGATAAAAATCTGGAGTGTGGGACATTCTACAATGAAACTGACCCAGGCTTAAAAAAAAAAAACTAAATGTCATGAAAGCTAGGAAGAGTGGGAGGTATGTTCTAGATCACTGATTCTTTGGTTTCAGAATCACCTGGACCGCTTGTTGCAGATCACTGGGACTGCCCACACAGCTTTTCATTCAGTGGATCTAGGTGAGGGCTGCAGTGTTTTCATTTCTGACAAGTTTCCTAGCCATGCTGATGCTCCTGATCTTGGAGGTTACCCTTGAGAACCATTGCACTGGATTAAAAAAAGACTTAACAAGCAAATTTAAACTTTGATTAGATACTAGACCAACATAATCCCTTCTTTCCTTCCTGCCATCATACCTTGACAAAAATGTACAAGGTTCATCTTTAATTTGCACTATAATATGCCTGACTAATAAAGGTATTAGCAATTATTGAGTCATGCTTCTTCCATCCCACAGTTATTTACTGAGATCCTTCTTCTATGTGTCAGTTAATGTTCTCACAGATGGTGATATAGCGGTGGATCTCAGCCCATGGACATTACAACCTAGTGGCAGAAGAAAGGCAATAAGGAAATAGATAAAATGTAAAAACAAATCTCCAATAATTTTAGATATAAATATATTAAGTTGGTGCAAAAGTAATTGAGGTTTTGTGTATTGAACTTTGCCATTTGATATGGAATATATTCTTAAGTAGATGTGGTTATGTTATACATTAATTTAATATGCATTTCTCACTTTATTTTTTTTTTTACTAATGATTTACCACTTGCTGTGTATTTTATATTTTAGATTATGGAAATGATGTTAGACAAAAAGCAAATTTGAGTGAAATTCTTATCTGAGTTCAAAATCTGCTGTAAAGCAGTAGAGACAACTCACACCATCGACAACAGATTTGGTCCAGGAACTGATAACGAATGGATAGTGCAGTGGTGGTTCAAGAAGTTTTGCAAAGAAGACAAGAGCCTTGAAGATGAGGAAAGTAGTGGGTGGTCATCAAAAGTTAGGAAGCTAACAGCAACCAACTGAGAGCATCACTGAAGCTGATCCTCTTAACGACTACACAAGAAGTTGTCAAAGAACTCAATGGCGGCCATTCTATGGTTGTTCAGCATTTGAAGCAAATTGGAAAGGTGAAAAAGCTTGATAAGTGAGTGCCTCATGAGCTGATCCACACAGTCAAAGGCTTGGCATAGTCAATAAAGCAGAAATAGATGTTTCTCTGGAACTCTCTTGCTTTTTCCATGATCCAGCGGATGTTGGCAATTTGATCTCTGGTTCCTCTGCCTATTCTAAAACCAGCTTAAACATCAGGGAGTTCACGGTTCACGTATTGCTGAAGCCTGGCTTGGAGAATTTTGAGCATTACTTTACTAGCATATGAGATGACTGCAATTGTGCAGTAGTTTGAGCATTCTTTGGCATTGCCAGCTTCCCTGGTGGCTCAGAGGTTAAAGCATCTGCCTCCAATGCGGGAGACCCAGGTTCGATCCATGGGTCAGGAAGATCCCCTGGAGAAGGAAATGGCAATCCACTCCAGTATTCTTGCCTGGAGAATCCCATGGACGGAAGAGCCTAGTAGGTTACAGTCCGGGGTCGCAAAGAGTCGGACACCACTGAGTGACTTCACCTTCACCTTCTTTGGAATTGGAATGAAAACTGACCTTTTCCAGTCCTGTGGCCACTGCTGAGTTTTCCAAATTTGCTGGCATATTGAGTGCAGCACTTTCNAGTTTATTGTGATCCACACAGTCAAAGGCTTTGGCATAGTCAATAAAGCAGAAATAAATGTTTTTCTGGAACTCTCTTGCTTTTTCTATGATCCAGCAGATGTTGGCAATTTGATCTCTGGTTCATTTGCCTTTCCTAAAACCAGCTTGAACATCTGGAAGTTCACAGTTCAGGTATTGCTGAAGCCTGGCTTGGAGAATTTTGAGCATTACTTTACTAGGGTGTGAGATGAGTGCAATTGTGCAGTAGTTTGAGCATTCTTTGGCATTGCCTTTCTTTGGGATTGGAATGAAAACGGACCTTTTCCAGTCCTGTGGCCACTGCTGAGTTTTCCAAATTTGCTGGCATATTGAGTGCAGCACTTTCACGGCATCATCTTTCAGGATTTGAAATAGCTCAACTGGAATGCCATCACCTCCACTAGCTTTGTTCGTAGTGATGCTTTCTAAGGCCCACTTGACTTCACATTCCAGGATGTCTGGCTCTAGGTGAGTGATCACACCATCGTGATTATCTGGGTCATGAAGATCTTTTTGTACAGTTCTTCTATGTATGCTTGCCATCTCTTCTTAGTTTCCTCCTATAGAAAAGGGGCATAAGATGAGTGCTCAACTTGTAGGGTTGGTGTGATGATTAAATGATGTAAAGTATGTAAGATTCTTAGATAAGTTCTTGGCACATGGTAAACACAGGTAGGGCTTCCCTGGTGGGTCAGTGGTAATGAATCTGCCTACAATGCAGAAGACCCAGGTTTGATCCCTGGGGTGGGAGGATCCCCTGGAGAAGCACATGGCAACCCACTCCAGTATCCTTGCTTGGAGAATTCCAAGGACAGAGGAGTCCTGTAGACTCTAGTCCATGGGGTCACAAAGAGTCAGACACAACTGACTCAGCTGAGCACTCATGCATGCAAGCATCAGCAATTTTTTCCTATTATTTATTCTTAGAATAAGATTTGCCAAGTTTGGAGATTTGCCAAAAATTGTTTAGGCTGCTATTTCTGGGAGAGAAAAAACTTTCAAGCTGCTTGGGAAATAGCTTCATCATTATTTTCTCTTTGTGATAGGATCTATTGCTGCTGGCCCTTCTCTTGTTAAAAATTCTGATTGGTGATTTTTCTTTGTTGTGTTTTTCCCTTCATAGTACCTATAGACATTGAGGGCATGGTGATCCTGTTACTAAAAGGAGGTGAAACAGTAGCACAGGAACAAGATTATCACACTGAACTGAAAATGAATTGAAATGTGCTCTGAGCCTTTGAACATCTGTCATTATATGAACCTGGGTCAGGGAATAGTGTGGGCTTTCCTCGTGGCTTAGTGGTAAAGAATCTGCTTGTGATGCAGGAGACCCAGCTTTGATCCCTGGGTTGGGAAGACGCCCTGGATAGGGCATGGCAACCCACTCCAGTATTCTTGCCTGGAGAATTCCAGGGACAGAGGAGCCTGGTGGGCTACAGTCCATGGGGTCAGATACAACTGAAATGACTAAGCAGCAGCAGCAGCAGCAGCAAGGAATGGTATACTCCAAAAACTTTTTTCCAGCCATCTTTTTTGGTCAGAAATTTATTAACTTACTCCATCATAGTTCGTCAGCCCTGTGAGAACAAGGTGGAACTCTATATCCAGCAGAGCACGCTACCCCAGCTCACCTCTCTGCTTTCCCTGTGCTTGTCGCCCCAGCCTCGTAAGAGTTCTCTTTCCCTAGTAAAGGTTAATCCATCGCCAGTGCCGAGTGGTATTTTAGAACGCACTCTAAATCCTGGAACACAGTAGGTGATGACCCAGAAAAGCTCCCACGGCATGGCAGAAACACTGAGAGTCATGCGGTCTGTTCCTTTGTCTCACTTACTGTTTACTGTTGGCCTGGGGACCAGGATGAGTGTCTGAGCAGAGAGGTCCCTACAGGGTAATTAAAAGGTAATATAAATATTTCCAGAAATTAAACCTAGGACGTGTACTTAGCTCTAACTAAATCTAGACACTAATTGGCTTCCTTTGACCAAATTCTGAGGTCTTGTTTTAAAACTTTTAAACATTTCTAAATTACTTTTATTGTTGTAAAAAAATGTATAACATAAAATCCTAACCATTTTTAAGCGTACAGAACAGTATCATTAACTATATTTTCATCATTGTGCAACCAATCTCTAGAAATTTTTCATCTTGCAAAATTGAAACTCTATATGCATTAAGCAACTCCCCATTCTGCCCAGCTCCTGGCAACCATAATTTTACTTTGTTTTTATGAATTTGACTATCCTAGTTACTCCTTTAAGTGGAATCACACTGTATTTATCTTTTGTGACTGGCTTAATTCACTTAGCTCAGTGTTCTCAAAATTCATCCATGTTGTAGCATGCCAGAACTCCTCTTTAAGGCTGGATAATATTCCACTGTATGTATATACCACATTTTGTTTA
The DNA here is from genome assembly GCA_006410875.1 of Neotragus pygmaeus. Lineage (NCBI taxonomy): Eukaryota > Metazoa > Chordata > Mammalia > Artiodactyla > Bovidae > Neotragus > Neotragus pygmaeus. Next base: position 834,353 of record SJYV01054457.1, read on the forward strand.
CCCATCATCTGTTAATGGACATTTGGACTGCTTCTATCCCTTGGCTGTTGTGAATAGAACATGGGTATATGAATAAGTTTTTAAGTTCCTGTTTTCAGTTTTTTGGGGGGAAAAAATGAAATTGTTGGCTTATATGGTAAAGGCTTCCATTCTTATTGTGAAAAAGAAATCACATGCAAAAGAATGAAGTTCTCATAGGACATACAAAAATTAGCTCAAAATGGATGTGTTGGGCCGCATCCCACAGGCCTGCAAGGCCTGTACTTGCCCAACTTCAAGACCAGAAAAAAGAGCCAGGAATTGGTGACAGAGACATCAGGAGTTTAATGGATGAGGGAGCTCGAGTGACACCCCACCACGGGCAGCAGATAGCAGGCAGGGCAAGGCAGTAGTCTTCATTACCACAGGAAGAGGGAGTCTACCAGTTGTGGGGGAATTGATGTCAGATTGGCTCATCTGTTGCCAAGGAAACTATCACAGTGGAGATAGTTCCGATCTAAAGATTAGGACAGTCAGTAGCTGGGGCCAAGGGGAGTTCAGTTCAGTTCAGTCGCTCAGTCGTGTCCGACTCTTTGTGACCCCATGGACTGCAGCACGCCAGTCCTCCCCGTCCATTACCAACTCCCAGAGCTTACTCAAGCTCATGTCCATAGAGTCAGTGATGCCATCCAACCATCTCATCCTCTGTCATCCCCTTCTCCTTCTGCCTTCAATCTTTCCAAGCATCAGGGGCTTTTCAAATGAATCAGTTCTTCGCATCAGGTGGCCAAACTCCAGGTATTGGAGTTTCATCTTCAGCATCAGTCCCTCCAGTGAATATTCAGGATTGATTTCCTTTAGGATGGACTGGTTGGATCTCTTTGCAGTCCAAGGGACTCTCAAGAGTCTTCTCCAACACTACAGTTCAAAAGCATCAATTCTTTGGCACTCAGCTTTCTTTATAGTCCAACTCTCACATCCATACATGACTACTGGAAAAACCATAGCTTTGACTAGGTGGTCCTTTGTTGGCAAAGTAATGTCTCTGCTTTTTAATATGCTGTCAGGTTGGTCATAACTTTCCTTCAAGAAGTAAGCGTCTTTTAATTTCATGGCTGCAGTCACCATCTGCAGTGATTTTGGAGCCAAAAAAAATAAAGTTCCTCACTGTTTCCATTTTTTCCCCATCTGTTTCCCATGAAGGGATGGAACCGGATGCCATGATCATAGTTTTCTGAATGTTGAGCTTTAAGCCAAGTTTTTTACTCTCTTCTTTCACTTTCATCAAAAGGCTCTTTAGTTCTTCTTCACTTTCTGCCATAAGGGTGATGTCATCCACATATCTGAGGTTTTTTACATTTCTCCCAGCAATCTTGATTCCAGCTTATGCTTCATCCAGCCCAGCATTTCTCATGGTGTACTCTGCATATAAGTTAAATAAGCAGGGTGACAATATAGATATTTACTGATTAGGCTCCATGATTAAGAGGGAAAGTCACTCAGTTGAGTAAGGTGTAGGTAAGGCAGGGACTGGTCAAGTGTGGGATGAACAGGGAGCAAGAGAACAGCCATCTGGGCTGGCCAACTCATATAGTTCAGTTCAGTCGCTCAACCACGTCCAACTCTTTTCAACCCCATGGACTGCAGAATGCTAGGCTTCCCTGTACATCACCAGCTCCCAGTCTTGCTCAAACTCATGTCCATTGAGACAGTGATGCCATCCAACCATCTCATCCTCTGTTGTCCCCTTCTCCTCTTGCCTTCAATCTTTCCCAGCGTCAGGGCCTATTCTAATGAATCAGTTCTTCACATCAGGTGGCCAAAGTATTGGAGCTTCAGCTTCAGCTTCAGCATCACTCCTTCCAATGAATATTCAAGACTGATTTCCTTTATAAGATGTAAGATATAAAACTATTAAATTCTTAGAAGAAAACATAGGGTAAATCTTTATGACCTTGGATTTGGCAAAAGATTCCTAGAAATGACACCAAAAACATAAGGAGCAAAAGCAACAAGTAGACAAATTGGACTTTGATAAAAATTTAAAAGTTTTGTGCTTCAAAGGACACTGCTTTTGTCCATTCAAACTGTTATAACAAACTATCACAGACTGAACAGCTTATTAAAAAGACAGAAATCCTCACTCTTTTGCAGGCTGAAAGTCTGAGATCCGGGTGCCAGCATGGTTGGGAGAGGGCCCTTCTCTGGGTCACAGACTTCCTGTTGGGATCTCACATGGCAGAAGGGACTAGGGAACTCTGGGGGTGGGGGGGCATCTCTTTTATAAGAGCATAATGCCATCATGAGGGCTGCACTCTCTTGACCTGAGCATTTTCCAATGACCCCACATTCTAATACCATCACATTGGACAATATGATTTCAAAATATGAGTTTTGAGGGGCACCAATATTCAGCACGTACTAGCAAGAAAGTGAAAGATGATCTACAGAATGGGAGAAAATATTTGCAAATCATATTGGATAAGAGACTTGTATCCATGTATATGTATGGCTGAGTCCCTTTTCTGTTCACCTGAAACTATGACAACATTTTTAACAGGTTATACCCCAACACAAAATAAAAAGATTTTTAAAAAAAGACAGACTTGTATCCAGTATATATAAAGNCAGCACAGGAACCTAAGTGGCAGTTTCTCAGAGTTCCCCGCAAACTCTGACCTTTCCACTGAGGTTACTTCTGGAGGACTGGTTAATGACTCTTCTCTGACCTTTCAACTCTCCTTTCTGGATTCTCCTTACAGCTTGAAGGACTGGCCTGGCTTCAAGGGGTCTTAAACGACCCCTGATCAATGCAGGCAACCAGTGGGACTTCATCCCTTCTGCAAATATTTACCTAGAATCTCCCATGAGCCAAGCACTAGGGATCCCACAGGGAAAAGACAGCCAGTCCCTGTCCTCCTGAGCCTGCACACCTAGGAAGAGGAGGTAACCTGCTTACAAAGTCACAGGCTCTGGGCTAAGTGCTTTACATGAAGGATTTCATTTCATCTTCACAAGGACAAATTTATAACATCAGTAGGATTATTACTTCCATTTACAGACAAGGAAACTGAGGCTCATCAAGGAACCTGGGTGCCACCAATTCCAGGATTCAAATTCTGATCCATTCCACTATTTAGTCTCCTTGTGCAAGAAGACACCCCCCACCCCAACTCAGGAAAAACGAAAGCCCAGGCAAGGTCCCAGACAGAGGATGAGATGGTTGGATGGCATCACCAACTCAATGGACATGAGTCTGAGTAAACTCCAGGATTTGGCGATGGACAGGGAGGCCTGGCATGCTGCAGTCCACGGGGTCGCAAAGAGTCGGACATGACTGAGAGACTGAATTGAACTAAAGGCAAGGTCCCAGGGCATGAGGCATACACAGCAAGAACAAGCCGATGCCTGAGTAAACCTCTTGTCCACGGCCAGAGCATTTAAGTGACTCCAGTTGAGGAAAACATTAATGCTGGAACCAAGCTATTTTAGCATCTGAAAGAGGCCACTGGAGGACAGTGACAGGAGGCAGGCCAGCTGCTCACCAGAGACACAGCCCGACAGGGAAGCAGGCCCAGATCGATGGAGACTGTTTACTTTTTTAATGCATAGAGATATTAAGCTACAAATCAAGCTCAAAATATATTACTTGACTTTTTCTCTTAATAAATGAGTAGTAGTGAGTCCAAAAATAATTACAAAAACCATATGATATCACTTATATACGGAATCTAAAATATGACATGTACAAAACAGAAACAGACTCAAACAGACATACAGAACAGACTTGTGGGTGCCAAGGGCGAGAGGGGCTAGGGGAGGAAAGGATTGGAAGCGTGGGACTAGCAGATGCAACCCAGTACGTGAAATGGATAAACAAGGTCCTCCATATAGCACAGGGAACTACATTCAATATTCTGTGATAAACCATAGGGAAAAATATATGACAAAGAATATATAGGTATACCTGAGTCACCTTGCTGTGCAGCAGAAAGAGCACAATGTTTTAAATCAACTATACGTCAATACTTTTTTTTAAAGAAATAACTGCAAGAATACCCACCTCTTAATGATGGTTTTCTCTGAGATGGGGAGAGGAGTGATGATTTCAGAGAATCTCCCTTAGCAAGCCAGACATTTCATAATACGCAAATGTTTAACAGTGAATCTATACACTTCCATAAGCAGAAAATAAACAAGTGAGGCTGCTAGTTAGGCCAAGAGTTTATGTTGCAGTACCAGTGCTACAGTTAAATGATGCTTTCCAGGAAGCACCACCTAAACCCAGATGGGGTCTTCCTAGGTGGCTCAGTGGTAAAGAATCTGCCTGCCAAGGCAGAAGACTCGGGTCTGATCCCTGGGTCAGGAAAATCCCCTGGAAAAGGAAATGGCAACCGACTCCAGTATTCTTTCCTGGGAAATCCCATGGACATAGGGCCTAGTGGGCTACAGTCCATGAGATCACAAAGAGTTGGACATGACTTAGCAACTAAACAGTAACAACAAAGTCTAGATGGAGCCTGAGGCCCAGACCATGCCTTCTTCACTTCCTGTCCCCTCCCTCTGCCTCCACATACATTCAAAGAACAGTGTTGAAATACCAACTACTCCCTGGTAATGAAGTCCAGGTTCACCTATGAACAATCTTGCTTTATACCTCTTTCCCAATTCAAATCAAGGGCAAACAAACCATTCATCATTCCAGCAGAGCCCAGAAAACTGCATACACTGATCTTCTGAATTTTATCACCTGCTCTTCAAGGAATACTGAGCCCTTATGACTTGAGAGTGATTTCATTACAGTTTAAGAATATCATATATAACCCTTTTTGTGATCCTGTCACTAAATAATCAGTAATACTTATTATTGAAACAGATGTGCTAATGAAATGGACAGGTTTGAATTTGTCAATATTCTTCTTGGGTTGATTTTACCTTTTTATGTCAAAGAAAATAATGCAAAAACTGAACTGAAACTTTGCAGAGAGACAATTTTTCTTCTTTGACAGTATCAGTAAGAGACAGGAGTCTAACCATATGGGTTTACCTCATGAAAATTAGTCTTTCTGGAGTCAGTAAAAAATTCCAGTTCTCAGGGATTCCCAGTTCCACTGTATAGTTTGGAGTGGCAACAAAACAAGAACAGACTTCAATAATAATTCCATCCATAATACAACACTGTAAATCAACTATGCTCCAAGAAAAAGTAATTAAACAATAACTTCATCTTTTAAGGAATAAAAGTGTTCAAAGGGCACAAAACAACTGTGGTCTGGCACACTGGACTATTTGTCTTCCCAGCCACTGAACATTTGCGTCTCCCTTGTCCTCTGGCCTCCAGCTCCCCAATTCATCACCTCCACTCGTCATCAACCCTGGGGATTCCACTCTAGGAACGATTACAGGACCGTCAGCTCCCCTTGGACAGAATCAACGAGTAAATGCTCCCCAAACCAGAAGCTTCATAGTTCGCATGCTCTGTACCTCTATTGTTGAGAGCTCCTTGTAGCCAGGAACTATTTCTATTGCCTTTGACCCCTGTGTCTAGTCTGGTACCCAACCCAGAGCAAACACTCAATACTCTACAATAACAAACAAACAAACGTGGCAGTAACTTGGATTCAGTGTCCAGACTTACCACTACTGGCTGCTTCATGCTGAAGAGTCATCGATTTCTCCGGAGCACTGTCTCGTCATCTGTAACACACACATACACACACACACACACACACACACANTGAGCACAGCACTTTCACAGCATCACCTTTGGGATCTGAAATAGCTCAACTGGAATTCCATCACCTCCACTAGCTTTGTTTGTAGTGATGCTTCCTAAGGCCCACTTGACTTCACATTCCAGGATGTCTGACTCTAGGTGAGTGACCAGACCATTGAGATTATCTGGGTCATGAAGGTCTTTTTTGTACAGTTCTTGTGTGTATTCTTGCCACCTCTTTTCAATATCTTCTGCTTCTGTGAGGTCCATACCATTTCTGTCCTTTATTGAGCACATCTTTGCATGAAATGTTCGCTTGGATCTCTGATTTTCTTGAAGAGATCTCTAGTCTTTCCCATTCTGTTGTTTTCTTCTATTTCTTCACATTGATCAATGAGGGAGGCTTTCTTATGTCTCCTTGCTGTTCTTTGGAACTCTGCATTCAAATGGGTATATCTTTCCTTTCCTCCTTATCTTTTAACTTCTCTTCTTTTCACAGCTATTTGTAAGGTCTCCTCAGACAGCTATTTTGCTTTTTTGAATTTCTTTTTATTGGGGATGGTCTTGATCCCTGTCTCCTGTACCATGTCATGAACCTCTGTCCATATTTCTTCAGGCACTCTGTCAGAGCTAGTCCCTTAAATCTATTTTCCACTTCCACTGTATAATCATAAGGGATCTGATTTAGGTCATACCTGAATGGGTTAGTTGTTTTCCCCACTTTCTTCAATTTAAGTCTGAATCTGACAATAAGGATTTCATGATCTGAGCCACAGTCAGCTCCCAGTCTTGTTTTTGCTGACTGTATAGAGCTTGTCCATCTTTGGCTGCAAAGAATATAATCAATCTGATTTTGGTGTTGTGTAGAGTCTTCTCTTGTGTTGTTGGAAGAGGGTGTTTGCTATGAAAATGTATAATAATGTCAAATAATGCAGGAAAAAATGAAAAAATGAAAAATTCAACATTTATTAATCTCAATGAAAACTTTCTGAAATATAGAATAAATGAAAAATTCCTTAGCCTCATAAACGTCACCTATAAAAAGAAAACCTATAGCTAACACACTGACTATTAAAAGAGTGAGTGCTTTCCCTCCATCAGGAATGAGATATGATATTCACTGTCACTCCTGTTATTCAATTCACATATGCATAATCTTCTCATCCTGAATTACCCATGCTCATGTGCTATAGGCACATGTGGTATGATATCTAGCAATCCATTTTTGGATATTAAAGACAATCTAAGTTCCTGACAGCTGCAGCACAGAGCAGAGACTTCTTCTTACTGGAAAAACACGAAGTAAATTCCCAAGGGCAGGAAATACTTGGGACTCGCTGAGCAGCACTGTGTTGGGTGATAAAGTGGACTGGCAGATTTTTTTCTTACACTAAAAAGAACATCATAGCAAAATCTCTGCCCCCAAACATGGAACAGTAAGTCCCTAGGCCAGCTAATCTAACATTAAAAAGGAAGTTCTCAGTTCTGAATCTTGTTTTCGTAAAATTGTCTTCTGCATCAAGGCATGCTCCCAAACATGGAGACTGTTCCCCAGAAGCACATCTCATTCTGGAGAACTGTCATAGCCCTTTACACCATCGATTATTTATTTGATTACCTCCTATTATAAGACACTATATCCAGTACTCTAAAATACATCAATTTGTTTATTTTCTATGCTGCTGCTGCTAAGTTGCTTCAGTCGTGTCCGACTCTGTGCGACCCCATAGACGGCAGTCCACCAGGCTCCCCTGTCCCTGGGATTCTCCAGGCAAGAACACTGGAGTGGGCTGCCATTTTCTTCTCCAACGCATGAAAGTGAAAAGTGAAAGTGAAGTCGCTCAGTCGAGTCCGACTCTCTGCGACCCCATGGACTGCAGCCCACCAGGCTCCTATGTCCATGGGATTTGCCAGGCAAGAGTACTGGAGTGGGCTGCCATTGCCTTCTCCGCTATGACCACTAGGTAGGCTTTATTATCCCTAGTCCACAGAAGAAGTGGGACTTAGAAAGGGTAACTAATATGTTCAAAGAGACACAAATATTATAATGAAAAGCTGTAGTTAGCTTTCAGTTCTTTTGATTACAAATTCAGTGCTCCTTCCATTATACCAAAGATCACCTAAGGGACTGATGCACCAGAGAAGTATGCAGCGAGCAATGTTTCTGTGACTTTGGGCTTATTTCAATAAAGTTTTTTGTTTCATTTCATGACAGTATTTTAAAAATGAATTTTCTAGTTATAAAGATAGCTTCTGTTGACAATGGGAATCCTCAATTGAAAGACATTTTATGAAGAAAATCATAGCAGATTTCTTGCCCTCTTTCTCATCACCATCACAGCTAACTTTATTGAGTTTCCTATATGTAGGCACTGTAATGAGCATTTTACATGGATTATGTCATCACCTGATCCTGTATACCCCTGGAGAAGGAAATGGTAACCCACTCCAGTTTTCTTGCCTGGAGAATCCCATGGACGGAGAAGCCTGGTAGGCTACAGTCCATGAGGTCACAAAGAGTCGGACATGACTGAGCGACTTCACTTTCACTCACTTGATCCTGTATACAATCTTATGAGATAACTAGTATCCTTTTTTGCTCCCTCATTTTTTAACACATTGCCTATAAAATGGATCTAAACAGAATTCAAATCTGTGAGTCCTTAAGGGACTTTGTGTTCTCCCTGAAGCTTACCAATTTGGTTTAAAATATAGTTCATATAAATCCTTATCCATAGCTTTCATTCCCTCTCCCTACAGCCCTCGGTGCTCAAATATATCACAACATATGATTTGACTTGATGGTTTTTATCCACGGCAAGATAGAACAGTTTTAAAAAGAACTGAAAATGCTCCCCAAATTCAGTTGCTCTGATATTCTTCCCGAATTCAGTATGGGAATGAGTCTCCTGAGATCTCTAGACACTGTCCTTGTCTTCTGTCCTGAGGAGGTTGTCCAATGGCAAACACAGAACTTCTCATTGCACATCTATCACTCATGGGCCAAGAAGAAAGCTTGGTATATACTCCTGATCTTCCTGGAAACTAACTGCTCATCTGTCCTTGGTCCATCAGTCCTCATGCCTGACCTCAAAGACATTCTCTGTGAAAAATAATGAAAATCCAATAAGCAAAATCAAACCTATTGGTCCAAGTCTTGTCAATTCTGAAGGTACCCAAAATACTGTAGAAGGGTAGCCTCATAAGTGAGTGCTGTTTCCCAAGTGAAATAACAAAGCTTCCCAGATACTTGGCAGGCTACTCAAATAGTGCTCAAATGGATATAGTCTCCTTGACAGAGAAGATCAGGGAATGGTTAGAGCAGAATTCAGGAGCTGGAAGCAGTGTGTCTCTGAGGTACACAGCCACACTGCTAGAAAATCAAGACTTTACAGTTGGTAGAACTGAGACCAGCTAAGTATAGCTGGCAGCTTACCTGCTGCAGAATCTGACTTCTGATCCTAGATTCCTGTATCTTTAACAAGTATATGGTGATCCTTAAGCACACTCAAGTTTGAGAACCAGTGTAATAGACTCAGGAGCCAAACAACCTGGGTTCAAATCTCTTTGTGTCTTAATACCTATACCTGAAAAATGAGGATATTCGTAATATCTAATTTCCAAGATTAAATGAGATATTGTGTATAAAAAGCCCCAAAATGACTAGCATGGAGTGAGCACTCAATTTCTATTAGCTCCGAGTCTTATAAAAATTACATTTGCATAACAGAGTTACCCTTTCCAAAAAGACTTTCACAATTATAAAACCATATTATTTTACAACAATACTAAAAGGCAATAAAATTTTCATTATGCCTATTTTAAAGAGGAGGAAATGAAAGCACAAGAGAAACCGGGGTCTTAGAGTGGCAAATATCCTGTATACAAAGCACAATTGATGATAATGGTTGCCTATGGCAACCATTGAAAAGGTTCCTTGGTACCACCAAGGCAACAGACTTAGTTACACCAACCTGCTGATAAATGGCAGAGTTGAAAATAAAATCAGAAAGTAAGATCAGCTGCCTGACATCCATATTCCTCTTTTATCTCACACAGACACCCTAGGCTGTTGAGCACAGGAACATGCTCATTGATGGTGGGCATAACATAAAGCAGGATGTTATAAGAAACCTGGCACATCTTATTAAATCAGAATTGCTTTGCTTTGGAACAATATCCTTATTTTGATATTTCTTTCTTTCTGCTTCTTGGAACATGAAAATAAAGGCTGGTGCTACAGCAACAACATTGTGACCATATATCAAACTAGAGGTTGGAGCTGGTCTATTGGAACACTGAACAAAAATAAAACAAGCTTGAGTGGTATCATACCAGTCATGGATGGTATACATCTGGGGTTCATGTTATATGAAAGTATCGTATTAAAGCGACTGCTATTTGAGGGTGTTTATGAACTGAACTGAACTGATTAGTTGCATTTGAATACAATTCCTAACTTATATAAATCCTTTTTTTGTATTAGCACTACTTTTTTTCTAGAACTATTTTAATAAAAATCATACTGTTCTAGGGGGCTTTGTTTTTAAGTTTTATTATATCTATATGCTCATTGCTAAACAACAAAGTGCAAAGAAAAATAAATAAAACTCATGCATAACTTCAATGCCCAGAACTAAAATGCAGTTAACATTTTGATGTTTTGACTTCTAGTCTTTTTTCTAGACCTATGTCATAAATATTGATGAGTTCATATATACACTTTTTTTCATTTGTTTTATTGAATAAATGTTTGCCTGCCACATTAAAATTATTTTAAACAACACTGAATGCTGTATAACAGTGTACTCTGTGGATGTATCATAATTAGCATTCCTATGACACTGTTTTCTGTGCTTTGATGTTATAGACATTACTACACTGAACATTTTAATGTATAAAGATGATTTGTTTATGTATTTCAGATTCTTTCCTTTGGACAGATTCCTAATGTAGCATTATTAGGTAAAGGATCTAAATATTTTCTAGCCTCAATGCACAGGGTCAAAATGGTTTTCCAAAACATACTGCCATATACGCAATCCACTGGCACAAAGTATGGTTTACTTGATTATTTTAGCTAGCTTAATAAATGGAAAAGTTATATCCCAGGGTAGTTTTACTTTGGAAGTGTTATTTTTGAGGGTGAACATTGCTCATGTTCATCACCACTTGGGTTCCCTACTGTGTTTTATATATTTTTGTATCTCCCATATGTATCACATGTCCTGGATCACAGGAGAGACTCAACATGGCTTTACCAGACAGATATGGTTATTCATCGGAGAAGGTGATGGCACCGCACTCCAGTACTCTTGCCTGGAAAATCCCATGGACGGAGGAGCCTGGTAGGCTGCAGTCCATGGGGTTGCTGAGAGTTGCACACGACTCAGTGATTTCACTTTCACGCATTGGAGAAGGAGATGGCAACCCACTCCAGTGTTCTTGCCTGGAGAATCCCAGGGACGGCAGAACCTGGTGGGCTGCTATTTATGGGGTCACACAGAGNATCCTGTATACAAAGCACAATTGATGATAATGGTTGCCTATGGCAACCATTGAAAAGGTTCCTTGGTACCACCAAGGCAACAGACTTAGTTATACCAACCTGCTGATAAATGGCAGAGTTGAAAATAAAATCAGAAAGTAAGATCAGCTGCCTGACATCCATATTCCTCTTTTATCTCACACAGACACCCTAGGCTGTTGAGCACAGGAACATGCTCATTGATGGTGGGCATAACATAAAGCAGGATGTTATAAGAAACCTGGCACATCTTATTAAATCAGAATTGCTTTGCTTTGGAACAATATCCTTATTTTGATATTTCTTTCTTTCTGCTTCTTGGAACATGAAAATAAAGGCTGGTGCTACAGCAACAACATTGTGACCATATATCAAACTAGAGGTTGGAGCTGGTCTATTGGAACACTGAACAAAAATAAAACAAGCTTGAGTGGTATCATACCAGTCATGGATGGTATACATCTGGGGTTCATGTTATATGAAAGTATCGTATTAAAGCGACTGCTATTTGAGGGTGTTTATGAACTGAACTGAACTGATTAGTTGCATTTGAATACAATTCCTAACTTATATAAATCCTTTTTTTGTATTAGCACTACTTTTTTTCTAGAACTATTTTAATAAAAATCATACTGTTCTAGGGGGCTTTGTTTTTAAGTTTTATTATATCTATATGCTCATTGCTAAACAACAAAGTGCAAAGAAAAATAAATAAAACTCATGCATAACTTCAATGCCCAGAACTAAAATGCAGTTAACATTTTGATGTTTTGACTTCTAGTCTTTTTTCTAGACCTATGTCATAAATATTGATGAGTTCATATATACACTTTTTTTCATTTGTTTTATTGAATAAATGTTTGCCTGCCACATTAAAATTATTTTAAACAACACTGAATGCTGTATAACAGTGTACTCTGTGGATGTATCATAATTAGCATTCCTATGACACTGTTTTCTGTGCTTTGATGTTATAGACATTACTACACTGAACATTTTAATGTATAAAGATGATTTGTTTATGTATTTCAGATTCTTTCCTTTGGACAGATTCCTAATGTAGCATTATTAGGTAAAGGATCTAAATATTTTCTAGCCTCAATGCACAGGGTCAAAATGGTTTTCCAAAACATACTGCCATATACGCAATCCACTGGCACAAAGTATGGTTTACTTGATTATTTTAGCTAGCTTAATAAATGGAAAAGTTATATCCCAGGGTAGTTTTACTTTGGAAGTGTTATTTTTGAGGGTGAACATTGCTCATGTTCATCACCACTTGGGTTCCCTACTGTGTTTTATATATTTTTGTATCTCCCATATGTATCACATGTCCTGGATCACAGGAGAGACTCAACATGGCTTTACCAGACAGATATGGTTATTCATCGGAGAAGGTGATGGCACCCCACTCCAGTACTCTTGCCTGGAAAATCCCATGGACGGAGGAGCCTGGTAGGCTGCAGTCCATGGGGTTGCTGAGAGTTGCACACGACTCAGTGATTTCACTTTCACTTTTCACTTTCATGCATTGGAGAAGGAGATGGCAACCCACTCCAGTGTTCTTGCCTGGAGAATCCCAGGGACGGCAGAACCTGGTGGGCTGCTATTTATGGGGTCACACAGAGTCGGACACGACTGAAGCAACTTAGCAGCAGCATGTTTATTCATTAATAATCATGTACCTTAAAATGTCTAAGAGAAATTTCCTTTAGAATCATTACACATTAGATTATATCCCATGGTGTTTCACTCTTTGAGTATTCATAATTCATGAAAGATTACAATAATTATAGCTAACACTGAGTGTTCTCTATTTATTACACACTACTTTAAAAACTTTTAAAGTGTATTATCACATTCAATATTCACAATGACCCTGTGAGGCAGATAGTGCTAGTCTCCCTATTTTTGGATTTAGAAGCTGAGGCAAAGAGATGTTAAAGGAACAAGGATTTTAACTTATGCCGTGTTGTTATAAAATGAATTTTTACTCAGTAAAAATGTGCCTGGAAACTTGTTAAGCATTTGGGGGAAATGAAGAGGGGGATAAAACATGATGCTGTCCCCTCAAAATTCAATGTGATCTTGTAGACAAAACCAGAGACAGTAAACGTGGATAATAAGCGATAATAATAAGCCACATTTATTGAGTACAAGACACTGTTCTAAGCACTTAATCCTCTGAAAACACTCATGCTGTAGATACGATTATTATTTCCATTTTAAAGATAAAGAAACTGAAGCAGAGCTGTTATGCAGTTTGTTCTAGGCAGTAAGTGATGGAGCCAGGATTTGAATGAAGACAGATATCAGAGCCCACCTTCTTAACCACTTAGGCTGAATATAAAAGAATAGAAGACGCCACCTACTTAACTGTCAAAGAAAGAGACTCAGTGTACTTAGTGAATTCACAAGACAGTATATTCATTGTGAACTGGTAGACCTGCCATTCTCCATTTTGAAATTAAAATGGCAGCTAAAATAACAGGACATTAGAGAAAAGGCCTAGAGTTTCTACTTCAGACGAGTGTAGCTTCAGATCTCAGCTCTACCCATTCCTAAAATAATGTGAATAAATACTCTTCTGTAACAAGGGGGTTGTAAAGATGATGTAAATCGCTCTACAAATGGACATCTAACAAACTTCCAAACCTTTTGTAGGGACACAAAAAGTGTGGTTTATCTTATGAAGCAGACACTATGGATTGACCCTCTTTTATCATACCTTCCTCTGCAGTAAGACTATAAAAACTAAAATACTAGATTTTCCAGCCTTCCAATGATGTGGTACAGGCAATGAGGAATAGGCAGATGCCTTTAGGAAGCTGTCTACCCACAAATAAGAAGTGAATGCCGTGCAGGAAAAGACCCGCCATCTTCATCTTGTCTGGACTTGTAAAACAATTCCAGGCAGAGTAGTAGCTGTTTTGACAACATGAAGACTAACACTGCTCAGAAATCATAATAAATGATCCCAAAATGGCTGTAGTTATTATTTTAATAATAAGAATTGCCTTTAAAATAAATAAAATGATAAATAAAATGCCTGAGCTTCATTTAACTGCCATTTATAAGAACCTGCTGCTGCTGCTGCTAAGTCACTTCAGTCGTGTTTGACTCTGTGCAACCCCATAGGCGGCAGTCCACCAGGCTCCCCTGTCCCTGGGATTCTCCAAGCAAGAACACTGGAATGGGTTGCCATTTCCTTCTCCAATGCATGAAAGTGAAAAGTGAAAGTGAAGTCGCTCAGTTGTGCCTGACTCTTCGCGACCCCATGGACTGCAGCCTACCAGGCTTCTCCATCCATGGGATTTTCCAGGCAAGAGTACTGGAGTGGGGTGCCATTGCCTTCTCCATTATAAGAAGCTACTATGGGCCAAACCCTGGAATTCTAAAAGCTAAGCAAAAAAAAAAACAAAAAAAAAAACAAACCCCAAATCACTTTCCTGCTTCCTCCCATTCCTGCTCTCCTTCCCACACCATGGACTGTAGAGTAACAAAGTATAAACACAAAATGAACAGACAAATAAATGAATCACCTAGGAGAAAAAGAACTAGGAGGAAAAATAAAGCAGAGTTCAGGGGCCACAAGGGAGGGAGGCATGAGAAGCAGCAGCGGGGGGGGCATTATCACGGTAAACAGTGAGTGATGCTTTGGTCATCAGAACAAAAAATATCTCACCATTTTGCTGATAGGAAGATGAAGGGCCAGAGAATCCATTAATTTCGTTGACTAACCTAATGTCACATAGTGCTGATTTCTTCTGAATCAGTCCCAGTTAGAGTAAAAATTCTTGTCCTTAAAATTTTTAATGTATACATATAATATATAAATAAATGCATAAGATGCCATATATATGATATCTATATACACACATGTGGCATATATGTATATATACACACATGTACATGTGTGTCATGTATATACATGGCTGTACATATATACATGCATATGGCATCTTCTTGTACATTAAAATATATGTACATATATATACACACACATACATATATATTTTAGAGTTGAATACTGGATAGCTAGGTATCTCACAGCTCCACCTTGATAACTATTTTCTTCAAAACTCTTCCATTAAACACGAAGACTTTTAGCAATTGGATGCAAAAGGGACACTAAAAACATGCTCTCCATTGTCTAAAATGTTCCTAATTATTTTTATAAAGTGTATGCCTTTTTCCAGTACCCCAAGCTCCACAGGAATAACATACTTTGTCAATTTTACTTTGGGAGAAAAAAGAAAGAAAATGCAAAACTGAACTGTGTGTGTATATATACACACACACACACACATTTTGCTTGTTTGTTTGTTTAGACAAAGCTATTTCCCTCCTTTTTTTTCAGCCTGTTCTGTCCAGCATGGTGGCATAGCTACTGGCAAAGTCCATTCTATCTTTTAGCCTCCACGGCCCTACCAGACTCACAGCAGAGCTTCACAATATCGACTTGAAAAGTAATTAAGATGTAAGTATTCCAAAAGAGAACACACGGTTATTTAAAGTCGTTGGACACCATTCAAAAGGAAAGATCTGTGGAATCCAAGGGCTGAGAGCCATCATGCTGCTTCTCCCCCACTTCTCACATTAAGAAAAAGGACTAATTATAAATCTCCAGCAAATATGACCTGGTAAAGAGTTTCCAAACAAAGGCCTGCACAGAACGGCATATCTGGCAGATCTGGGCACTTGTTTTCCCTAATAACCATTAAGGTTGTTCCTATAAACCATTTTACAGCAACATTAGAAATATCAGAGTTTACGTTCTCCTTAATGAATTGCTGCAGAATGTTTGCGCTGTATCACGTCTCCAAATGATGCCTTCTCTTCGCTTTGTCTCTGCTGCGCTTTTCCCCCCTTAACATTTCATTTCCAATGACACGTCAGCCGTCTTTCACCAACCTCAAAGGAAAGTTGAATGCGGGGCTCACAAAGTTAAGCTGACATTTGCTCCCTTCCAATAAAAAATATTTAGTCCATTAAACATAAATAGCTGTCATTATGATACATGGACTGAGTGCAAACCTCCCGGTTCCCTCTGATGTTTATTACATCCAAACAACTGCAGTGCCTGCATGTTTTCAACTTTAGTGTATTGATTAAACTTTTAAATGGCTGCCATATAACCCAGGGACAGCGGGAAGATTAATTTGCGTCAATGTTCATCTGTAATTCATTAGCCATTTATTCTTTACAACCACATGGGCTATCAAGAAAATGCAGGCCATTTTTCACTCGGCACAGGCTGAGAACAGATTCTGAAATTTGTGCTGCATACAAATAAGTTCCCCGGGCCTGGCTAGTTGCTTGGCCTTTCAAAAGTTGAAGTTGGGAAACGGCAGCCAGGAAGGAACATTAAACACCAGAAATGGGGGGAAGAATACATTCTCGGGGTGCTCATGGCTTCATGGAGTTTGTCCACTGTGTTTTCATCCATGGATTATGGTTTCTTACTTCAGTCAGATAAACATAACAGAAACTTGTGTCTGAGCAAAGGTCATCAATAAAACGGGTTGCTTTTTCCCATCCCTCCATCCTCACCTCAGCCACCCCCCCCCCTTTTTTTGTATTTCCTAAAATGCTGTTTCTGGCAGAAAACTCCTGAAAGTGGCAGAGGAGGACAGACAAGCATAGCCTGAGAGGAACTTGGAGCTGCACCCTCAGATGACGGTGGCATTTGGACCCACTCTCCCTGAAACTCTTCCCCTGCCTTGCGCTGGGAAGGCGCCCAACCAAATAGCAGTGCTTTTCCTGAGGGAAGAGGTAAGCCATCTGGCTTCTCCATGTGCCCTTCTGACCCCCTTGGCAGAACACAAAATGCAAATTAAAGACCTAAATGGAATGGGCGCCCTGGTTAAAGGCCCTTCGACACACCAGGCACTCGGAGAGGGAAGGAAGGAGGAGACCACGTGCGTTCAGGTCANCCCTGTTAATGACAGAAGAGTAGGTGGAAAGCATAACACAGTAAAGCAGACAGACTCTGGTCTTGGGGGGTGGATGCTCAGGAAATTCCAGGGGGAACCCCTGAAGCCTGATCGCGTCCTTGCATTTTGTCAGGCTTCCTTCTGCATGACCTTGTCACGGGCAGGATTACTCATGCTGGCCCCTGGGATCTCAAGAAAAAAAGTTGCTTTTCAAAAGCAAACAAAAGTATTTTATGTGATTAAAAAAAAATGCTGAGACATAATTGGAGGAATTGTTATATATCTTTATGCCACAGCCCTTAGGGTATCGATTTTAATTTATCAGAGCTTCTACCTTGGAAGAAAGACAGTAGAGGCGGTCATGCTGTGGACAAGGATCAGAGTACTCAGAAGTATGTCTCCAAAGCTTCGGCGAAGTTCCTGCTCTTCTCCAGTGGTGGGCTGTTGCTGAGTTGTAGACTGGTGGTTGCATGAAGAGCCTCGGGTAGGAATGCAGTGACCATGGAAATGAAGATTGTATTGGGGTGGCCAAAAGGTTTGTTCAAACCTGAGTATAGTGGTCTCCGCTTATGTTCCAGATGCTTGTTGCATCCTTGTGCTCGTGTTTAAAACGGAGGTTTCTTGTTCATCTGTGTTGGCTTCTGTTGGCAGGGCCAGATGAGAGTTGATAGGCTATGGGAAGCGGGGAGATGCCTAGATTTATTTCCACAGTTCCTAAGAAAGCCAGCTGTCTCCCANTGCATCCTTGTGCTCGTGTTTAAAACGGAGGTTTCTTGTTCATCTGTGTTGGCTTCTGTTGGCAGGGCCAGATGAGAGTTGATAGGCTATGGGAAGCGGGGAGATGCCTAGATTTATTTCCACAGTTCCTAAGGAAGCCAGCTGTCTCCCACCCCAGCCTTTTAGAACATCTGTCATTATTCGCTCCTAAGGACCTTGGCCCAGAGAGCAGCATCTCCTCTCCTGTGTTTATGTACGTGCTTTTATTTTTGACTCACACAGCTTGGTGGTGGTGGTTTGGGGGGGTAGTTCATGGTGTCCTCAAATCTTGTCCACGGACCTCGTCAAGAGCATGCATAGCCCGTAACCTCGGGAAAGGAAATGTGAGGGAAGATTCCTGGATTCTTCTGGGGGAGTTTTCCTCACTATAAAAGGGACCTAAACCGGATGTCCCGTTGTTGATTCTGAACGTTGCCTGCATGGACGCTTGGAATGGCAGTGGCCCTCTTGAAACCAAGGGAAGACCCAGTCTAGAGGAATAAGAGAAAGGGTGGAAGGACCCTGGAGCCTTTGTGACATTGTCGAGCAACTGAACAAAACAGATCCAAGTCCTTGTCCTCACAAGCTTAATTCTAGTGGGAGCGGATGGCAATAAACATGTACATTAACAAAGTACATAGATTAGAGAGGGGTATTTGCTGACTAAGGTCCGTCTAGTCAAGGCTATGGTTTTTTCAGTAGTCATGTGTGGATGTGACAGTTGGACTGTGAAGNACTAAGCGTCTTGGCCTCACACTGGCTAATAACTGCGAGAGTGAGCAGTGAAAAATCAATGGTCAGGACATCTGGGGAAGAGGACTGGCAGGTACCCATTTGCAGGACGTGTGAAAGGCAACGTGCAGATGCTCAAGGCGACAATTGTTTTCTCTGGTCCAGAGTGTCCACAAAAATCAAAGGCACCAGGGATGCTGGTAACCTTTGGTAACAAAGTCTATGAAACAGCCTACAAAGAAGGGCTTGGGGAGGAGGCTGTAAATTACTCATTTATAATATAACAGCTCAGGCTGCTTACAGCCAAGGATGAAAGGGAGCCCTCCACAAAAGGCTCCATCTGGAGCCCTGCTTGTCCCAACCCAGGAGTCGCCAGCACTAAGAATCCTCATCATACAACTTCTTTTCAGGCCATCAGGGGAGATGGGTATGTGTGGCGGGGGTGGGGTGGGATCATCATGCATCATACAAATGCAGCTTGAAGAGTTTTATTTGGCCCGTGGATGTGACATGTGTCAAAAGGAATGCACATGAATTGGAGAAAAACGCACTGGATGGAACCTCAAGGTCATTAGATCCATCTTCTGCTATGTATAGGATGTGTCAACTTTATCTTTTTTTTCCACAGTAATGAGTACCCTTGGCTTTGCATTTCACAGGAGCTCAATACATATTTGTAGAGTGATTGGCTAATCAACCTAAAGCACACAGATTCATTCATTCAACCATTCAATGAAGCCATATGTATGGATTGTCTATCATACCTCCAACACTGTTCTAGACCAAAGATAAAATCAGGAGGAGGTACAGGTGCAAACTCTCAGCAACAGGGTACTTCTCTATCACATACGGCTTTCATGTGGGGCCAAGGTTTATTCTTGAATCCCACCCATGATCATGGGCTTAGAGGACCAAAGCCCTGTGTTTTGCCTAATCTTTCTATGGGCAAACACTGAAAATAATGGGGCTTGGGCAGCTTATCCCTTGTTAATTGAGTAACAGCTACAATAAATGAATCTGAAATTCTAAAAGAAAAAAAATCAAAATACATGTTTACTGGAAATTTCAATTAACTTCTAAGGATAAGCATAATGTCTCTAGGTGAGGTTAGCACACAGTTTGATTTTGGAGATGATGCACCACAAATTTGCATGCATTTATCACATCACTACTGACCCTGAGTTTAAGGAACAAAAAGAAATTTTNCTGGAAATTTCAATTAACTTCTAAGGATAAGCATAATGTCTCTAGGTGAGGTTAGCACACAGTTTGATTTTGGAGATGATGCACCACAAATTTGCATGCATTTATCACATCACTACTGACCCTGAGTTTAAGGAACAAAAAGAAATTTTGTTAAAGTTTCAGTCAATTAAGAAACAAATACTGAAGACAGCAGCACTTACTACTTTTTTTTTTTTTTTGAGGATATAGGTCATAAAGAATAAACAAAAATCATTATCTCTACTCTCACCAAGGACTTTACAATATCTTTGGGGAGACAAAAATTAACTCAAGAAACCTAACTAATACAAAAGAGAATTGGAGACAAACATATTTAACATGCTTTTTTCCTCTTCTCTTAAATAATCTACAGAAAAATATGTCCAGTGACATCAAAGTTGCTAGGATACCAGAACTTCTCACACAAAAAAACTGATGGCTGAAAGTCATCCAACAACATACCTGAAAACACTCATATGCTTTCTCCCTTTAGTTTCAATTCTTGATTCCTATTTTAAGGATATCATTCCCCAAAGAGAGCAAAACTACACAACAAAGATTGTACTGCAGAGTTTTCTGTTATAAGGAACAGAGTGTAAAGCAAAGATTAGGTAAATAATAGTACACTGACTCTATGGAATATTGGGTGGCTATTAAAACGGTAAGAATGAATACAATGAAGCAACAGAGAGAAGCTTAAGTCTATGCTAAAATAAGCTACAAAACTGTAAATTCACCAGGTTACAGCTATGTATTCGTATTAAAGTACTGTAAGGAAATATATACAACTCAAAATAGGGAGTTAAAGCTTAACAAAATATGTATTCTTTCTTTAACAAATGTTCTGGGAGTCTGTTTTATTGTTTCAATAATTAGAAAAAGTTCTAAAATATTTAAACTGTAGAGAACAGATAATAAAAGCTATGAATATTGAAAGGAAGCTTCATGCTGGAGGAGCTAAAGTTTGGCCTTAAATTTTTTTTTTTTTAAGAAACGATTCTTAATACACAGAAAAGAAGAGAAAGACTATCTCTTGAAAGGAATATTCTCAGCGAAGTATTTGAAATGTGCATGACCTAAAGAAGGAATAATGAAGAGATTTGTCTGGCTAGAGTAGATGAGATACTTTGGAGAAATAGTGTTAGACAAATAACACTGGATAATTTTTCAAAACTTTAGTTATGTCAGAGTGTAACTATTTCCTTTTGACCTTCTCTTTTTCAAACTAATAGATGTACTTCTGACTTTACAATCCTACTTTAGCTCTACCTAAGTATATGGGATAAATGAAATTAAAAATAATATATCAAAAGGATTGGTTATGTTTATAGTTTTCAACTTTAGGAAGTGACTTTCAACTTAGCTAATAAATTTAAAAAAAGGATAGTTGAGATCATTTTGAAATAGAAGAACAGGAATAATGTTTGCAATTTTTCACTAAGTGTCCAATATAATGGAGGAAAAAAGATAAAGAAAAAGAATGGGGTGGGTGATGAGAATTATCATTGCCTCATAAATAACAATGCTACAATAATTAAACATGGAACTTGTAAAAAAATGAAAGAGATTAATGGTACAAAAAAGAAAGCAAGAAAAAGAAGATTCTCTTATAAAGGAATTTAAACCGTCATAAAGTTGATAGTTTATATCAGTAAGGAAATGAAAACCTGTTTAATAAATGCTAAAGGGACAAAATAAGTCTGCAGTCCTAACCAGATATTCAAAAAAATAACTGTACAATAGCAACAGAAAGTGACTGGAGACTCTCCAGCCTCTAGGGATACGCATAAAGTCAGAGGCAGAAATAACACAGGAAAATACTGTCAGATTTGGCCATGTAAAAGCTTAAAAGTCTCTACATAATAAAACATCATAAAAAAGAAAAACCCAAACTGCAAATAAACAGATGTCTTAGATTTATTTTCCAAGACAGGCAGAAGGTTACTATCACTAACATGGCAAACATTTTTTAGAAATCAAAATGAAAATTACTAACATCTCCTTAGCTAAATGGGTAAACAATACAAACAACTGTTTACAACAAGAAAATAAAAATACCCAATAAACTATTTTCCAGCCTCCCAAGGCTGAAGATAAATATTTTTTTAAACAGCTATTTCATACTTCAAATGTAATATTAAGTGAAATGAACCCTCTCACACTCTGCTGGTAAAAGTTTAAATTGATATAACTTTATGGGATGGCTTACCCCTAAACACATATGGATAGTTTTTTGCCTCTGAAATACTGTCTGGGTTAGGACAATTTACTTTTTATTGAATAAACTTGTAATTAAAAAACAATGCTGCAACTGTTGATCATTAAGAACAAACTAGTAGTAGTTTTGTTCTGCTTTTGGTTATTTTTTGTAGCCACTCCTTATCTAGTTAAGATGTTCCCTTCAATTCCTTGTTCCAGGAGAGTTTTTATTTTTTTTAAATTACAAACGGATGCATGCCATTAATACTATTTTATGTTTTTAATTATCATATCATTTCATTATCATTAGGAGGTTTAAATTTCTATTATTTTATGAGCTATGGTGTTTTAAAAACATCCAAATGTATGAGGTGTCCATCAACAGATGAATGGATAAAGATGATGTGGTGTGTATGTATATATGTATATATGAATATAATTAACCCATAAAAAAGAATGAGCCCCATTTGCAGCAACATGGATGGCTCTAGAGATTGTCATACTAAGAAAACAGATGATAAAAACAAATATCATATGATATTGCTTATATGTGGAATCTAAAAAGATTGATACAGATAAACTGATTCACAAAACATAAAAAGACCCACAGACATAGAAAACAAACTTATGTTTACCAAAGGGATAAATTACAGGCTGGTAAATTAGGAGTTTGGGATTAGAATACGAACACTACTGTATAACATAGGGAATTATTAAAAATACAATATTTTGCAATAACCTATAAAGGCAAAGAATCGGAAAAAAATATGCATAACTGAATCACTTTCCTGCATACTTGAAACTAACACAACATTGAAAATCAATTATATATCAATAAAAAAGAAAAACAAAAATTTTTTAAAAGACCAAAAATATTGAGATTGTTAATGGTATTGATTTTCTATTTCATTAGTGTTTGCTTGTTTGACCTATGACAAATTGAGAGAAATATTTCAAAATCTTTGAATATTATATAGATTTTTATACTCCTTATTTTTATGTAAACACTTGCTTTATATGCTATGAGGGGACCTTAGCATGTTGATTCTAAAACATGCGGTTTTTTTTTTTTTTTTCACATTGAGCATCATTTCAAATATTCCTTCCTGGATTATTTCCATTTTTTCTCAGGTACATGCTTTCAAAGTTCTTTCAGATGACTATATGGGTAGTAAGTTCTTCCCATTCCATGTCAATATTTCTTTATTTTGCACTCACTCTAGAAAAATAGTTTCACTTCTAATAAAGTTCTAGGCTAACATTTACTTTTCTATCAGTTCTCTGAAAAAATAACTTCAGTGATTTTTGGCTTCCATTTTGAAGCTGAGAAATTCACCGTTTGCTTTCATTCTAACTGTCATTTCTTTGTAGGGTTTTTTTTTTTTTTTTTGGTCTATTTACTATTAAGGTTAATGTCTAAACATTCTGTTTTTAGTACTCTGTGGTTGTAATAATTTTGTTTAGATGCAGCTTTGAAAACTTTATACTATCTCCTCTTTCAAGTGCTTCCTGTATGTTTTCATGCCTTTCATTATTTTGAANTTTTTTTTTTTTTTTTTGGTCTATTTACTATTAAGGTTAACGTCTAAACATTCTGTTTTTAGTACTCTGTGGTTGTAATAATTTTGTTTAGATGCAGCTTTGAAAACTTTATACTATCTCCTCTTTCAAGTGCTTCCTGTATGTTTTCATGCCTTTCATTATTTTGAAGAATTTTCAGTTCTCATCTCTTCAAGATGCCTCTCCTAATTCTTTTCTAGTCTCTCTAGGCCTTTGATTTCATGAATGGAAACTCTTCTCATTCTAGCCTCCATGTCATATAACCTCTTGGTCTTTCTATCTCATTGTATTTCTGTGTTGTGTTTGTATGCGTCGCTCAGTCGTGTCTGACTCTTTGTGACTCCATGGACTGCAGCATGCCAGGCCTCCCTGTCCATCACCAATTCCTGGATTTTACTCAAACTCATGTCCCATGAGTTGGTGATGCCATCCAACCATCTCATCCTCTGTCGTCCCCTTTTCCTCCTGCCTTCAATCTTTCCCAGCATCAGGGTCTTTTCAAATGAGTCAGTTCTTTGCATCAGGTGGCCAAAGTATTTAAGTTTCATCTTTAGCACCAGTCTTTCCAATGAATATTCAGGACTGATTTCCTAAAGGATGGACTGGTTGGATTGCCTTGCAGTTCAAGGGAATCTCAAGAGTCTTCTCCAACACCACAGTTCAAAAGCATCAATTCTTTGGTGCTCAGCTTTCTTTATAGTCCAGTTCTCACATCCATACATGACTACTGGAAAAACCATAGCTTTGACTAGATGAACCTTTGTTGGCAAAGTAATGTCTCTGCTTCTTATTTTTATTTTATTATTATTTTTTTACTTTATTTTACTTTACAATACTCTATTGGCTTTGCCATACTATGCTGTCTAAGTTGGTCATAACTTTTCTTCCAAGGAGCATGGATCTTTTAATTTCATGGCTGCAATCACCATCTGTGGTGATTTTCGAGCTCAAAAATATGAAGGCTGTCACTGTTTACACTGTTTCCCCATCTATTTGCCATGAAGTGATGGGATCCAATGCCATGATCCTAGTTTTCTGAATGTTGAGCTTTAAGCCAACTTTTTCACTCTCCTCTTTCACTTTTATCAAGAGGCTCTTTTTTAGCTCTTCTTCACTTTCTGCCATAAGGGTGGTGCCATCTGCATATCTGAGGTTATTGATATTTCTCCTGGCAATCTTGATTCCAGCTTGTGCNTTTAATTTCATGGCTGCAATCACCATCTGTCGTGATTTTCGAGCCCAAAAATATGAAGGCTGTCACTGTTTACACTGTTTCCCCATCTATTTGCCATGAAGTGATGGGATCCAATGCCATGATCCTAGTTTTCTGAATGTTGAGCTTTAAGCCAACTTTTTCACTCTCCTCTTTCACTTTTATCAAGAGGCTCTTTTTTAGCTCTTCTTCACTTTCTGCCATAAGGGTGGTGCCATCTGCATATCTGAGGTTATTGATATTTCTCCTGGCAATCTTGATTCCAGCTTGTGCTTTATCTAGTCCAGCTTTCTCATCATGTGCTCTGCATAAGTTAAATAAGCAGGGTGACAATATACAGCCATGACGTACTCCTTTTCCTGTTTAGAACCAGTCTGTGGTTCCATGTCCAGTTCTAACTGTTGCTTCCTGACCTGTATACAGATTTCTCAGGAGGCAAGTTAGGTGGTCTGGTATTCCCATCTCTTGAAGAATTTTCCACAGTTTGTTGTGATCCACACAGTCAAAGGCTTTGGCATAATCAATAAATCAGAAATAGATATTTTTCTGGAACTTTCTTGTTTTTTTGATGATCCAATGGATGTTGGCAATTTGATCTCTGGTTCCTCTGCCTTTTCTAAATCCAGCTTGAACATCTGAAAGATCACATTTCATGCACTCTTGAAGCCTGCCTTGGAGAATTTTGAACGTTACTTTACTAGCCTGTGAGATGAGTGTAATTGTGCAGTAGTTTGAACACTCTTTGGCACTGTCTTTCTTTGGGATTGGAATGAAAACTGACCTTTTCCAGTCCTGTGGCCACTGCTGAGTTTTCCAAATTTGCTGGCATATTGAGCACAGCATTTTCATAGCATCACCTTTGGGATTTAAAATAGCTCAACTGGAATTCTATTATCTGCACTAGCTTTGTCTGCAGTGATGCTTCCTAAGGCCCACTTGACTTTGCATTCCAGGATATCTGGCTCTAGGTGAGTGATCTCACAATCATGGTTATCTGGGTCATGAAGATCTTTTCTGTATAGTTCTGTGTATTCTTTCCACCTCTTAATATTTTCTGCTTCTGTTAGGACCATTTCTGTCCTTTATTGTGCCCATCTTTGCATGAAATGTTCCCTTGGTATCTCTAATTTTCTTGAAGAGATCTCTAGTCTTTCCCATTCTATTGGTTTCCTCTATTTCTTTACACTGATCACTGAGGAAGGCTTTCTTATCTCTCCTTGCTATTCTTTGGAACTCTGCATTCATATGGGTATATCTTTCCTTTTCTCCTTTGCCTTTTGCTTCTCTTCTTTTCACAGCTGTTTGTAAGATCTCCTCAGACAACCATTTTGTTTTTTTGCATTTCTTTTTTCTTGAGGATGATCTTGATCACTTCCTCCTGTGCAATGTCATAAACCTCCATCCATAGTTCTTCAGGTACTCTGTCTGTCAGATCTAATCCCTTGAATGTATTTGTCATACCCCCTGTATAATCATAAGGGATTTGATTTAGGTCATATACCTGAATGGTCTAGTGGTTTTCCCTACTTTCTTCAATTTAAGTCTGAACTTGGCAATAAGGAGTTTAGGATTTGAGCCACAGTCAGCTCCCTGTCTTGCTTTTGCTGACTGTATAGAGCTTCTCCATCTTTGGCTGCAAAGAATATAATAAATCTGATTTCAATGTTGACCATCTGGTGATGCCCATGTGTAGAGTCTTTTCTTGTGTTGTTGGAAGAGGGTGTTTGCTATGACCAGTGTGTTCTCTTGGCAGAACTCTATGAGCCTTTGCCCTGTTTCATTCTGTACTCCAAGGCCAAATTTGCCCGTTACTCCAAGTATTTCTTGACTTCCTACTTTTGCATTCCAGTTCCCTGTAATGAGAAGGACAATTTTTTCGGGGGTGTTAGTTTTAGAAGGTCTTATAGATCTTCAAAGAACCAACTTTAGCTTCTTTAGCATTCTTGGTCAGGGAATAGACTTGGATTACTGTGATACTGAATGGCTTACCTTGGGAATGAACACAGATCATTCTTTTGGTTTTGAGATTGTATCCAAGTACTGCATTTTGGACTCTTTTGTTGACTATGATGGCAACTCCATTTCTTCTAAGGGATTATTGCCCATAGTAGTAGATATAATGGTCATCTGAGTTAAATGCACTCATTCCAGTCCATTTTAGTTCACTGATTCCTCCTAAAATGTTGATGTTCACTCTTGCCATCTCCTGTTTGACCACTTCCTATTTGCCTTGATTCACGGACCTAAGATTCCAGGATCCTATGCAATACTGCTCTTTACAGCATCAGACCTTGCTTCTATCACCAGTCACATCCACAACTGGGTGTTGTTGTTGCTTTGGTTCCATCTCTTCATTCTTTCTGGAGTTAGTTCTCCACTGATCTCCAGTAACATGTTGGGTACCTACTGACTTGGGGAGTTCATCTTTCAGTGTCCTATCTTTTTGCCTTTTCATACTGTTTATGAAGTTTGCAAGGCAAGAATGCCAAAGTGGTTTGAAGATCTCCTCATTAGTTTTCTAATAATTTCCTTCAACAATCTAATATATTTAATATAATTTGATTATTGAATATACAAATATTTTGTATGAAAATTTTAAAATGGAAAATTTTCAAATTGGTTTTCTTAATCTTACTATTTTTTTTTCTGTTTCTTTACCATTTTATAAAACACTGTTTTACATTCAGATTGTGACAATTCTAATATCTGATGCCACTGGGAGTTTTCTGTTTCTTGGTGACCTTATGCTTACATGTTTTTGAGACTTTGGTAATTTTGGACTGTGCACTCGTATTTTCCTTTTCTCAACCTGTGGAAATCTTGACAGCCTAAATTGATGATACTTTCTTCCAGAAAGGATCTGTGCTACAGACCTAGACCACTTGATTAAATTTTGAGGATCCAGACTTAATAAAGGAGTGTTACACTTACATCCCCTCTCTTGTGGTAGGTCCAAGTCTTTATTTCTACATTACAGTGTTTGGATTTGAGGCAAACACCGACTTCCTTCACTACTTCAGCTTAATGTTTTTGTTGATTCTCCCCCCACCTCCCACCCTTTGGTGAAATTACTATTTCTAGCTGATCCAGAAATGTATTCACAATAACTATTTATCTAAAAACAAGACGTCTTAAAGAGGATGGTATTGAGGATACTTGTCTGTCATGCTTTCTAATACACATTATTTTCAACACACAGAAAAATAAAAACACTTGTTAGTGGAAATGATAGGACTAAATTCAAGGTAAAATATGCCCCCAAGTAATGAAATTTAACTAATAAAGTTTTCCCCCCAAATTTTTGGTAGATAGACTGTTTGATCTTTTCACTTATCTTCTAGAAATTTAGCTTAAGGAGATATTCAGAAACATTGTAAACTTAAATTTAGGTGGCCTATAAACTCAGGAACTCAGGCATGTCTGACTCTTTGTGACTTCATGGACTGTAGCCCACCAGGCTCCTTGGTCCATGGGGATTCTCCAGGCAAAAATACAGGAGTGGGTTGCCATTTCCTTCTCCAGGGGTTCTACCCAACCCAGGGGTCAAACCCAAGTCTCTTGTGTCTCCTGCATTAGCAAACAGATTCATTATCACTGAGCCAACTGGGAAGCCAAAGGTGGTCTATGGAATTGCAAAAGCACACCCTCCACAGGCTCTCAAACTTTAAGATTTTATTAAGTTTGCAATTTAATAACCATGTCCTAAAAATGTCGATCATAAGTGAGATGGCCACACAAAGCAGGAGCAGATACAGCACATCACAGTATAGGATTTCTTGCTTCTCAGAGCCCCTAATGAGCATATTTAATACTTGGGATATGTCCATGCAAGGTATTGAAAAGTCCATTTTCTGTGCTATTGCCATTTTAATTCTCAAACTCTGCACAATCATTCCAAAAGGAGAATTGATGTATGTGCTTCCATGTTGGAGAAATTTTAGTTATAGCACTCTTCTGATTCTTGAACAGGTGGGGAAGTAGTCAGTACCCAACTGTATTTGAATGATACCCTATTCTCCATATTTCTAGTCTTCTAAAAGCCCATTTCTTCAGAGTCCCATGGGGATGTGTACACCAGGATACTTATTACAGAATTATTTATAATGGTATAATAAAGTATCTGACTCTAGTTTTGATACTTGACTGTTAACGGCTTGTGAGTCCATTTCCTTACAGGTCCCATTCCTCTGGTTTCCCTTTGATCCACAGCTAGGCAAGCTAGTTAAAAAGCCCAGGTGTTTCCTTTTTCCCTGGGCCCGAGTGGGAAAGTTCAAATCATTGCAAACCCTGGTGCACATAGAGGAACCTCTCTCTGACACTACTGATAACCACAATAAAAACTAGCCACTTCATTGAAGCCAAACGGACCAGCTTGGATGCCTGTCCTGTTCTCTCCAGAAGGCCTCAGGTGTAACAAATGTCTTCATATCCTCTTGATCCATGTGTGGTGTCATGAGTCTTGACATGGGATCCAGTTATGGGAAAGGGTGATTATTTCTGCCCTTTGCTGAGCAACCAAAAGACAACTGGCCCTCTGTGCAGGATGTTTAGAGTGATGACCTCCACCATCTGGGAGACTTTCTTCTTTTGCTTTTGACTTGTTTTTAGGCTCTGTTGCCTGCTAGTGTGCATTTTTGAAGTCAGCACACCACTGCATATTTTGAGCTGTATTTGCTGAGTACAAGTCTTTCTTTTAGATTGAAACAACCTAAGTCAAAGTTTCAATATTGGTATTTATGGATGGGAATAGAGATTGGAGTTCTCCTTAAAGTAGCCTTAGCCCAGACCTATCTTTGTACCTCAGACTGAATTTGTATCTCAGTTCCAGCATCAGCTGTGACTTTTGCTCTGTTCAGGGAAAATTATCTTACCCCAAGACCACTGGTTGTATCTCTCAACCAGGCATGGCCCCTATTATATAATCAGGAGAAAAAACCAATATTGATAAACTGTGCAGTATACAGGCCCATTGGGTGATGCTGCTCCTGCAAAGAACAGCCACCACGCAGTGTGCTGAGATCTACATCTTAGAAAGAGATCACTCACTAGGTCCCAACAAAGCTTTAAAAGCCTCTACTGCTGCTGCCTATGTTTCTGTCACCAAAACCAAATCTGAGCTTAAGAGTTATAGGGGAAGAACATTCATGCATAGCATAGCTCAGACCCTCATAAAAGACAACCTTGAATGCTTTATCCCTACAACTCAAAGAGTCAGAGGACAGCATCATTACAGACAACTGTAAACTTGACAGATAAAGATACTACCATCATATTAAGTGCTGTGGCTCATCAACATGCCAAATGGTTCATTCAAACACTACTTAAGCCAATGTTTCTACACTCAATAAATCACTGCCTGAAGTTCCTAACCCTGATGATACTGAATTGTCATGTTCTGGAGGAAGATAATTTATGTAAAACTGGGCAAGGTCAAGAAGATTCCCTGAAAGTATACCCAGCAACAAACACGAAAAGAAAAAGGTGAGGGGTCAGTTCAGTTCAATTCAGTTGTTCAGTCATGTCCGACTCTTTGCGACCCCATGAATCGCAGCACGCCAGGCCTCCCTGTTCATCACCATCTNGACATCGGTGCAAGGCGACGGCGGCACACATTCTGAATCTCAGTGAAGGGCGAGCAAGGCACACATCCTGGACTTCGACGAAAGCCAACCCGGGCAAACATGATGGACGTCGGCAGATGGCGATTGCAGTGCACACCCACGACATCATCTCAGTGCGACCACGGCACAGAGCCTGTACCTCGTCACTAGCCGACCGCTGAATACAGCCCGGACTTCGGCCCAGGGCGACTGCGGCACACAGCCTGGCCCTGACCCGGGGCGACAGTGGCACACAGCCCAGACCTCGGTACATGGTGACCGCAGCACACAGCCCAAAACACAGTGAACGGTGATTGTGGCACACAGCCCGGAAATCTGTGCAGGGCGACCGTGGCACAGAGCCCAGAACTCGTCTCTAGACAACTGTGGAACACAGCCCGGACCTCGGTGCAGGGCGACCACAGCACACAGCCCGAACCTCAGTGATGGGCTACTGTGGCACACAGCTCAGAAATCTGTGCAGGGCGACCATGGCACAGTGCTTGGAACACATCGCTAGCCAACCCCGAACACAGTCCNAAAAAAAAAAAACACGTCAAGGTGGAAGTAGATAACATCTGATGCAAACATGGGTTGTCGTCACCTATTGTTATTTTCAGCAGCATTTTAGTATAATTGAAATTATTATAAAGAAATGATTATTGCAGTGATATTGGCTCAGGAAAGGAAAATGATACAACTTACCGGTTTATACAGTTATGATGAAAACAATGAATTGTCATGGTGTGGTTTCAATTGAGCATTTTGGGTTCACTGACTCTTGTGAGAATTTCTCTGCATGAGTAGAAAGGGCATAACTGTTAATAGTACAGTACTAAATTCTGGAAGACATTATTCTGAAAGTAATAGAAATACTTGTTAAAACTGTGGACAGGAATCTTCAGGTTCCTACATTGCAGCAATAAACTGTAAGCCATGTTTTTGCACAGAATAGATTAAAACAATCATAAGCAGCCTGAGGAAGTGTTTGTCTTTTCGCTTTTCCCCACTGCTTTACATGTAAGAAGCAGCTTAACCAATCTGAACAGTTGTTTGGGAAAACAATTTACATCTCCACCATCGACTCTGAATTCCAAGTTTTAACCTGAAGCCAAATCAAATGTCTGTTGATTAACTTCTGAGAGATGAGGTTGATGTACTAGTTTCAGACATTTATTGATATTGATTCAACTGGTCTATCTGTTTTATCTTTACACTTTTATTCAAATGAAAATCAGTAGATGCATTCAAAAATTAAAAATTTGAAAACATTAATTTGCATAGAAATGTTTACGATTTACTTCGTTTCTAGGTGATAAGAACTGAGGATTTTAACAGTCAGAATTGAATCCTAAACAGCTGATTGCTAGGTCGGGTTTGTCCCACGCACATCGAAGAAGGATTTCAGGGCTGGGGAGCAAAGGAAATAATCCTTCTCAGTTTAAAATTATGATGTAGCGTTAATTTTTATATCCTATACCATCAAATACTTTTAGGTAACAAATTTGCAGTTGCTTTTATTTTTACTAGAAACAGCAGACATCCCATGAGAGTTTTAGTTTCAATGTTTGTGTGAACAAAGTCTAGAGGAATCACCTACAATTAGGCGACTACTGCTGCCAAGGAACTGGCCAAGTGTCCTGAGTTTGATGAAAAGCAGTTTAGTGTTTATAATTCTGCATTTATAGGACCATGCTTTTTATTACTGCTGGATTGCAGGATGACTCCAAAGGCCCTAAAAGTGATAGATGAGAGGCTTAGAGACTTCCTTCCTTTGGCCGTAGTGGTTGTCACTGTTGGAGGTGCCAAGAGTACATTCTCCTAAAATTAGACATATAGCCAAAGCTCTGTTCACATCCTCCTCACCTAGCAGGTGCTGGGTTTCTGTTTGCTAATTCTACTAAGGGCCCTAAATAGATCACTGGCGTTACTTATTTCTGATACACAAATTCCTTGATTCAAACATAGGAGTAAATTTGGCCATGGAGATAGTGACTGTTTAAAGAAATACTGCTAGAAAGTTGTAGAAAGCCTCTATTGTCAAAAAAGTGTTAAATCTATCTATATACCTATCTATCTATATCTGAATCTACTATTTTTACTGCCAAAATTCACTTTGCCAATTTTCTGCAATCCAGTTTTATTATTATAATGAATTTTTTCCCCTGCATTTTATAAAAGCTTTCAGTAGAAGGCGAAAAAGAAGCTAATTGTGTTTAGTGTAAGATAGTAGTCCAGTTTTTATTCTTTCATATGTGGCTGTGCAGGTTTCCCAACACCATTTATTGAAGCTCTTTTAGTAAAATTAAATGCTGCTGCTGCTGCTAAGTCACATTAGTAGTGTCTGACTCTGTGCGACCCCATAGACAGCAGCTCACCAGGCTTCTCTGTCCCTGGGATTCTCCAGGCAAGAATACTTCAGTGGGTTGCCATTTCCTTCTCGAATGCATGCATGCATGTTAAGTTGCTTGAGTCGTGTCTGACTCTGTGCAATCCCATGGACAGCAGCCCACCAGGCTCCTCTGTTCATGGGATTCTCCAGGCAGGAATATTGGAGTAGGTTGCCATTTCCTTCTCCAAAACTAAATATGGGCTTATATAAATTCAAGTTTCCCCCAAGTGGTTGCTACAATTCCAAATTATCTAAAAGTTCATCCGTTTTCCAAAAAGTCACACGATTCTGATCCACAGTGGATATATGTACAGAACTCAGGGATTTTTCTGAGGGAGGTGGAATCCATCTTTGCGTTTAGATTCCCTGCAAGGTCATAACTTCAAGGGGACCTGTATTTCTTAAGAGCTGTTGCAAAACCCAAGGAGTCATGTTTTTCTCACTTTTGAACAGAATATGGTACTTACCAAGAAGACTTAACAAACAAAATAGAGGTATGCACAATAAAGTGGGAGAGCTCAAAATACAAAGGTCGCCGAGCCTGGACCCAGGAGAGAATCACCCTCAAATCCCAGAGTGGGCAAGAAAGCGAGGAACTCAGTGGACACTGTAGGTACCAGCATGAATTGCCTCACCAGCCTCCTTGGAGTCATAATGCCACCTTCTCTCAATCCCACTCTTGATGGTACAAGCTGCCAAAAGTTCAGAAACAACAGAAGTAAAACCGATAAATACTTAAAGTAGTGATTACTAAAAGTTTATTGTGTACACACCAAAAGGACAGTTTGCAAACTGGAAGTAGTCAAACAAAAACACAGACAGGCTCAGGAGTAGTGCATTGTTATAAAGCAGCTTATGTAGCAAGACAGCGATGACTTTATTTTTCCCAGTGACTGGCTACAGATTTGTATTTTCTTCAGTGATGGGAAATTAGTTAAAATTTGTTACCTCATATCAATATTGGGAAACAGTTTTTAAGTTTTGCCTACAATTTCTAGAGCCATAAGCATGAAATGACCCAGGACGAGTTAGTGTTGCAAAATAAGCTAACATAAGCTTTGTTTGGATTACTTAAGGGGTTTTATCCTTTCACAGAACTTTCAAGGCTGGTCTCTCTTGGGGTTTGATTTTAAAAAAAAAAAAAAAAAAAGGCTCCTACCTGCTTTAGTGAAGACAGTGCCTACCAATTCTGTTGTGAGAGAGGATCCCAGCAGGCCCTTGCCCCTCAGTCTACCAGCTTTAAAATTAGCAAATGGGCTTGTTTCACACAAAATCTGGCACTTTCCAAAAGACTGCTTCGGTGCTGGGTGCCGTGGCAAGTGAGCCCTTTAAGAGTGGTTTCTCAGTCCCCACTGTCTGTAGGTCTTGCGCTCATGGGCTTGAGCTCCCTCCAGATTTTTCCAAGCGAGGCCTTCTACAGGCTTCTCTCCCAGGAGCAGGTTCTCAGAGTTAGCTCGCCCAAACTGGAGTAGCCCTTCCTTCCTCAGAGAGACCTTTTAGGTTTTGAGCTCACTCAGATTGTGGGCTGCCATGGCAAGACCACATCTCAGCCTTTCCCACCACTGCTAATATGGTCTCCATCTATGTTCATATTACCTGCAGGAGGGCCCCACTAGCTTTGGTTTTTTTCTCCAGAGAAAACTGTTCCCTATGCAGACTCAGTTTGTGCAAGGGAGGGGTAACGATCAGGGTGTTGCTGTCTGAGCCGCAGTGCCTCAGACTTTGTGGAAGGAGAGTCATTGTTATTCTGTCTTACTTTCTTCACCCACAAGAGAAAGGACTGTAAGTTTCTGGTCATGGTGAGTGTTTGTCGAACACTTAAGGATGAGCCACTGACTCTCCGTGTGTCCCCTCAACCTCACAGCTTGTTGAAGATACAGAAACTCTTTTTTGGCCTCATTGCAGTTAAAAAGTCTGTGCTTGGAGACCAAGTAACTTCACCCAATGTAGTACAGACCCTAAGCTATATATCTGGGAGTCAAACCCCGCCTTCATGACTTCAGAGTCTGACTTGTAAACTGGTACTTCTCTCTGTTACTCTGAGTTCTTATTTTTCAACTTGTGGTGAAAAAAAGTCTTGGTATTTGCAAAATCACCATGCCTATTATGAACATACAGCATGCTTATATAAAAAAGATGAAGAGTCCATTGAATCTGTTTTTCTTCAGCTGCTTGCGGTTTCTCTTCCTGCTTCAGGACCCTGAGACTCCTATGGCTGATTCAGCTGGCTCCAAGTGCCAACCAACCCATGGTGGGAGCCAGTGTGGTCCCCCAAAGCAGAGAGAGAGAGAGAGAGAGAGAGAGAGAGAGAGAGAGAGAGAGAGAGTGTGTGTGTGTGTGTGTGAAGTCATTTTGATTTGAAACCAAGGAGTCTTTGAGCTTGCTGAGTAGGGAAGTGATAGGTCAGGGATGAATAGAGCTGAAATGTAATTTTGAGTTACCCAATCCCTGCATCAGAATCTCATTTCAGGAAACTCCTAGGATATGTTTAGGAAATTTCAGATCATGGCTTCCATCTTTCCTCAGAAATGAGTCAAGTAACTTCATTTTTTTTTAATATAAACTACCTTGGTAAAGTTTACTTTATTTTAGTTTTTTGGCCAGCTGTATGGCATAGGGGATCTTAGTTTCCCAACTGAGGATTGAACCCAGGCCCCAGGCTGTGGATCATGGAATCTTAACCACTGGACCACTGGAGAAGTTCCTAATATGGGGTTTCAGTCACCTTTCTGTGTTATTTCTTAATATGGCTTTTTGCTTTTCTGCGCTGGGCTTTAATTCCTCCTCCTCCATCCCCCACATACGCCCACAAAGGTAAAACAACACATTTCATTTTCTCTCTAAAGCTTAGTGGATGGATAGATTGGGAAAAATTGCTCAATCTACTTTTCTGACATACTTTTTCCTTTGCCACATCTTATTCTTGAAACAAACGCACGAAAACATTGTAACCATTTTCCTGCTTTAATTCCTGGATCCAGCTGTAAACACACAAACAGGGACTAGAATACTCTTTTTACCCTGGCCCTCTGCCTATTGCAGAAAGGTGTGTTCCATTTTTTCCCCCTCTTACTCATGTTTTGCTCATGTTCAAAATTAATATTCTTTAAGAGAACCTGTAAGTGTGAAGGCAAGTTATACTCCGTGGGTGTGACTGGGCTCCAGCTGAAATTCTATCATGTTACAAATTTATGAGCCCTCCCTCCATTGCTAACCGAACCTTAGCTCTTACTTTTTCATTTTCCCACAGATTTTAGAGAAAAAAATCAAATATATCATTAACACTTGCTTAAGTCTATAATATTTATATTTTACTCTGCATAAGTCATGAAAACTAAAGAATAAGTTGAGTTTGCAAATGTGGTTCTTCATTTCTTTAGTTCGCAGGTTTTCCCTCTCCTTTCCTCCCTTCCTCCCATCCTTGGTATTTGTCAGGTATTACTCATTCAGGGCCTTTTGAAGTATGTGCTTCCAACCCCTTCATACACTCATTTGCTCCTTTGGCCACGTGGGCTTTTCTTGACTTAGTCAACTACAGCTTTCCACATTTAATACTCTGCTGCTCCTGCAAATTTATTTTTGAAAATTTAGCAGAACTAGTGGGTTTGACCAAAGAGAAGAAAATTGGTTTGTTGCTTTGATTAAGCTGGAGTTATGCATATAAAGTCCCATGGACAGAGGAGCCTGGTGGGCTGCGGTCCATGGGGTCATGAAGAGTCAGACACAACTGAGCAACTTCACTTTCACTTTTCACTTTCATGCGTTGGAGAAGGGAATGGCAACCCACTCCAGTGTTCTTGCCTGGAGAATCCCAGGGACGGGGGAGCCTGGTGGGTTGACGTCTATGGGGTCGCAGAGTCGGACACGACTGAAGCGACTTAGCAGCAGCAGCAGCAGCATGCATATAAAAAGGGAGGCCTTGGAGCATTAGACCACAAATTTTTGTATAGTATAATAAAAAAAGTTAAGATTACAAAGAAACTGTCCCTTCACACTCATTACTCACACTCAGAATAGGTGCTCCTTATACATACTATGGACTTCCCTGGTGGTTCAGACAGTAAAGCATCTGTCTACAATGCGGGAGACCTGGGTTCGATCCCTGGGTCGGGAAGATCCCCTGGAGAAGAAATGGCAATCCACTCCAGTACAATTGCCTGGAAAATCCCATGGACAGAGGAGCCAGGTAGGCTACAGTCCATGGGGTCGCAAAGAGCCAGACATGACTGAGCAACTTCCCTTTCACTTATACATACTATGAAGAAAAGGAATTTAGTAGTAAAAGGCCAGATTATAAATGCCGGTATGATTCTGGGAAGAGCTGTGTGCTCTTGGGGTTTGTTCTGATAACAGAGCTACTTTGGGATAGAATCTAGGGAAAAGAGGTGCCGCAGAGTTGAGATAGCTGTGCACAGTATCTAAGCCCGTGGTAATGGGGTATGAAAACAGCAGAGAAGTTTCCTTTTGTTATGTGAATGTGCTATAAACTTGGCAGAGGTCAGTATACCCACGAGGACTTGAGTTTGGGGCAGGATTTGCAGGCAAAATCGACCAGATCTGAGTCCAGATGGATGCGTGTCTCTGGGAGGGCAGTGTGGGCTGATAATGAATGATAATCAGGTAACATCTCCTGCCAGCACGATGTGAAAGTTGTTTGTAATCTTCGGAAGGGGTTGGAGAACCCTTCATTGTTGTTGTTGTTCAGTCGCTAAGTTGTGTCCGACGCTTTGTGACCCCCTGGATTGCAGCACACTGATTTTCCCTGTCCTTCACTATCTCCAGGAGTTTCCTCAAACACGTGTCCATTGAGTTGGTGATGCCATCCAACCATCAATGTTTCTCAGCATCAGGGTCTTTTCCAGTGAGTTGGCTCTTCACATCAGGAGGTCAAAGTATTGGAGCTTCACCTTCTGCTTCTAGAACCTTAGATAGACTGAAATTGGCTTTACTTGGCTGAGATTTAGTTTTCTCTACACGGTAGAATTTGGGCTTAAGAAAAGCATTAAGCTGTAGAAAGGTAAAATTACATCTATTCCACAATTGATTAAGCAACTTGAAATTAACATCTGCTGGTATTTATTTCATTCATTTGCTAGAAGGTGTTGATATCTGTTTTGTGGAGAGTGGAGTCCTAGCACACTGATTCTGAATCAAACACATTTTAATATAGAGATTAAAGCCTATATTGAAGGACAAAGTAATTTATTAAAATGCAGGGAGGATTTTGTGACCTTTATGATGATTTCCATCCAATATAAATTTTTAATTTTATAGTGGCTTAAATAACCTTTATAAATAATGGTTTTGGATGAAAGGGATAATTAGACATATGGAGGAGATGGAGAGAAGGTAAATAATCTTTTCAACTGACATCTTTAATCATTTTTTTAATCCTCCTTTTTTCAGTCATGTTCTTACAGGTTGTGAATAAATATAGAATTTATTTCTAGGCACTGGCACACCGAAAGAAATAGAATGTTTAGGATATATTACAGAACCCTGTCAAGGGAAATGCCTGGTAGTGGGAACAGAACTCAACGTAACTCATACTTCAAGCTTAAAACTCTTTTCCTTACACTCCAATTATGTTTTTCCATTCCATGGGGGTAGCAAAGAGTTATACATGACTGAGTGACTAATACTGACTCAGACTTACTGGGAACTCTTGGTTGTATATTTGTTTTTTTTAAAAAAAATGTATTTCTAGACTGGAGTCATAGTTTATGTTATCCGAGAATCCCTAAATTTCCAAAAAGGTGCCTCCTGAGCCTTAAGATTGGGACACAGTGGCCAAGGGTAGGTGGTACTGGGCCATCTGCTGAAATTTTCACTCAGGTATTCACTTATTCGTTTGACAGATTTACGGAATGTCTACTATATGTCATGCACTGGTATAAGAGCTGAGGATACATCAGTGAACAACACAGACAAGGCCTTTGTCCTCATGAAGCTTAGAATCTAGTGGAAGAAGAAAGCATTCACCAAATAAATGCGTGTCTAGTGGTAATAGATACTACTAAGGCAAATGAAGCCGAGAGAGAGTATAGAGTTTAATTTATTTACTTTTTGAAGTTACTTTGGAAAACTGGCTCCTTTATGATGACATTTGAAGGAAGTGATGGAGATAGTCATATGGATTTCTAGGACAATATAAGTCCACAGTCAAGGAAAAGCAATTGTTCAATGCCTGAGTCAAGGCTGGCTTGGTGTGATTTTAATGAAAGGCAAAAATGGCTAGAGTGATTGCAAGAGAGTTAGCACTGTAGTGAACCTTAGAAGATGAGCCAAGAAAGGAAGCATGAGTTTGACTTTACCTAAGAATGTGAAAGGAAACTTGAGAGGGCTTAGAGCACATGAGTGATCTGATGTGATTTATGTTTTAAAAGGCCTGTGGAGAATGGAATATAGGGGGGATAGTTGAAGCAGGGAGGCTAGGTGTGCAGCTGTTGTAACAGGTGGGAGAAGACAGCCTCGCATTTAGGCCATGGGGTAGCAAAATTGGCAGTAGAACCATCAGATCCTGGATATAGAACCTAAGATTGTCTGGACTAGTTCTGATGTGTGAGAGAAATCAGGGATGCCTTCCCTATTTGGTATCTTCAGGTTACACATAAAGATAGATGCTTTGTAAAGATATATGCTTTAAAACCTGCTTTGAAATTAGCTGAAGTTACAGATAAGCATGAATCATCTCCTCTTTATTAACTAATAAGGTTGTTCTAGCTGTCTAGATGGAGAAGGCACTGGCATCCCACTCCAGTATTCTTGCCTGGGAAATCCCATGGATGGAGGAGCCTGGTAGGCTGCAGTCCATGGGGTCGCTAAGAGGTGGACACGACTGAGTGACTTCACTTTCACTTTTCACTCATTCATTGGAGAAGGAAATGGCAACACACTCCAGTGTTCTTGCCTGGAGAATCCCAGGGACAGGGAAGCCTGATGGGCTGCCAGCTATGGGGTCACACGGAGGCGAACACGACTGA
This sequence comes from Neotragus pygmaeus, assembly GCA_006410875.1. Classification (NCBI taxonomy): domain Eukaryota; kingdom Metazoa; phylum Chordata; class Mammalia; order Artiodactyla; family Bovidae; genus Neotragus; species Neotragus pygmaeus. Next base: position 874,170 of record SJYV01054457.1, read on the forward strand.
AGTGACTTAGCAGCTCTCTAGAAACTACGGAATGGAGAGGAATTCATTTTATATTTTGAAAAGTCTGTGTTATCTTCTTTATCCATTCTGGCAGTCACTTTATTGCTCTTAAAAGCATTGTGAGTATTGAAATTTTTCTTTAGGTGTTGCATTTAAAAAATACATAAGTCATACTGTATGAAAGAGTTCTTTATTTGTACTGATCCATTGTGAAAATCTGAGTCAAAAAAAGGTTTTATGTAAATTGGAGGGAACAGGTAAATAGAAAAATGTAATATGTAAATCTCTTCATGTTTATTTTGAAGCTCAATTCATGTCTAAGCAGACCTACATATAATCTGCAGGAAGGGCATGGGTACAGAGCTGATTTTTATGGAAGCCAAGAAATTTCCCAAATTGTGTGTATATTCTTTTTTCTTATGAGAGGGATCCAATTTTCCTCCATATTTACAAAGCAGTTTTTAAAAGTAAAAAGTCAAGAACAACAAAATTAGGTGATAAGAAATTTATGAACAGATAGGTTGGACCAATGTTATTAACAAAAGGAAATTCTGAAAGATGTTATGAATACTTTATGATTCTATTTTATATTTAACTACCTTCAATTTGACTTATTTGAATTTAAATGACTCATTTGAAAAGACCCTGATGCTGGGAAAAATTGAAGGTGGAAAGAAAACAGGATAACAGAGGATGAGATGGTTGGACGGCATCACCAACTCAATGGACATGAGTTTGAATAAACTCTGGGAGTTGGTGATGGACAGGGAGGCCTGGTGTGCTGCAGTCCATAGGGTCACAAGAGTCAGACATGACTGAGAGATTGAACTGAACTGAAAAATTGAAAAAACAAAATAATAAAGTTTTAAGCTATTACTTTATCCTAAAATGTCTGGAAACATATTTGAGGCATACTTTAAAATCAAATGTTGCCACCAGAATTATGTTAATCTACAAACCTTTTCATAATCTGAATACTAACATTAGACATGAACTCAGTTTTTCTAGAAATGTTCAATCAAACCTTTGAAAACTGAGAATCTACAAGTCACAAAATGGAGAAGCTGTAATAATTCATATGTCTAGAAACAATAGCTTGTGTGATTATTCATGTCATTAAGTCCTGGTTAATGTATTTAGATCCATATAGATGTACTATCATGGGACAATTAATTGAAAAGTATTGTGCCTAGAGACTGAATATTCAGAATTATATTCATTTAGAAATTTAAATATATGTGATATTGAATAGCTAGTTATAGACATTGGTTGATGCTGACTCTTATCATTAAAAAACACAAAATAATAAAAACTCTAAGTGTTTCACTTCGTATGTTGGAATTTATATTCTCTTAGACCTCTGGGATAATGTTTAGTGCTCTCTTGTTGTAGAATAAAAATTGTTAGGTATAACACTCAAGTGTTTCAAATACTATATTTAGAAATACATTGGTACTAATGATTGATCCCGCCGAAGAATGGATGCTTTTGAACTGTGGTGTTGGAGAAAATTCTTGAGAGTCCCTTGAACTGCAAGGATCCGACCAGTCCATTCTGAAGGAGATCAGCCCTGGGATTTCTTTGGAAGGAATGATGCTAAAGCTGAAACTCTAGTACTTTGGCCACCTCATGCAAAGAGCTAACTCATTGGAAAAGACTCTGATGCTGGGAGGGATTGGGCGCAGGAGAATAAGGGGATGACAGAGAATGAGATGGTTGGATGGCATCACCGACTCGATGGACGTGAGTCTGAGTGAACTCTGGGAGTTGGTGATGGACAGGGAGGCCTGGCGTGCTGCGATTCATGGGGTCTCAAAGAGTCGGATACGACTGAGTGACTGAACTAAACTGAATGATTGATCCGGGGAGGTAGTAGGTTTATGCCAAATAAAGACCATTGCAGGGGAAAAAAGAATAGTATATTCTCTTCACAGTGATGTGTATTTAATTTGATGGTGACTAAATTCAATGGGTTTTACATTTTCCAGCATAGTTGAAGAGCATAAACCTCACTTTGTGTTCAGTTCCTGTGGCTTATGTCTCCATAGTTGTAAAAGAAGTGTTACTCTTGAAAACAAAATAGAGATAAATGAATAAAGGATCCAAAGTTGTCTTTAACTCATACCTGTAGGGCTAAAATTTCTGAATCACTAAAACCCTGATGCTGGGAGGGATTGGGGGCAGGAGGAGAAGGGAACAACGGAGGATGAGTTGGCTGGATGGCATCACTGACTCGATGGACATGAGTTTGAGGGAACTCCGGGAGTTGGTGATGGACAGGGAGGGGCGATTCTTGGGATCGCAAAGAGTTGGACATGACTGAGCGACTGAACTGAACTGAACTGAAGGTATTTTGAACTGTTGAGTGTTCTTTTCTGGTAACATTGTAGCAGGCACCGCCAGTGTCCTGCCCAGGTCCCTCTTCCCCTTTCCACTTCAGTCCACATCAGCTCATCAGTACCTGCATTTTTTTTTCCTCCCAAAGGCATTCTCTGTCTGCTGGAGCCTGCTTTGCTACTTGTGCAGCAGGCCAGATGTGCCCGAAAACTAACGCTCTGCAGGAGCACAGGGAACAGGCTTCCAGCAATGACCGGAGCAGCCCTCAGCCATTGATCCTCAGGTGGGATAATTTTTTAAGGGTGTGCCGTACACTGGTTCGCCAAATCCCACAGTAGTAACTTACCTCATGGAGCACACCTTACTGAATTCCCTTTTCTGTCTCACTTCATTACTGATGCCTTCTACGATCATCTCCCATATTAACTGCCTTCATTCAAATCTCTAATCTCAGGAAATATTCTGGGGAATCTGCATTAGGAAAAAGTAGATTTTACAACTTCAATTGCAATATTTTCTCCTGGTCATAAGTGTACAGTAATACTTTTTTATGAATATAGATTTTAAAATCACATTAATTGAAATATCAAGTGCAATCATTTTAGGTGTACAGTTCAGTAAGTTTGTGTAGAACTGTAACAACCACCATCACAATCAAGATATAGAACATCTCCCTAAATTACTTAAAAATTTCCTTCATAACTCCATGTGTAGTCAATTCTTCACCACGTTCAATCTACCCTCTCACTACAAATTAGTTTTTCTTCTAGACTGTCACCTAGAAAAAAGATCTTCATTTGGCTTCCTTTGCTTTGAATTATTAATATGTTTTTGAGATTTACTTGTTGTGTGTTCTATGAATCAATAATTTTATTTTCATTGCTAAGTAATATCCCATTGCATAGAAAAAAACTACAATTTATCTGTTCACATTTGGGTTGCTTCCAGTTCCTGACTATAATTGAAAAAGTTGCTTTTTGTGGGCCTGTTTTCATTTCTATCAGGTAAATGCCTAAATGTGGAATTGTTGGATTGGAATTGCTGGATTTGATGACAAAATTATGTTTACTTTTAAGAAAAAATTCTAACTGGTTTATAAAGTGGCTTTATGCATTTTACATATCTACCAACAGTCTCTGAGTTACCCAATAGTAGATATTATCAGTCTTTAATCTTAGCAGTTCTAGTGGATATGTATTAGTATTGCAGGATGAGTATGCTTTTAATTTGCATTTTTATGATTCCTCATGATGTTTGAGTATCTTTTCAGATGCTTATTTACTGTTTAGATAACTTGTTTTTGTGAAGTGTCTATAAAATATTTGCCCAGTTTTAAATGATTGAGTTCAAATTTTTAATATATATTGGATACTAGCTTTTTGTTATATGTAATACAAAATAATTTCACTCAGTTTGCCTTTTCATTTTCTTATTAGTGTTTTTAGAAGAGCAGAGTTCAATTTATTGTATTTTTTTTATGTTTAGTGTTTTGCCTGAAAAATCTTTGTTTACTTTCAAAAGCTTTGGAGTTTTCTTCTGAAATATCTTTACTAGCTGTGATGGTTTAGTGGTTTTAATAGTCTGCATTGTGAATCTCCTTTATTATTCCACCTGTGTTTAGATGCTTTCATTAAATTCTATAGGAAATCAAACAATTAACTGCAAATGTTTAAGAATTTTGAGAGGCATTTGTGCTATTAAGCTTCCTATTTTACATTAATCAATGGACTCTGGCCTTTATGTGAGTGTCATGTTGTTTGGGAGCCAATCCTACATATTAATCTAGGAAGGGTCTTATTTTCTGTAAAACAGACCAATTCTCTTAAGGAATTGACTTATATGGAACAGAATCAAAATGTCAAGACCTTCTGGCAAAATCTTCTGGTTGAATCTCAACAGCAGCCTCAAAACAGATGCACATTTAGTTTATTCCTTTATTCTCTGTAGGTCACACCAGAATACTTACATAGTATATATGAATTGTTAATTTTCAAAGGTGATCAATTTCAAATTTGATAGCCAAGTTGAAAGGGTAGGAAACATGGGTATATGCTATGTCTCAGTCACTGTCACAGGTGTTTTATGTCAGTTATCTCTTTTAAACCTAAAGGTAATGCTTTGAGGTGACTATTTACTATGAGCAGAAATGTGTACATGAATAGTTTGGCATTAAGGCATAATATGCAAAACAACACAGTGATCTTTAATGCAATGAAAACCAGAAAACTATATTTATTTTTGCTTAAAAATATGTATGTTAAAAAGATGTGGATTTTCACATAAAAACAATTCATTTATGTTATACCAGAGAATAACCTGGCAAGGCTAATGCACAGTTATAATTTTGGCTTAATACTCTGTTTGTCAACCATAGCTTAGCTTTATTCTGGGTAGACTCAGAATATATTGATCTTTTTTTCCCTTTCATATTAATGATTATTCACTTTATGAGACGTATTTGAAGAAATCAAATAGTGTTTAAAATCCTAAGCTCTTTATTTGTTACAGTATTTTTGTTTCAGTATTTTTTTAATTTTTAACTTTATTGACTTTATTTTTTGAAAGTTCACAGGAAAATTGAAGGGAAAATACAGAGATTTCTCAGAACCCTATTTGTATACATGCATAGCTTCCCCTGTTATCAACAGCCCTATCAGAGTAGTGGTGGTGGTTGAGGTGCTAAGTCATGTCTGCTTTTTGAGACCCCATGAACTATAGCCCACCAGGCTCCTCTGTCCATGGAATTCTCCAGGCAAGAATACTGGAGTGGGTTGTCATTTCCTTCTCCAGGGATCAAAATCGTACATTTGTTAAAATTGATAAACAAGTATTGGCACATCATTATCACCCAAAGTCCATAGTTTGCATTAATTAACTCCTGGTGTTATACATTTGATGGATCTGGATAAATGTGTAATGAAATGTATCTATCATTATGGTAGAATACAGAATGTTTTCACTGCTCTAAAAATCTTCTGGGCTCTGCCTATTCATCCCTCTGTCCTCCTCAATGCCTGGTGATTGCTAATATTTTTTACTGTCTTTATAGCTTTGGCTTTTTGTAGTTTAACATTGCACTTAGCAAGTAATTATTGAGCATTTTTAATATTCTAGGCACCTTGCTTTGTACTGAGAACCTGAAGTTCAATATTTTTAAAAGTTGATATATTATAGAAGTGCAAAACCAATTTATATCTCATGATTGTTAGTATAATATGATAATAACATGATATGCTATGTAAGATGTGTTACATGTGTAACCATGATGAAGAAGTAAAATAGTTTGCCTGCAGATAGCATGGGAGGACATTTTAAGTTTAATATTTATTTGGCAGGTAGAGAAGTGAAATTGAGGGAAGAATAGCCAATAAAGGGGGCTTACAGTTAAGCAGAGGTAATTATTACACATGGGACAGGAAATAGCATAGAAATAAGCTGAGCATCCTCTGAAAGCTGTAACACCTACTTGGGAACCCTAACTGAAGCACTTGACCTCGGTTCTAAGACAAAGAACAAAGGATTTGGGGGTGGGGGCCCAAACTGAAGACATTACCACAGAAAAAAGTGAACTTTGTGAGCCCCTTCTTAAGATACAATCATTTCAGAATTTTCCTAATCAGTCCAATGCACTTTGAAGGAGCAACTTGAAAATATCAGACCAGTATGAAACTGGTGTCTGCTACAAACATCTCATCTGTGAGATGTTCTATGAAACACGTGGATAACTTCCATCATTTGGTTAGAATTTGATGAGAATTTGTGAAACACATTGATGGAATTGATAAGAGAGCTTCTCAAAATAGCAATATTCTTTTCTACCTAGATTCTATATACTTTTTGAAATTAAGTAAATAATAAATTTAGAGGTTAAGCTCAGTTCTCCTTAATAGTGGCNCAATTAAAAATTTCAAGTCAGTATCTTAGCCAATTCACTTAAAATGTTTTCCTCTATGTAATTTAGAGTTGTGAGTAACAGTACAATATCCCAAGAGGAAATACAGCCATAAACCTATCCCATTAAATCTTTAAAACTATGAATTAAAAAATTAACTGGGAAAAAATAATTTCAAGAAATTGTTGAACCAAAACATCATCTGGAACCTCCCTGGTGGTCCAATGGTTAAGACTCTGCCTGCCAACACAGGGCATACATGGGTTCAGTCCCTGGCCCAGGAGCAACTGAGCCTATGTTCTGCAACTACTGAGCCCGGGTGCCACAACTATTGAAATCCATGCACCACAGAGCCCGTGCTTTGCAAAAAGAGAAGCTGCCGCAGTGAGAAGCTCACTCACTGCACCTAGAGAGAAGCCTCCACATGCCATAGCTACAAAAAGCCTGTGCACAGCAACAAAGACCGAGCATAGCCAAGAATAAATAAATAAATAAAATAAAAAAACTTGGGTTCTGGTCTCACTTCTTTCATCAACTTGGGATGGTTTGGAATCAGTCAAAACTTCTGAAAGAAAGAAGGAAAAAAAAAATCAGGGCCTCTTCTGTAAAAAGAGAAGCCTGAAGTAAATGATCTTTGACAATCTTTTCAAAATCTTTAAGGGTCTAGACACATACTTTCATAACTTTGTACTTAAATCGTTTTTACAGTCATATATATATAAGGGGCTTTCCTGGTGGCTCAGATGGTAAAGAATTTGCCAGTAAAAGAAAATCTGACAGTAAAGAATCTGCAACACAGAAAACCCCAGTTCGATTCCTAGGTCGGGAAGATCCTCTGGAGAAAGGATAAAACTACCCACTCCAGTCTTGGGCTTCCCTGGTGGCTCATTCAGTAAAGAATCCTCCTGCAATCCAGGAGACCAGTGTTTGATCCCTGGGTTGGGAAGAGCCCCTAGAGTAGGGTATGGCAACCCACTCCAGTATTCTTGCCTGGAGAATACCCATGGACAGAAGAGCCTGGCAGGCTACAGTTCATGGGGTTGCAAAGAGTTGGACATGGCTGAGCGACTAAGCACAGCACAACTTATATATATATATACATATATATATAAGAAAGATATCAGAAGACTTCCCATTCTTAGTTATGAGGGCACATAAAAACATGTAATCACTTGTTGAGTCTATGACTCAGTAAGTGTACATAGTCCACACCCATGTTTTTCTGAAGGAGAAAATGCTTACTACTTGACACTAATAATACTATTTCACTCTACAAGAAGCCAACACAAAATAACTGATTAATGTAAAATACAAAGCAGCTAATTATCATACCAGATGCTATTAATTTGACCTGAGAGAAGTAATCACAAACATAACTTTTCGTCCTTTCAGCAGTCTTCACACTCATGGATTACATCAGTCTGACTGTCCCAGTCATGTGAAATCTGAATGACTTTTTTCCCATAGAAACAAAGAAATAACAGAGCCTTGTTCCCTAAACTTAAGAACTCATACCCTCAGGGGAACACTGTGCAATAACAGGGAACAAATAAAGATGGCGCAACGTCATAGAATATCAAGGATCTGAGGTTAGAAGGTTAGGGTTGCTAAGTAATTTCACAGGCAAAGAAAACACCTTTATGTAAATATAAGTACCAGAATAACTTTACTTAAAGTTCTATCAGGTCTTTAAGAAAATAATTATTCCAACACATAAATTATCCTTAAATTATCCTAACGCGTAAAATGGAAGCAGACAAACACAGCTTTGCAGTTTAGTTTTACACAGGATTTATTTATTGCCTAGCTTTCTCCCCTAGGCTTTAAGCACTGCAAGTACAAGAACCACTTTGGTTTTGTTCACTATTTCACCAAACATACTGCCCTGTGAGTAGTGCTCAGTAAGTACTTACTGAATGAATGTTGCCAAATTTCCAAGTTATTATATGAGATTAGCATAATACTGACACCAAAACTTGACCAGGGAAGGAGAAAAACAAGAAAATAAGAAATAAACGTATGTGTGGGTGCTAAGTTGCTTCAGTCGTGTCCAACTCTTTGTGACCCAATGGACTGTAGCCTGCCAGGCTCCTCCGTCCATGGGGTTTTCCAGGCAAGAATACTGCAGTGGGTGGCCATGCCCTCCTCCAGGGAATCTTCCCTACCCAAGGAACGAACATGGGTCTCCTGCATTGCAGATTCTTTACATCTGACCCACCAGGGAAGCCCACATATACTTATCACTAATTTCTAATTAAAACAGTAGTAAATTGAAATGAACAGCAGACTCCTGGCTGTAGGATGTTTTTCAGGAAAAATTAGTGTTGACTTCAACACAAAATTTCAAAGGAGGAAAAGAAAAAGGAAAAATAGAAAGGAGGGAATGTATAAGTTTAAAAAAAGAGGGTAAGAGATAAATCTAAAGCAGTCACAATATACAGATTTCTTTATCTGGATACCAGATCCCAACCCAAATAAACTGAGAAAAAAAGACAAAACAACTGAGAAAATATTAACACCCACTGGACATATGATAATATTAAATAATAAGTTAAATTTTAAGGTAGGATAATGGTATCAGGTTTTTTTTTAATTCCTATCTTTCAGAGATACACCAAAATATATTTACAATTAGAAAGCTACATCTGGGATTTGTTCCAAAATAACTCTGAAAAGGACATGTACATGGAACAAAATCATTATAATAACTATAAATGCAGTATAATCTCTAAAATTTGTGAATCACTATGCTGCACACCTGAAATTTATTTTTTTTTAAGGAACAAAAAAAGATTAACACCTGTTACAGTTAGATCTACATTTATAAGTTTAGTGAAAGTGAAGTTGCTCAGTCATGTCCAACTCTTCAGGACCCCATGGACTGCAGCCTACCAGGCTCCTCTGTCCATGGAATTTTCCTGGCAAGAGTACTGGAGTGGGTTGCCATTTCCTTCTCTAGGGGATCTTCCCGACATAGGGATTGAACCTGGGTCTCCTGCACTGCAGGCAGACGCTTTACCCTCTGAGCCACAGGGCTTCCCACATTTATAANTGTCCATGGAATTTTCCTGGCAAGAGTACTGGAGTGGGTTGCCATTTCCTTCTCTAGGGGATCTTCCCGACATAGGGATTGAACCTGGGTCTCCTGCACTGCAGGCAGACGCTTTACCCTCTGAGCCACAGGGCTTCCCACATTTATAAGTTTAGAACATTATAAAATAAAGAACTAAAACAAAAAGATGTTACTGCCATAGTGTAAAATGACAGAGGCTGCAAATCATCACATTGTAATTTTCTAAATTTTCTAATTTAAATTTTCTAAAACTATGCGTTAAACCTAACTCATAATTGGCAACCATCATTATCAATAATCTATAGTTTCAGCAAATGTTAAAACTAGTGGGTTCAAGTTCCACAAGAGTAACAGGATATGTATATGGTCTCAAAGTATTTCCCCCCAATATATTTTTTTTATTAATTATAGTGGAGAAAACAGTAACTTTCCCTTGACAGACACCACTTTAACCAAGTAACCAAAACGGATTAACACCACCAGTAACAAGACAAACTGACACCTCCATATATGATATATTGAAAACACATCAATTCTGCAGTATTCCTGCCAAAAATTAATCTATCATGAAAGGGTATCAAACAACCTGAATCTAATCATGAAGAAGTATCAAAACAAACTGATCTTGAGGGACATTCTATATATGATCTGTACTCTACAAATATATCAAAATCATGAGACAAAGACTGAAAAACTGTTTCAGATTAAATAAAGTCNTCAAACAACCTGAATCTAATCATGAAGAAGTATCAAAACAAACTGATCTTGAGGGACATTCTATATATGATCTGTACTCTACAAATATATCAAAATCATGAGACAAAGACTGAAAAACTGTTTCAGATTAAATAAAGTCAATTTAAGTGACAAAACCACTAAATGTACTACATGATCCAAGATGCTTTTCTGTTGTTAAGAATATTGCTGGACAATGGGTGACTCAATAACAGTTAATTTCCTGATTTTGATCATTAATATGTAGCTATGTAAGACAACATTCTTATTTTTAGAAAGCACACACTGTAAAGTAGTACTAGGGTATCGTGCCTGCAATATTTCAAGCAATTATGACAAAGATAGTATGTATAATGTAAATAAAAATTTACAGATAGATGACATAGGAGGAGAATAAATGAAAATATGAAACACTCAGGTATCTCAGTAGAAGGTATATAGGAACTATCTGTACTATTATTGAGAGTACTCTGGTGAATAAGAAATCGTATCAAAATAAAAACTTAAAGATAAACTCAATAAGCACATATGTTTATATGGTTTTTTATCAGGAAGGATTCATACCAAACTGTTAACAGTGGTTAGTTCTGGAAAAAAGTAAAAATAAAGCTTTGATGTTCTTTTTTCTATACTTCTGTAATTTTTATTCTGGAGCTGAAAAATTCAATAACTGAAACAAAAAGTTCACTAGAGGAATACAAGAGTAGATATGAACAGGCAAAAGGAAGAATCAGCAAACTTGAAGACAGAGCAATGTCTACAAAGAAAGGAAAAAGAATAAAGAAAAGCAGAGTCTAAAGGACCTGTGAGACACCTTTAAGCATAACAACATCCCCTTTACAGGGGTCTCAGAAGAAAAAGGACAACAGAAAGACTATCTAAAAATATAATGGCCCAAATCTTTCCAGATGTGATGAAAAATGTCAATCTACAAATCCAAGCAGCTCAATGAACTCCAAGTAGGATAAACTCAAAGAGATTCAAACCCAAACACATTATAACCAAACTGTTGAATGACTCTTTAAAACCAAGAGAAGGAACTCATCATTTACAAGAGAGCCTCAATAAGATTAACAGCCAATTTCTAATAAGAAACTATGAAGGACAGAAGACAGCAGGATGACATATTTAAATTGCAAAATAAAACAAAACACTGTCAACCAAGACTACTGTATCTGGCAAAGACTATCCTTCAAAAATGAGGGAAAAACTGAAATACTCTCAGATATATGAACCTGAAGGACTTTCTTGCCAGTGGACCTGGCCTATAAGATACGTTAAAAATGCTTCAGGCTAAAATGGCAGAATACTACACTAACTCAAAGCCCTAAGAAGAAATAAAGATATCTGCTAAGGATACATAGGCTAAACAGCTTTTTTGGTTTCCAACTCCTATTTTTTCTTGTACAGAATTTTTAATGCACAAGAATTATTATAAATCTATGTTACTGTCGTTCCATGTCTGGTTTATTTCACTTACCATAATGTCCTCTAGGTTCACTCATGTTGTATATAAAGTTGCAGTCTGTGACAACAACATTTAAAAGGGATAGGATGGAACCATATAGGAACAGATTCTCTGTATGATACTGAAGTGGGTTATCAGTTCAAACTAGACTGTTAGAAATATAAGATGTTAAATATAATCCTCAAGAGAAATGAAAACATACAGCCACATAGATAAAATGAAAACAACCCAAATGTCCATCAACTGATGAATGGATAAATAAAATATGATATACCCACACAATGGAATATTATTTGGCAATAAAAAAGATACTATAGCATGGTTAAACACAGAGAACATGCTGAATTAATAAGAAGTCACAGAAGACTACATGTTTTCATTTATGTGAAATGTCTAGAATAAGCAAATCCACAAACAAAGTAAATTAGTGGCTGCAAGGGGCTATGGGAAGAGAGTAATAGGGAATGAATGTTAACAGGCATTAGGATTCTTTTTAGGGTACTGAAAACTCTCTGGAACATTTTCAACAGACTGCAGTGGTGGTTTTACCACACTGTGAAAATACTAAAAACCACTGAACTGTACATTTTTAATGAATGAATTTTGTGGTATATGAACTATATCCTAACAAAGCTATTTTTTTTAAATGCAGCCCTAAATACAGAAGCGGACAGAAGGTAGAAAAAAACTACCACAATTAAAGTGTTTCAAGCTCAGGATCAACGGTTTTAAGCTGTTCCCAAATTTGTCTAACAACTTTCTCAGGAGAGAACTGAAATAATGAAAAAGAGAAATAAAACCTCTAAGAGCCAGTACTCATCTGTTCCAATTCAAGAGGTGAATACCAAGCAAAATGCACTTGTAAAAACTGAAATCTAGACACATCATAAAAATTTTGATCATCACCAGATTTTTAAAAAATCTAAGTAACAAATAGCTTCCAGATAGACAGTGGTTATCTTCAAAGGGAAGAGTAAGACTAGCCTCAAGAACTTTCACTATAGACAGGCTATAAAAGTATGGAGCTATATCTTCAAAAATCTAATTAAGAATGGTTCTAAGGATTTCCCTGGTGGTTCAGTAGTTAAGAATCCACCTGCCAATGCAGGAGAGATAGGTTCAATCCCTGCTCCAGAAGATTCCACATGCCATGGGGCAATCTTGTGGAATGTGCACCTGTGTGCCACAACTACTGAGCTGGTGCTCTACAGCACATGCTCTGCAACAAGAGAAGCCACTGCAAGGAGAAGGCCACACACCGCAACTAGACAGTAGCTCCCCCTCGCCCCAACTAGAGAAAGCCCCGCACAGCAACAAAGACCCAGCACAGTCAAAAATAAATAAAATAAATAATAAATAAAATATCGTTCTAAAATTATAATCCTAGTATCCAAACGAGTTGGCAAAATGAAAACATTTCAACATTCAAAGACTGAAAATTCACCTTTCATTGATTTCTCCCTGAAAAAAGAATCCAGATAAATAGTTCGGCAAAACATAAAATTAATCTAAAGTAGGTGAAATGGTGCTTGCTTCGGCAGCACATATACTAAAATTGGAACGATACAGAGAAGATTAGCATGGCCCCTGCGCAANGGGGCTGGTGCACTGGGATGACCCAGAGGGATGGTATGGGGAGGGAGGTGGGAGGGGGGTTCAGGAACATGTGTACACCCATGGTAAATTCATGCTGATGTATGGCAAAACCAATATAATATAGTAAAGTTAAAAAAATAGGAAAAAAATAAATAAAGTACGTGAAATGTAAAACATCAGAAAAGGCAGTGGGCAGGGACTTCCCTGGTGAAAAAATGATTAAGAATTCACCTTGCAATCCAGGGTTCGATCTCTGTTCGGGGCCTAAGATCCCACATGTCAAAGAGCGACTAAGCCTCGACTTCTGAGATTGCAAGCTCTGGAGCCCTCACACCACAACTAGAGAGTCCATGTACTGCAATGAAAGATCCCGAGTGCCACAACTAAGACCTGATGCAGCCTAATAAAGCAGTGGGCAAATAAATCGGTAAAATATATTTAGTCCAACTCCCAACATAAAAGTAATAGATCTGGAACTGAAATCTGAGATGACCTAAAATGGGAGAAATATGGGAAAGGAAGAAGTAAAACAAACTTGTCTTATTGTAGAGATCGCATATGCAGCACACATAGATTTAACATATAAAAATTACATATAAAAATTTTAACAATCACCAACAGGAAAAAGGAGTAAGATAAGCAACTTTCAAGTAACTAAAGAAGTCAAATATAGAAAATTCATCAAAAGGAAGAATGATTTTGAAAAACAAGAAAAAAAAGGAAGGAAAACAGAAAATGTAGCATAAGAATGAAACTAAATACATTTTTAATCACAATTAACGTGAAAAAATTTACTCCCTCTGTTCAAAGACCAATTTTCAGCCTGGGTTCCAAAAAGAAAAAGTATAAAAGATAAGCTTTTTAGAAAATGGGAACACACAGGCATGGAACTGTTATGGAGAAGATAACTGTGTTTCAAGTCTAGGAAACAAAATCAACAAAGGCTCCTCATCCTTTGAAAATATCAACTAACATATTTTGCTTCAGATTACTGCATGCAGCAATTAAGATAACAAAATTATTGGCAACTGTGAAAAGGTCTCTACTTCTAAAGCTGAAGGTACATTCATGTCTATGTTGACCTGTGAGTCCCTGAAAATCAAATAGAAAACCCTCTAAAAGGTAAAAGATTTTTTTAAAAAGTTAAAGATATAATTTCAGCATATATATGTATTAAATCTTTTGAAACTCCTCTCGAAAATAACCAAAGCTCTACCACCCTCCAAAAAGTGTAAAAGTATTCCATTAAGTTTCTCCTCTCACCANTCTAAAAGGTAAAAGATTTTTTTAAAAAGTTAAAGATATAATTTCAGCATATATATGTATTAAATCTTTTGAAACTCCTCTCGAAAATAACCAAAGCTCTACCACCCTCCAAAAAGTGTAAAAGTATTCCATTAAGTTTCTCCTCTCACCATCACATAAATTTTTAAAAAGTCATAAAAAGAATGAAAATACTGGCATATTTTATTTTAGGGTAAAAAATAAAATCACAGCAGATAAAAATGTCAACACAGTGAACTTTGTCCATTAGGAAAATATTAACATTACCTTTTCATATCCATGTTGAATAGAAATACAAATCCTACCAGATTACTGGCCCAAGTTGCTTAAATATAACATCCCAATGTCTAACCTGAAATTTCCAACTACAAAGTCAGAAATATGACATAATGGTTTGCTGTACTACAGAAACAGAAGCTTCTGTTAAAAGTATATTTAAGAAATTCCAAACATAAAGGATTTGCTTAATTTGCAGCATTTACATAATACAGAACTATTTCTAAGGCAAATGTAAACATAAGTTGTAAAAAATCTTAATCCCTAATACAATAATATTACGACTCTATCAACATGGTGTTATCCAAATTATCCAACTATGTACAAGCTAGTTGATTTACCTATAATGCAACTACTGTATATTATTTTCACAAAATGAGAAACACTGACAATTATAAGCAACAACAGTGGTCTGGAAAAATACCTATAGCACAATGAAACCATCAGTGCCTGGATCCATATTAAAAATCAGAATACCACTGACTTCAAATTTTAAACATGTCAATTCTTTTCTAAATAATAATTAAGAAAAACAGAAAAGAAAAAATAATAAAGACAAAAGTTGGTTCTTTGCAAAGGTCAAAAAAATTGATAAAACCACAGACCAGGCTATTTAGAAGAAAACAAAATGACTGATTTCAGGAATGGAAGACTTCTGAACATCACTATAGATCTTATACAGACTAAAAGAGAATATAAATCAGAAACAATTTTATGCCAAAAGTTTGGCATTTTAGGTGAAACGAACCAATTTCACAAAAAACACAAATGACCAAAGCTCATCCGAAATGAAATATATAGCCTCAGTAGCCCTAAACCTTTCAAATAAACTGAATTTGAAGTTAAAAATCTTATAAAGAAAACTCAGGGCCCAGCTGGCTTTACTGGTGAAATCAACTACTGAACATAAACGCTTTCAAAATATTAAAGAGGAAGGAATAATTTCCAAATCAGTTTATAGGGCAAAAACTTATCTTGATACAAAAACACCCAAGACATTACAAGAGAAAACGATAGGACAATATCCCTCCTAAACATCAATGCAAAAATTCTTGAAAACTTTAGTAAACTCAAATCCAACAACATATAAAAGTATACCATATAGAGACAAAGTTGAGTTTTTTTCAGGAATGCAAAACTGGTTGCATATATTGGTTGAATATAATTAAAAATAACTGGTTGAATATCTTTCTAAAAAATTAATCAGTGCACCGGCTTCCCTGGTAGCTCAGAGGTAAAGAATTTGCCTGCCAAAACAGGAGACAGGTTGAATCCCTGACCCGGGAAGATCCCACAAGACACCAAGCAATTAACCTGGTGTACCACAATTACTGAGCCCACGTGCCACAACTACAGAAGCCCACATGCCCCAGAAACTCTGCTCTGCAACAAGAGAAGCCACTGCAATGAGAAGCCCCTGCTCACCACAATTAGAGTAAAGCCTGAGCAGCAATGAAGACACAGCACAGCCAAAAATTATTAAATATAAATAAAACTAAAAAAACATTAATCAGTGAAATTTACCATACTGGCAAATTAAAAAGGAAAAGCCATACAATTATCTCAAGAGACACAGAGAGTTCATTTAACAAAATTCAACACCCATTCCTGAAAACCTGAGTAAACTAAAAATAGAAGGGGATTTCCTCAACTTTATCAATAAAGGGCATCTATTAAAAAAAAAAAGCCTATAGTCTACATCATACCTAACGGAAAAGACTTTTCTCTTAAGTTCAGGAATAAGGCAAGGATGTCCACATTCCATCACTTTTATTCAATCTCGTATTGGAGGTTCTGCTACTGCTGCTAAGTCACTTCAGTCGTGTTCGACTCTGTGTGACCCCATAGACAGCAGCTCACCAGGCTCTGCCGTCCCTGGGACTCTCCAGGCAAGAACACTGGAGTGGGTTGCCATTGCCTTCTCCAATGCATGAAAGTGAAAAGTGAGAGTGAAGTCGCTCAGTCGTGTCCGATTCTTAGCGAACCCATGGACTGCAGCCCACCAGGGTCCTCTGTCCATGGGATTTTTCAGGCAAGAGTACTGGAGTGGGGTGCCATTGCTTTCTCCGTTGGAGGTTCTAGCCAGTACAAAAAAAAAGAAAATAAACAAGAGGCATCCAGACTGGCAAAAAAAAACTATGAAACCTTATTCTGGACAGCAAGGTCTGTAGAAAGTCTAGTGGAATCTACAAAAGAATAATAAAACTAGTAAACTATACACAAGTTTATCAAGATTGGAGAACATAAGATCATTACGTAATTATTACATTTTATATCCGAGCAATGAAAAATGAGAAGCTGAAATGTTAAAAATCACCATGTACAGTTTCAGTTCAGTCACTCAGTCGTGTCCGACTCTTCATCACCCCATAGACCACAGCACGCCAGGCCTCCCTGTCCATCACCAACTCCCAGAGCTTGCTCAAACTCATGTCCATTGAGTCAGTGATGCCATCCAACCATCTCATCCTCTGTCGTCCCCTTCTCTTCCCACCTTCAATCTTTCCCAGCATTAAGGTCCATTTCAAATGAGTCAGCTCTTCCCATCAGGGGGCCAAAGCATTGGAGCTTTAGGACTGATTTCCTTTGGGATTGATGGGTTTGATCTCCTTGCACTTCTCCAACACCACAATTCAAAAGCATCAGTATTTTGGCGCTCAGCTTTCCTTATAGTTCAACTCTCATATTCATACATGACTACTGGAAAAACCACAGCCTTGACTAGACAGACCTTAGTTGCCAGAGTAATGTCTCTGCTTTTTAATACGCTGTCTAGGTTGGTCACAGCTTTTCTTCCAAGGAACAAGCGTCTTTTAAGTTCATGCCTGCAATCACCATCTGCAGTGATTTTGGAGCCCAAAAAACTAAAGTCAGCCACTGTTTTCACTGTCTCTCCATCTATTTGCCATGGAGTGATGTAACCAGATGCAAAGATCTTAGTTTTCTGAATGTTGAGCTTTAAGCCAGCTCTTTCACTCTCCTCTTTCACTTTCATCAAGAGGCTTTTTAGTTCTTCTTCACTTTCTGCCATAAGGGTGGTGTCATCTGCATATCTGAGGTTATTGATATTTCTCCCGGCAATCTTGATGCCAGATTATGCTTCATCCAGCCTGGCATTTCACATGATGTACTCTGCATATAAGTTAAATAAGCAGGGTGATAATATACAGCCTTGACGTACTTCTTCCCTGATTTGGAACCAGTCTGTTATTTCATGTCCAGTTCTAACTTGACCTGCATACAGATTTCTCAAGAGGCAGGTAAGGTGGCCTGGTATTCCCATCTCTTCAAGAATTTCCCACAGTTTGTTGTGATTTACACAGTCAAAGGCTTTGGTGTAATCAATAAAGCAGAAGTAGATGTTTTTCTGGAACACTCTTACTTTTTTGATGATCCAACAGATGTTGGCAATTTGATCTCTGGTTCCTCTGCCTTCTCTAAAACCAGCTTGAACATCTGGAAGTTCACGGTTCACATACTGTTGAAGCCTAGCTTGGAGAATTTCGACATTACTTTGCTGGTGTGTGAGATGAGTGCAATTGGGCAGTAATTTGAACATTCTTTGGCATTGCCTTTCTTTGGGATTGGAATGAACACTGACCTTTTCGAGTCCTGTGGCCACTGCTGAGGTTTCCAGATTTGCTGGCATATTGAGCACAGCACTTTAACAGCATTGTCTTTTAGATTTGAAATAACTCAACCGGAATTCCATCACCTCCTCTAGCTTTGTTTGGAGTGATGCCCATTTGACTTCGCATTCCAGGATGTCTAGCTCTAGGTGAGTGATCACACCATCATGGTTATCTAGGTCATGCAGATCTTTCTGTATAATTCTTCTGTGTATTCTTGCCACCTCTTGTTAATATCTTCTGCTTCTGTTAGGTCCATACTGTTTCTGTCCTTTATTGTGCCCGTCTTTGAATGAAATGTTCCCTTGGTATCTCTAATTTTCTTGAAGAGATTTCTAGTCTTTCCCATTCTATTGTTTTCCTCTATTTCTTTGCATTGATCACAGAGGAAGATTTTCTTATCTCTCCTTGCTATTCTTTAGAACTCTGCATTCAAATGGATGTATCTTTCCTTTTCTCCTTTGCCATTAGCCTTTCTTCTTTTCTCAGCTATTTGTAAGGCCTCCTCAGACAACCATGTACAAGAGCACTCAAAGTTATGAAATATGTGGAATATATCTGACAAAAAAAATTTGTAAGACTCGAACACTGAAAACTATAAAGCACTGCTGAGAGAAACTTAGACTATCTCAGTCTGTTCAAGTTGCTGTAACAAAATACTTTAGACTGCGTGGCTTAAAAAAACAGGAATGCAATTTTTACAGTTCTCAAAGCTTTGGAAGTTCAAGATCTAGGCAAAAGCAGATTCAGTGTCTGCTTCCTGGTTCATTGATAGCTGTTTTTTTGTTATAACCTCACATGGCCACGGAAGGGGGTAAGGGACCTCTTTTATAAGAGTACTAATCCCATTCCTGAGGGTTCCTCCTTATGACCTAATTATCTTCCAAAAACCCAATCTCCAAATATCACCACATTGAGGATTAGGTTTCAACATACAAATACAGGCATACACAAATTTTCAATTATAGCAAAGACCTAAATAAATGGAGAGACAGATATATCATGTTCACAGGTTCTAACTCAGTACCTTTAGGGCACTGACTCTCCCCAAATTGATCTGTAGATTCAATACAAGGGCAAACAAAACACTAACATGTTTTCTGTAGATAGTCCAACAAGCTAATTCTAAAATTCACAGAAAAATATGAAAGGCCTGAACAGCCAAAACAACACTGGGAAACTTCCTGATTTCAGAATTATACAGCCACAGTTATCAAGACAGTATGATGGCATACAGACAGATAAGTAGATAAAAAGAACAGAACAGAATCCAAAATCAGATCCTCATACACACAGATGAAATATTTTTAAGGTGTAACAGCAATAGAGAAAGGGTAATCTTTTCAACAAAAGGTGCTGGAACAAATAGATATCTATATTGTAAAAAAAAAAAAAAAAACCCACCTTCCATTCATACCTCACACCACATATTAAAAAATTGTCTAAAAATGGATCACAGACTTTGTAAAATCTGAAACCATACAACGCCTAGAAGAGAACATAGAAAATCTTTCCAACATGTGATTAGTTTACATCTTCGATATAACACCACAGCACGAATCATAAATGAAAAAATACACCATTAAAATGGAAAACTTCTCAAAAGACATTGCTAAGAGAATAACTCTCAAATGAATGAAATATAATTTTAAATGTTTATCAGCACAGAAAACTCAACAGTGGCCACAGGACTGGATAAGGTCAGTTTTCATTCCAATCCCAAAGAAAGGCAATGCCAAAGAATGCTCAAACTACTGCACAATTGCACTCATCTCACACGCTGGTAAAATAATCCTCAAAATTCTCCAAGCCAGGCTTCAGCAATATGTGAACTGTGAACTTCCAGATGTTCAAGCTGGTTTTAGAAAAGGCAGAGGAACCAGAGATCAAATTGCCAACATCCGCTGGATCACTGAAAAAGCAAGAAAGTTCCAGAAAAACATCTATTTCTGCTTNGTGGGCTGCCATCTATGGGGTCGCACAGAGTCGGACATGACTGAAGTGACTTAGCAGCAGCAGCAGCAATATATGTGGAGTCTAGAAAATGGTATAGATGATCTTACCTGCAAAGCAGGAATAGAAACACAGACGTAGAGAACCCAAGTATGGATGACAAGGGAAAAGTGGGGCTGGGATGATTTGGGAGATTGGGGTTGACATATATACACTCTAGATACAGATATTATATACAAAATAGATAACTAATGAGAATCTACTCTATAGCTTGGGGAACTCTACTCAGTGCTCTGTGATGATGTATATGGGAAAGAAATTTAAAAATGAAGGGACATATGTAAATATATTGCTGATTCATTTAGGTGTACAGAAGAAACTAATACAATATTGTAAAGCAACTATACTTCAATAAAAACGAATTTAAGAAAACAGAACTGGGTACTAGGTGGCTTGATTTGGCTGAAGTACAGATACCTGAGACTTTTACAGAGACACTTGTCTTTAGTTAGCTTAGGTAGGCCTTTGCATCTATTTAATTATAATTTCCATTGGTGCTGAATTAATCATCCAATAAAAATAAAGCACTGGAACAAGTTTTCTTCTGGAAAGCATGTGGTTAGCATAACATTTACAAAATAAACACATTTAAGAGAAAAAGGAAAAGAGGAAAGGAGGCAGGAAGGAAACGATCTCTTGTAAGAGCTTTTGATTAGCTTTGGTATTTACAGATTCATCTTTCATAATATCTTTGTTCCCATGTTCATTCTCCAGCTATATAGTCTCGGTTCACCGTTATTATCCATTGCTAACTTTACTCAACGTTTTCTAACTCTGCTGTCTGTTTCTTAGGTCTCCCAAGAAGACTGCTTGCAGAGATATACTTGTAAAACATAGAGCCCTTGCTATTTTATAGCCCTGACAACATTTCAAATTTTCAAGGCAGAGAGGACTCTTCAAACAGTGACTCTTGCTTTATCTTCTAATAAAGCTCTTCGCCCAGAATGTCTTTTCTTCCTTGCATCTGCCTCCTCTTTTTGATCAAGTGTTTCTTCTACTGTCTTTTCTGAATTCATCTCCATCCACATAGCATAGCAAAGCATGCGTGCTCAGTCGTGTCTGACTCTTGGTGACCCCGTGGACTGTAGTCCACCAGACTCTGTTCGTGGGATTTCCCAGGCAAGAATACTGGAGCAGGATGCCATTTCCTCTTCCAGGGGATCTTCCCAACCCAGGGACTAAACCCAGGTCTCCCATTTTGCAGGTAGATTCTTTAGCAACTTGTGTGGTAGAATAATATTTTTGAAATGTTTCCTTTGATCACCTTGTCATTGGTCTTCCGTGTTGTCTTCATCTAGATCTGTGTTTTTAACTCTTTTCTGACCCCTGTCATCTCTGGGAGGTTGTCTCTCTGTGGAGAGGCAATGTTGGCAAGGCAGGTGGAGGTTATCTCCTCATTCCTGCTTTATCAAAAGGCGTTCATTTTTTTCTATTGTACAACCTGGTCTTCAAAGAAGGAACACACTGGAAAACAGGTTAATAGTTTCAAAATTTTTGAACTGTAAAGCTTAACCTGAAGAAGACTGGACTGATAGAAAATGTGGGCTGTGAAAGGACAGATTAAGAAAGTAACAGAGATAGGATTTTTCTCATAGATAGGATACTGGCTGAAGCTGTGGAAAGGTGGGCAATCACATTTGGGGTCACAGACTCTGGGAGACCTCAGTAGTGATCAGGAGTTTTCCATTTATGCAACAGAATTTTAGAGCCAGAAGGAATTAGATTCTCTAATCTGTCTTCCTTACTGTACAAGTAAAGAATGAATCCCTAGAGAAATCAAGAGGCTTTCTCAGGTTACCGGGTCATACCACAATCCTGTAGCAGGATTAAAATTGGGTTCTTCTAGACTTCCTGTGTGCACCCTTCCCACCACATTCACTTACTCTACATGTAAGACCAGTGTGTCCCTGGTGGCTCAGACGGTAAAGAATCTGCCTGCAATGTGGGAGACCCATGTTTGATGCCTGGGTTGGGAAGATCCACTGGAGGAGGAAATGGAAACCTACTTTAGTATTTTTGCCTGGAAAATCCCATGGACAGCAGAGCCTGGGGTGCTACAGTCCATGCTGTTGCAAAGAATCCTGGGAATATGACTAAATGACTAATACTTTCAGTTGCACATGTAAGATCAGTCCTTCCTGCAATTCTCTGGAAATGATCATTACCCACGGAATGATTCCATTCACGACGGCTCACTGTTCTGCTCTCTGATAAGGGAAAAAAAGGACTTTGACATGAGTCTCCTGAAAACCTTATGGTACACGTTTGTGTCTGAAACTTTACACATGAGGGGATTTGAGACACTCAGCTATGTTTGTACTGTGGTTGGAGCAAATGGATCCTAAATCTCAGCTCAGAGATCTCTTTTCCTCCCCTGTTGAGCAACCGAGGGACTCAGAGAATGGTCTGAGCTTGAGATAATCCAGACCGAACACATCACTGACCCCTTACCTCAACACACATGCACATGGTGTGTACACACACACACACACACACACACACACACTCTGTCTCTCCCTCTCAATATCACTTATCTTGGCTTAAGCTTGTCTGCCTGTACCACCTGTGACCTGGATGTTATAATCACCACAAGGCCAAAAGGGAACCATCCAAGAATCATGGAGCTAATGGAATTCTGTCTTCACAAAAGCAGCCTCAATGTTTTTCAGTTAAGCTGCCACTCTCTGTTCGCTTATGCAGTAACTCTGCAAACCATCATTCACTGCCAGCAGAGGGAGAATAAACTGGTTTTCATTTCCCCCAATTAATCAAATTTAGCATTTTGTAGGGATTGCATTTATTATCTCATAACATTTTGACAAATGAGGATCCTCTATTTCCTTTCCTTGTTAGTCTGAACACCCAGCCGTCTGTGTTGCTTAGATGTTCCCACTTCAGGCTAATTTCAAGAAATTCCAGAAAATAGTTAGAAACTAAGGTTGTAAGACGCTTTAGATGTAGGTGAATGCTCTTTGCCTCTTTTTGGTGGAGACAAACCTGTCCTCTCAGTGCTTCATCACTCACATCCCAGAGAGCAAATATGCTTCATCTGGCTGGCAATAGCTTCCACGTCCTATCTTGGGAAGGAACTTAAAGTCTTGTTTGGACTCGTAAGGAAGGAGAGACATAATACATTAGTGAGGTATGATGGCCTGAGCTTCAGGAAAATAATCAGCAAGTCTCTAGCATGGTTTGAGTTTTTGATTTAGGTAGAACATGACACTGCAGCTAAAGGTGGGGATGAGGGAGAGGCATGCTCTCTGTGAGTCCTAAGCTAGGCCTCCACTGTCCCCCGGAAACAACTCTGACTTGGCAGTCAAACATATACCTGGTCTTGTCCTTACCTACTCTGTCTCTTGCCTTATACACTAAAAACACCATTCTCTTTTGTAACATGACAACATTCCATAACAAAGCCTGAGCAGCTCTTAGACTCTAGACAAGTTGGAAGCCACTATAAAATACATATTTCTTCCGAAGATAAGCTTTAGAAGGAAACATTCCAAAAGCCTTATTTTCCTTTGTTAATGTCTGGCCTATCAGAATTAATTACGACTCAGATACAAAGGCTCTTGAATGGATATAGAATAAAGGTAGACTCATGGGCATGGTCCAGACCCATGATTTGATTGCCATATAAAGTTTATGGTAGAAGTTTGTCTCCTTCATGACCCAAATGAAACCCACCACTAACCCAGTCAACCTCATCTACCCCAGTGGCTCCTAGACTATTAATAGTAATATCTGTCTGACCTGGGAACTTGTAAGAAATTAAAATCTCAACCCTACTTACATACTTGCTCTCACACTCACTCTATTCATACTCACTTACTCATATTTACTCTATTCACTCTCACACTTACTGAATCAGAATTTCTGAAATTGGGGTGCAGCAATTTATTTTCGAGACAATCACTTGAGTGATTCTGATGCATGCCAACATTTGAAAATCAACATCTTGCAATGCTGCCTAATAGCATTTTCTGCAACGATGGAAAGCATGTCCTATGTTTGTACTATATACTATTCATAGACACTAGCCACATGAGACTCCTGAGCATTTGAAATGTGCAAGTGAGCAATTTAATTTTTAATTTACTGAATTTTAATAAATTTAAATGTACCTAGGCATACATGGCGGAGAAGGCAATGGCACCCCACTCCAGTACTCTTGCCTGGAAAATCCCATGGACAGAGGAACCTGGTAGGCTGCAGTCCATGGGGTCGCCAAGAGTCGGACATGACTGAGTGACTTCACTTTCACTTTTCACTTTCATACATTGGAGAAGGAAATGACAGCCCACTCCAGTGTTCTTGCCTGGAGAATCCCAGGGATGGGGGAGCCTGGTGGGCTGCCATCTATGAGGTCGCACAGAGTCGGACAGGACTGAAGTGACTTAGCAGCGAGCATATGTGGTAAATGGCCAATATATAAGATAGCGTACCTCTAGGCTGGTAGTATTTAAATATTTGGGGTTCTGAGAACTTTTTGAGAATCTTGTGAAGTCTATAAACCTATCCATAGGAAAAAATGCACCTGTTCCAATAAACAAAATTTGGTAAACAGCTTTTGGAGGTTAAAGGAAGTTGCAGAGCATTCAAAAGAATTCATTAAGTATCCACTCTCAAACTTTCCAGCAGAATTTACAATTTACAAGTTGTAGTTAAACTGTTAAAATAAATCATCTTTATGTGTATCGTGTAAAAACTTATTTTCTAAACCAATGAAAACACAGATTGACATAGATTGAGGTCCAAGACATATATTCAAAAATATTTCACCAAACCAATTTTCTGGACCCAAAAACAGCTGTGATGCCAAACACTAGAAACCCCAGCAAAATTTTACAAAATTTTAGAAACCCCAGCAAAATTCTAATTTTGCCTAAGAACATCGGTCCCCATTTTAAAATATCCCTCAACTGTTGCCAATGATATGTGTTGCAACATTGATCAGGCCAGTAGGATATGAAAACCTATATAGGCAAGTACAGAGGTGCCCACAGTTTTTGGATATCTGACAGAATGGATGCCACCTTCCCATGGAAGACTATGCTCTTGCAGAAAGACTGATCTGCACGTGGAAGGTGAATTTTGCCCCCTATCTCCAAACTCTTTTCTTATGTAGAAACAGGTGGTCTTTAGGTCTCTATGCCAATCTCCCCACCTTTCGTATTCCTCTATAACTGTTTAAATCCCACCATCTCTGAAGCTCAGCTGAAAAATGCTGCCTCCACTATGTAATACTAAGCTTCCCATTTTGCAGAA
Source organism: Neotragus pygmaeus (assembly GCA_006410875.1). Classification (NCBI taxonomy): domain Eukaryota; kingdom Metazoa; phylum Chordata; class Mammalia; order Artiodactyla; family Bovidae; genus Neotragus; species Neotragus pygmaeus. The sequence continues at coordinate 899,741 of SJYV01054457.1, forward strand.
TCTTAGACTACACATCCCTTCCTCCACTGCCCCAATCACAGCATTTGTAACATTCACCTGAAATTTTGTGAATTATACTTCTGTCTTCTCAATTATATCATCCAGGGGAGGGGTCATATGTTTTTACTGTTTGTAACTTGCATATTTTCCACCTCAGAGATAAAAGCAATATAGGTGTATACACACACTTGTCAAATAAATAACTCAGATTTAACTAGTATTTGAGTGCTCATATGGAACAAATCTTGTGCTAGACAATGTCACATGTGTCCTTGCATTCAGTCACCACAACAGCCCTGAGAGGCATATAGCATTAGATTCATTTTGAAGATAAGGATATGAAGGCTCAGAGATACTGGACAAATTTTCCAAGTCTCGTGTAAAGTTAAATTTAATTGGGGGCATCAGCGTGAAGACACCTGGGTTCAAATAGCAGCTCCACCACCTATAGCTGTGTGACACTGGATGTGCTGTTTATGTGAAACCCCAGTTCTTTCATGAAATAGGGCTGGTAATTGTACCTAACTCACAAGGAGAAAATAATATTAGTGCATAGAATATTGTGCNTTGGGGGCATCAGCGTGAAGACACCTAGGTTCAAATAGCAGCTCCACCACCTATAGCTGTGTGACACTGGATGTGCTGTTTACGTGAAACCCCAGTTCTTTCATGAAATACGGCTGGTAATTGTACCTAACTCACAGGGAGAAAATAATATTAGTGCATAGAATACTGTACACATCATGACTTCTAAGTATCTTTATCCAGTAAAAGTAATCAGTTTTCCTTGGGCAAATGGTTAATTTCAGGGTCAGGACAAGAAAAACAAGTCTGAAGAAAAGAAGAAAAATAAGGAACAGTACAATAAATAATGGGAGAACATAAAAAATACAAGGTCAAATGAAAGAGTCTCCAAATGGGAAAATCTTAGACAAGTCAACTGACAAAATAAAGACAGTAATGGATCATAATTCATAGAATAAAGTAAGGACCTGAGAGCATAATGAAGTAAATATAAAGATACAATTCATAGATAGCAAGAACAATACACTTTTCCTCACAACAAAAATTCAACTAATGAATATGGAAGGAGTGATGGAAGTAGAAAAACAACCATTTGGCAAGACCACAGTAATACTGTTGCAGGGAAGTACCACCAATGGATGCTAAGACTGATGATGAGACTCTGATGAGAAACAGACTACTTAGACAGTCTCAAAGTATCCTCCGACAGGATGATCATTAAATTCAAAGGCAAAACCACAACTTTGAAGTGGATAAAACTCACAAATAGACACATGGACAGAGGAGTCTAGCAGGCTACAGTCCAGAGGGTGGCAATGAACCGTACATAACACAGCAAAGAACACTTTTACACTTTCTTCCACTATGTATACATTTTTGAGATTTTTCCATGCTGTTTTGTGCATGAGTAGTTCAGTGCTTTTTTTTTTGACTCAGTCATATCAGTAATATTGTATGGATATACCAATATGTTTGGAGTTGGGTTGTTTCCTTTTTTTGTTTTGGCTACTATGAACAATGCATATGATATAAACATTTGCGGACAGGGAAGTCCGGCACGCTGCAGTTCATGAATGTCCATCCATCCATTAATTGATAGACATTTGGATTTCACCTTGCTAGAGATTTGTTACATATCATGCACTATAATTAAAATTTTTTTTTTCATTTTGAATTAATTTCCAACTCACAAAAAGTTGAAAAATTACTCAAAAGAATTCTTTCAGAACCCCCCAATATTAACATCTTATATAAACACAGTATAATTATCAAACATTAACACAATACAATTGTCTCCTCTAAATACCTTACTCAAAATTTCCCTGTTGTTGCACCAACATTCTTTTTTTTTGGTAGAGGATCCAACCCAGGGTCACTCATTTCAGTTAGTCATCACGTCTCCTTAGTTTCCTTTAATCTGGAACAGTTGCCTATTCTTTCTCTGTTTTACAAGACATATTTTTTAAAAGTACTGGGTATTTATTTTTATGAAATGTCCCTCAATGTGGACTTTTTAGATGTTTCTTCACAAGTAAAGTAAGGTAATGCATATTTGAAAAGAATAACATGCTGGTGCTTTTCCACTGCATTATATCAGGAGGTACATAATATTAAATTGTGATGTTAATTTGGATAACACAGTTTAGGTGATAACTCAGCTTAGGTTATACCCATGGATGAAGATGTGGTACACTCATGAAATTGACTATTATTATCTAGAAAGAGGGCTGAAGTATTAACTCATATGATAGCGTAGATGAACCCTGAAAACATCATACTAAATAAAATTCAAAGCCAGTCACAAAAGACCACATTCTATGATTCTATTCATATGAAATCCAGAACTGGAAAATCTATAGAGATAGAAAGCAGATGGCTGGTTGACAGGGGTTGGAGAGTATATGGGGAATGGATAGTGATTTCAAATGAGTAGGGGATTCCTTTCTGGGATAGGGAAAATGTCCTAAAATTGCATAATGGTGACAAGTGTACAACTCTGTAAATCTATTAAAAAAAGAACTATACTGTTACACTTTAAATGAGTGAGTTTTATTATATGTGAATTATATCTCAATAAAACTATTTTTAAAAGAATTGTGTCTGGCACATATAAATGATCTAAAAAGTGTGGCACACACTGCTGCCGCCGATGACAGCGATGATTGCTGGTGATGATACTGTTGTCATTTCCTCTCTGGAGCTTGTGGCCTGCCCAGCATCAACTTGTAAGGCTTATAAATAGGCTGGGGAAAATGACTTACTTATTTAACTGTTTTTTCCTCTCCATAGGGAAGCCAATCTCTCTCTCCCCTGCTGCTGCTGCTAAGTCACTTCAGTCGTGTCCGACTCTGTGCGACCCCATAGACGGCAGCCCACCAGGCTCCCCCATCCCTGGGATTCTCCAGGCAAGAACATTGGAGTGGGTTGCCATTTCCTTCTCCAACGCATGAAAGGGAAAAGTGAAAGGGAAGTCGCTCAGTCGAGTCCGACTCTTCGCGACCCCATGGACTGCAGCCCACCAGGCTCCTCTGTCCATGGGATTTTCCAGGCAACAGTACTGGAGTGGGGTGCCATCGCCTTCTCTGCTCTCTCTGTCCCCTAACTGAGGAAAAAACAAAGGTTAAAGAAGAAGTCATTTCATAGTTGCAAGCACAGATGCAAAGATGAAGATGCCAAAATTCTAGGACAAACTGTGACCCAGGAGAGACAGAGCCATCTATTTAGCTTTTATGGATTTCTTTTTAATTATCTCTCTGTTGTTTACTAAATAATCAAATTATTTTTCAGCTTTCAAAGGCTGCATTACTGCCATGCATCGTTATTCAGTTACCAATGCATCCGGTAAGAAAACCTCCAGGTATGTTTATTGCAGGTGCAAAGACTTGATAAGGCTGACAAAAAGCTGTGAATTTTTAGAGGAAGAAACTGGGGGTAAACTTTAGAGGGCTTTGCATGCCAGGTGGGAGGAGCTGATCACACAGGCAGGTGGCACACTGTACAGGCCCACATCCCAGCCCTCGGGACTTTCAGACCCTCTCCCATCTCTACAAATGGAAATACTGAAGAAAGCATGAATGCCACCTCTTCTTGGGTCTCAGATCAGCCTTAAACAGCTGAGGGTTGTCATTAATCTTGAGGAGCTTCCAAACATAGTATTTGGCTGGAATTTATGAGAGGACTTTGAGGCTTGCTCCTTGCTGCTCACAGCCTCCAATCCTTGATTATTGTGAATGAAGCAAAGCCAAAGAAAACAATGCTGATGGCTGAGCACAGGCAGAGCTAGCCCTGAGGTGTCACAATCAGAACTCACAAACAGTCCTCCACTGTACAAGCCCACGCAGCAGGCTTTTCTGAAATTAATAAATGTCCATGGAGTTCTCCTCAAAAGGAAGCTCTGATACTCTGGAAGAAAAAAAAAAAAGGGAGAAGGCCAAAGGGAATTGCTCTCTGAAGCTACATTCTTAACTAATTTGTTCCGAATCTCCTCCAGTCATACATGTGAGAAATGACATTTGAGGGCAAAGGGTAACAGTTCAGAGATAAAACAAGTTGAAGGCATTTAAAGTGCTTGCCAAGGAAAAGTGCTCATCTGATAAAAATTTAGACAGGAAGGATGCCAAAAACCAGGAGAGAGACAACTGAGAGATGTGATGAGGTGATTGCTGGTCCAGCTGTCAGACTTGTCAATGGTGTGGAGATGCCAGATTTTAACTCAAACGCAGTGTCAGCTCGAGAGCTGCCTCTATTTCCCCACGTGGTTTTCATTAAGAAAGCACGAAGACTTGGTTCCAACTATAAATACATTATTTGGGGCCAGTTCAAGATGTAAATTAGTTGGTTGATCCATCTCTTCAAAAACAGGATGGAAGTGGAAGGAAGAGAATCTAGTCTGACACCTTCACCATTGCAACACTGGAACAGAACCAGGGAAGATTTACTTGAGTTGTAGTTGTGGGCAGGCTGGAAGATAAGACATGAAGGGCAGTGTGGGGCTTGAATTGCCTTGAGGAAGGCAGTATTTTCTATATTAGTCTTTAAGAGTCCCACCAGAAACAACGGTATGAGGAGTGGCAAACTCCTGTATAATTCTGGAATGTCAAACCAGAACAGGATTCTGTGTTACCATAAATACTGACCATAAATATGGGCCTAGGTATATGTGGGCTATAAGACTGTAGGCAACATTGTGTTCCATCTGCTTGCTTAAAATATATAAGATAAATATATAAAAAGAAAGGCTGAACTTTTTTTATAGGAAAGAAAAGGACTAGGGCCACAGAAGTATACCCTCCCATTCAGTTCAGTTCAGTCACTCAGTTGTGTCCGACTCTTGGCGACCCCATGAAATGCAGTTAGGTGTTGTTAAGGAATTGGGTGAAGAAAAGGGGACAATTTAAAGCTCCTGATATGATTATAGTTATCAAAATATCTACTTGTTTCTTTCAAATTATCATTCTCCTCATATAATCCATGAAGCTTACCATAATGAATCTGTTCAGGGCCCTGGAAGGCGAGAAGCTTGTACCCCAACCCACCACCAACTGAAAGTTAATGAATAGAGGGAATATCTTCTTAGATAATTTAAAAGTCAGTATACAACATCAAAGCCTCTTTCTCCTTGTTATGCTTGCCAACTCAGTGCTCTCTCTAGTTTCTATACTTAGCAGAGTACACCCAGACCTTTTTAAACATAAACTTCTTAGCCAGATATGCATATCTTCTTGGTGGAACAAACATCCATATTTAGATCCTGTAGGCATTGTCCCCCAAAGGAAGCATCAGGGCCAGGAGACTTAGGAAACACTAAAGTTTCCTTACAAAGATGGCTCGGCTGATCTCTCTTGCTTGCAGGCACATGGTAGACTTTGAAGCATAATAATCGATAAGCAATGAGCTATCAAGGAGATGCTGGGTGAAAAGAGGGTTTTCTGATACTTTCAAATCCAATCAAGAAGGGTAGCAGGGGATGAATTTACCCCTCAACACCTCAAACAACTAACACATTGAACAAAATGTATGAAAGGAGAGTTTTCAATCATTCAACATATGGTAGTACTGGATGGTTTGCACTAAGGGAGAGGAAACAGATGAAGTAATTTTCCAGGGTTGTTTAATTTATTGCCCAAAGAGAATTTCCAGGTCACACAACAGGAAACAGGGACCCAAGTGGAGCCCACAGTTTCCCTGAATAGAAGAGGTGGTGCTGGGAGCAAGAGGTCAAAGTAGCTAAAATCCAAAGGGTAGACTACTGAAGAGGAAAGAGCTGCGCTGAAAGAGCTCTGGGAAACGGCAGACAATCAGCCTCAAGTCTTTAGCTGACCAGGACATGTGTGTAAGGCAATTACATGCGTCTCAGAAGAAAACCATCTGAAAGGAATACAAGGAATAATCCCAAGACATTACACAGAGCTGGGAAGAGTTCATATTCCCACCACCTAGAATGGAAAACCTATTCAATCATGGGGCTATGGATGGAGTAACCAGAAGATATAGCCTCAACAGTCGGGCAAAATTATCTCTAGATTAAGGCAGCTTTTGTGCCAACTAGCAAAACTCAGAAGCAAATCTTGAAAGGCAACAAATCAAGGAAACAATGAAAGGTATATACACTGGAAAAGAAGAAATAAAACATCTCTATTTGCAGACAACATGACTGGCTATTTAGAAAGCCCCACTGAATCTATAAAATAACTCCTAGAATAAGTGATTTCAATAAAGTGGCAGGTATAAGACTGACACGGAAAAATCTATACCTTTCTCTACAGGCTGAAAAATGAATAAATGAAATCCGAACTTAATAATTCAGTGCTATTTAAAACTGCTGAAAGAATATGAAATACTTAGGTAGAAGTTTAATGAAATACATAAAAGATCTTTATGATGAAAATTACAAAAAGTTATAAAAAGTTATTTTTTAAAATTCTGTTCTCTTGGAGATGGATACTATGTTCATGGATCTGAAGACCCATTGTGGTTAAAATGTCATTCTTCCTAAACTGATCTATAGGTTTAATACCTATAAAGATCTCAACAAATATCTTCATAGACATAGGCAAGCTTACATTAATATTTATCCAAAAGGAAAGGAGTTAGAATAGTTAAAACAATTTTTAAAAGAATAAAATGGGAGGAATCACTCTTTTGAATATTAAAGTTTATTATGGAAATATATATTATTGCTGGAAAGAAAGATTTATCACTGGTACAGTATGGACAACCCAGAAAAAGAGCCACACAAATATGCACAATTGATTTTTTATTAACGGAGCAAAACAATTCAATGGAGACAGAAGAGTACTTACAATAAATAATGCTGGAGGCAACTGGACATTCACTAGCCCAAACAAACAAACATATACCTCAAAACCTCTTACTGTATACAAACTTAACAATGGGAATCATCAGCTTAAATTTAGAATGTAATGCAACTCCCTAATTTCTCTGAAAGATATTTGGAATAGAGAGCTAGGCAGAATTTATAGGATTGAGACTAAAGCACAATTCATAACAGGAAAATTTGATATTTTAAACCCCATCAAAATGAAAAATGTTTGGTCGATGAGAGATCTTTTTTTTTTTAATATGCAATGGAAAAACTACATTATGTGGCAAAAAATTAAATTAAATCAGAAGTAAATAAGATAAAGCTAACTGAAAAATCTGAACATATTTAGAGACAAAATATTAAACTGTAATTCAAGAAAGAAATCAAACTCGAAATTTAAAAAACTAATTAAAACAATATATCAAAATTTGGGTAATGGATCTGAAATACTATTTAGAACAAAATTTATAGGACTAAAGATCAATATTAGAAAAAACAGGTCTCAGATCAATGCCTTCCCCTCTAACTCAGGGCTTCCCTTGTGGCTCAGCTGGTAAAGAATCTGCCTGCAATGTGGAAGACCCGGGTTCGATCCCTGGGTTGGGAAGATCCCATGGAGAAGGAAAAGGCTACCCACTCCAGTATTCTGGCCTGAAGAATTCCATGGATTGTATAGTCCATGGGGTCAAAAAGAGTCAGACACGACTGAGTGACTTTCACTTCACTTCACTAACTTAAAAAAACTTTAAAAAGAGAAAACTGAAAGGAAAGCAAGTAGCAAAGAAATTATAAAAATAAGAGCAAATATTAATAAAATTGAGAACAAAAAAAAAAGAAAAGAAAATCAAAGATGCTCTTGAAAAATATCAATAAAACCATATGCCTCTAGTCAGACTGAATCAGAAAAAATGAGAGAACACTTATTTTAGCAATACCAAGAATGGAAGACGTAACAGTAATACAGATTAATACTGAAATTAAAAAGATAATAGAACTTTATAAATGCCAATTATTTCAACAAATGAAGTAAAATAACTAAATCTTTGGCAAATACAAAACATGAAAGTTCATTCAAGAAAAAACATACAGCCTGAATAGCACAATATATATATTAAATAAAATAAATGTGAACTAAAAATTCTCCCTAAGATCAGGAACCAGGGAAGGCCACTTTCACAAATTCTATTCACCACTTAGTGTTTTAAGGGGTGAAACAGAAACAAAAAGAATATGTAAAGCTGCCTTTCTTTGCAAAAGACAGGATCATCTATATAGAAAATCACACGGTATATACAGAAATAAGCTGTTGGAAGTAAAAATGGGCTTATAAAAGTAGCTATGTACAAGATGAATATACAAAAATCTACTGAATTTACACATAAAAGCAATAATCAGAAATTGAAATTAAGCAATAGCATAAAAACATGAAATACTAAGGGATTGGCCTGTAAATTGAAAACACACATTCCTGAATGAAATGAAATAGACTCAATGGACGTGAGTTTGAGCGNTCTACTGAATTTACACATAAAAGCAATAATCAGAAATTGAAATTAAGCAATAGCATAAAAACATGAAATACTAAGGGATTGGCCTGTAAATTGAAAACACACATTCCTGAATGAAATGAAATAGACTCAATGGACGTGAGTTTGAGCGAACTCCAGGAGTTGGTGATGGACAGGGAGGCCTGGCGTGCTGCAATTCATGGAGTCGCAAAGAGTCAGACATGACTGAGTGACTGAACTGAACTGAAATAATTGGAAATATAAAACTTGCAATTGGATTTGAAGAATCAATATCATTAATATTTCAGTGCTACCCAAACTGATCTACAAAACATCAATCAAAATCCCTGCAGGAATTTCTTTGAGAATTTGGCAAATTCTAAAACTTATACATAAATGAAAAGGACCTAAAATAGTTAAAATACCTTTGGAGACCTGACCTGCATTTAAGAGAACCTAACAGATGGCGCTAGTGGTAAAGAACCTGCCAGCCAATGCCGGAAACAGAAAAGACATGGGTTCGATCCCGGGGTCAGGAAGATCCCCTGGACGTGGGCACAGAAACCCACTCCAGTGTTCTTGCCTGGAGAATCCCATGGACAGAGGAGCCTGGCGGGCTACAGTCCATAGAGTTGCAAAGAGCAGGACACCACTGAGGTGATTTCACCTACACCCACACATGATTATAGCATATGTATTAGTGAAACAAATGATAGCAATTTCACAGGGGACAGGTAGAAATGATTATAAATATCCTGTTATTACATACACATGCTATTCATATTCAGTACTGGGACTGGCATAAAAAATGGACATCGACCTATGGAACAGAATAAAGAGCCCACAAATAAATCCCTGCATATATGATCAACTAATATTAGATAAAGGAAGTCAATAATACCCAAAAGGGAAATAATACTCTTGTCAATAAATGCTGTTGGGGAAACGAGACAGCTACAAGCAGAATAATGAAACAAGACTTCTATCTTATACACCATGTATAAATATTTATTTTAAATGTTTGAAAGTAAGATTTGAAATCATGAAATTCCTAGAAGAAAACGTAAGGAAAAAGCTCCTTGACATAGCTCTTGGTAAAGATCTTTTTGAATGATACCAAAGCACAAGCAACAAAGACAAAAATAAATAAATGGGACTACATCAAACTAAAAGACTTCTGCACAGCAAAGGAAACAATAAAATGAAAAGGTAACCTATGGAATGGAATATTTGCAGACCATATACCCGAAAAGGTGTTACTATCCAAGATATATGAAGGACTCAAATAAATAAACAGCAACAAAACACACTATATAATTAAAATTTGTCAGAGGAACTAGATATTTTTCTAAGGAAGACACACAAATTGTCAACAGATACATAAAAAGGTGCTCGATATCACAAATCACCAAGGAAATGCAGATAAAAACAGCAATGAGGTATCACCTCATATCTCTCAGAATGTCTGTCATAAAAAGATAAGAGATATCAAGTGTTGGGGTGGACATGGAGAAAAAGGTAGCCTTGCCTACTGCTGGTAGGAATATAAACTGATACAGCCACTGTGGGGATCAGCATGGGGATGCCTCAAAAGTTAAAACTGGAACTACCATGTGATTCAGAAATTCTACTTCTGGGTATATACCACAGGAAATAGAATGACTACGTTACCTCCATATTCACCGCAACATTATTTTTAACAACCAAGTTGCGGAAACAACCTGTCTATCAATGGATGAAAGAATAAAGAAAATACGGTATATATTGATATATATGGTATACTGTATCTACAGTGGAATATTGTATAGCAATAACAGTGTGGGAAATTCTTCCATTCACAACAACATGGATGGACCTTGTGGAAATCATGCTAAGTGAAGTAAGCTAGACCAAAAAAAAAACTGTATGATCTTACTTATATGTGGAATCTAAGAAAATCAAACTCAGAAACAAAGGACAAATCGGTAGTTACCAGAGGTGGGGGAAGTGGTAGGGGACGGGCTAAACGGGTAAAGGCAGTCAAAGGGGACAAAACTGCAGTTATAAGATGAATAAGTTCTGGTGATATAATGCATAGCATGGTGACTGTAGTTAACATTACTGTATTGTATATTTGAAAGTTGCTAACAGAGTAGATCTTAAAAGCTCTCATCACAAGATGAACAACAACAACAAATAAATTCTCTGGGAATCAGAATTGCTTCTGCCGCAGAGCCTACCAAGTTGGGAATTTCTTAAGGGATCTCCTAATACCAGAAATAAAACAAGCTGATGGATGCTGTAACTGTCTAAATTTTGACAGGCCAGTTCATGGAAGAGAAGCAGGGCTAAGCATAGATGGTTCATATAGAGTATATCATCAATCTCAGGAAACAAAACCAGGTACAAAACCCCTAAGTGCCTTGGACCCTCTCCACTTTTCTTTTAGGTACAAGAAATAAATCAAGGTGACTTTCTTGAAGAATACATACTATGCTTGGAAATTTCAGATTAGTTTCTAGTAGGCTAGTTAAAAACCACAGGACTTCAGAGTTCAACCATTCATTAGCAATCAGTGTTTCTCATCAGGGTGTTCTGGACAAGGAAATTAATTCACCATATACAGAGCAGTCCTGTGCACTACAGGATGTTAAAGGAACCCCAGCCCTTTCTCATTAGGATTAGAACTGTTCACATAATTCGTGGGGCCCAGTGCCTCATAAAAATGCACGACTCAGTGTTCAAACTAAGAAATTCAAGATGGAAACAACAGAGAATTAAGCCAAGCACTGGACCTTCTGAGTAAGGGGCGATGTGTGACTACATGGGTTGGACCTGTGAAGTTGGCTCTGTGTAGAAGGAACCTTCTTGGTTACTGTAACTCCTTACTAAGCCCCTCTCCTCTGCCCCACTTCGTCGAGTTTTTCCTTAGAACTTTTTCGTCCAAGCTATTGTCTTACAGATAATGAAATAAAGGCCTACAAATAATGCACATTGTCTAAAGTCATACTGGCAGAGAAATGCAAACAGAGAATTAAATCGATATTTTCTGACTAAATTTTAACTGTTTTTTAAATAAAAACTTTACTGAGACATAATAAACACAGCATAATATTCACTATTTTAGAGTATACATGGAAGTTCTTTTATATATGCACAGTTATGCAATCATCATCACAATTTAAGAACATCTTCATCAGTCCAAAAGGAAATCTCATGCCCATTATAGTCATTCTTCACTTTCTCCCAATCCCCTCTGCTTTAGGCAACCACTGATCTATTTATACAGATTCCATATCGATAATATAATTATACTGTACGTGGACTTTTATAACTGGGTTCATCCACTTAGCTTAATGTTTTCAAGGTTCATCCAGGTTATAGCATACATCAATAATTCATTTGTTTTAATTGTCAAATACACTACCATGTGGATAATATTTTTTAATCAAGTTCATCATTTATTTCCACTTTAGGGGAGCTCTCATGAATAATGTATCTATGAACATTCAAGCACAAATTTTTCTGAGTGGGCATCTGTTTCCAGTTTTCCTAGGTATATACCTAGGAGTGGAATTGCAAGATTACATGGTTACTCTATGTTTGTAATTTGATCCAGAGAGATGATATGGGGTGGGAGGTGGGAGGGGTGTTCAGGATTGGGAACTCATGTACACCCGTGACTGCTTTATGTCAATGTAAGGCAAAACCAATACAGTATTGTAAAGCAAAATAAAGTAAAAAATAAAAANTCAGCGGTAGATGGTACAGATGAAAATGATGGGCTTTAGATTCATACTGGGTTCAATTCCTAGCTTTCCTGCCTGTTAGGGGTATGACCCTAACATTACTTATCACTGGGCACATTACTTATCATCAGCAAAGAAGTTTCCTGATACAAAAGGCGAATATAGTAAAGCATCTTTCAAAGTTGGCTATATGTAAGAAAGATTTTATATGTAGTTTTTTCATTTAGTGCCTAGCACATGCTTGTCAACATCATTAACTGCCACCATGACTATTTTTATTCCCATTATTGTTAATATTTTTGTTTTAAACCTGCAAGTAGCCTTTCCTTAACCCAACCTCCAGCTGACTTTGAAGCCTAATATATCAGACTAAGGAGGAAATGGGGAATTCATCCCTTAAATAGTCACCTGCCTCAGATAAGTGACCTCAACGTTGTTTTTTGTCCATCAAGGATTTTATTATTATTATTTTTTTTAATTTATTTATTTATTTGGCTGTGTGGGGTCCTAGTTGTGGGGACTCTTAGTCGCAGCATGTGGGATCAAGTTCCCTGACCAGAGATGGGACCTGGGCCCCCTGCATTGGGAACATGCAGTCTTAGCCACTGGACCACCAGGGGAGTCCCCATCAGTGACTTTTGAAATGGTAACTGCTGCTGTGTGCCATCCCTGTGGGATTGGAGGCCTCTTTTCCATCCCTTCCTTTTAGGCTTGGAGGTAATTTACAAAGATGACGCCGAGCCTGTAAATGGTCAGTTCTTCATGGAAAGGCAAGATGTTAACTTGGTAAAGCGTATCAAATTAGTTGTTTAAGTAAGTCAACTCAGCTTCCTGAGGCTGAAGTCATCTCTCTGTTGTTTTAGAACAGCCCTCATGCTTGCTGTCAATCATGGATCAGCAAATGTAGTTGGTCTTCTTCTTCACCAAGGTGTTGACGTCTTTGCTGAAGATGTTTTTGGATGGACTGCAGAAGACTATGCTAATATTAATGGCTTTAATATGTAAGTGTTCCCATTAAAACGCCAGTTATCACTAAACTGCAGCCAAAAATAATTTTAACTGTTACTAATACCTGACCAGCGAGAGCTCCAGTTTGGTGCAGGCAGTTTGGGAATGGTGGTGAGATGTTCCCCCTCATCAACTGAAAGCCAAGCAAAGGCCTATTAGTTACATGTGGCCGTGGGTTCGGGATTCTTTATCTCAGGACATGTAGACCTTGATCCTTAGAGAGCCTAACATTAGCCATTTCATTCCCAGTGTAACCTCTCTGTATGGGGCACAAATAGGGTCACAGTTGTGATATTTCTAACTAGTTATTTGGGTCTTGAAATGCTCAGTTCAGCAGCAAATCCTATGTTTTCCCTTGAGGACTTGCCTCTCTATATGCTACTCCTGCTTGAATTTTCCAAGAACCCTGCGGATTCCCTAAGATTAATGAGACAGTTCTCTTCCACACGTCATTTGGAAGGAAAAAAAATAATTCATTCTCATCATTCTGTTGCTTGTATTGATTCTACTGCTGCAGCATTGCTACTACAACTAGTCTTGATAGGGTCTCCTTGGCAGCTGATCTGGAGTCTGGATGTGGCTCTATAAAGACCTTTAATAAAATCATTCTAAAAGAAAAAAAACAAAAGAAGCTCGTCCTGCAGTCGGCTTACAGTTGACCTTTACTCCCAGGCTGCCCCTGCGGATCCAGGTTCCCCAGTCTTCATGGTGATGCACACGTCAACTTCAGAGTCACAGCTTCTTTGTTCTCAGGTGTATGCTTGTAGCTCAAGTCACTGTTGCAAAGCACCAGCACCCAGTTCTGGCAGCTGGGCCTCCTAGCTTCCCCCCCACACTCAGAAGCCTTATGTGGAGCCCACGTGTAAGCCTAGATCTTCACAATGAGGTGCGGTTGAGGCTCTTATTTATCTTTTCTGCTAGCAGATATCAGTGGGGACCATTTTAGGCTGTCAGAGAGCTTCAAGTCCTCCTGCAGGAATTGAGCAGACTTCCTTTTCTCCTTGGTTTCTAGACCTGAACCTCAAGGCGGCTTTTGTTATGCCCAAGTTGCGAAATCTCCCAATGAGCACCAGGGAGCCGATATCCGATGCAAAAGCAAGAGAGTTTTTATTAC
>SJYV01054457.1:915831-940079 GCA_006410875.1 Neotragus pygmaeus
GAAAGTGAAAAGTGAAAGTGAAGTCGCTCAATTGTTTCCGACTCCTAGCGACCCCATGGACTGCAGCCCACCAGGCCCCTCCATCCATGGGATTTTCCAGGCAAGAGTACTGGAGTGGGTTGCCAAAGCCAATCTAGGGGGTGTGAATTGGTATCTCTGAGGTTTTGACTGCAATTCCCTGATGACTGATAATGTTGAGCATCTGCTTGTGTGTTTATTGACAATTTGTGTATCTTCTTTGAACAAATATCTATTCAAACATTTTGCCCATATCAAAAATGGAATGTTTGCCTTTTATTATTAAGTTATGTTTTTTTATATATTATGAATACAAGTCCTTTATCAGATATATAATTTCAAAGAGTTTTCCACCATTCTATGAGCTATCTTTCCACGCTATTGATGGTGTTCTTTGAAGAATATAGATTTTTTATTTTTATAAAGTCCAACTTATTTTTTTCTTTTGTCCTTTGTGATTTTGGTGTCATATCTAAGAAGCCACTGCCTAACCCAAGGCTACAAAGATGTATACCTATACATGTTTCTGAGACTTTTACACTCTTAGATATTATGTCCAGGTCTTTGATGCATTTTGAATAAATCTTGGTAAGTGTCCCAACTTCATTCTACTTCATTTGACTATTTAATTTTTCCAATGATACTTATTGAAATAATTGTTTTTTCTCCATCGAATGTCTTGATACTCTTATCAAAAATCAGATGACTGCAAATCATTTCAGTTCAGTCACTCAGTGTGTCTGACTCTTTGTGACCCCATGGACTGCAGCATGCCAGGCTTCTTTGTCCATCACCAACTCCCGGAGCTTGCTTAAACTCATATCCATCAAGTTGGCGATGCCATTCAACCATCTCATCCTCTATCATCCCCTTCTCCTCCTGCCTTCAATCTTTCCCAGCATCAGGGTCTTTTCCAATGAGTCAGTTCTTCACATCAGGTGGCCAAAATATTGGAGTTTCAGCTTCAGTATCAGTCCTTCCAATGAATATTCAGGACTTATTCCCTTTAGGACTGACTGATTCATTCAAGATGACTGTAAATGTGATGGCTCATTTCCAAACTCTCAATTCTATCCCATTGATCTTTATGTCTATCCTGGTGCCAGTATCACACTGTCTTGATTATTATAGTTTTGTGTAAGTTTTGAAATTGAAAAGAAAGTCAATGCATTGAATCTGAAAGATCAATTTGGGAGAGTAGTGCCATCCTCACATCCACACTATTTTAAATATAATTGTTTTCTTAATTTCACTTTCAGAATACTCAATGCAGGTATGTAGAAACACAATAGATTTTTCTACATTGATTTTATATACTATTTTTAAAAGCAGTTAAGAGAAGAAAAGAGAAGTAATATACATCTATATTATCATTTGTTATTATATAATTATCTATTTTGCTGTTGTATTTTAATGTGGTTTTGAATTCATGTGTGGGGTCTTCTGCTTTTGGTCTGAAGAATTTCACTTGGCAGTTTTGTAACACATGTCTGCTAGCAATGAAAACTCGGTTTTTGTTTAGTAAACAAAATGAATGTATTTATTTCATCTTCATACTTGATAGATAGTTTTGCTGGATATAAGATTCTTGCTTGACAAGTATTTTATTTCCAAGCATTTTGAATATGTCACACTACTTGGCTTTTTTGTTTCTCGTTTCTGATAAATTACTGGTTAATTCCTGTTGACTGTCCGGGTTGAAGGTCAGGAGTAAGGAGTTATTGTGTAATGATTACAGATTTTCTTCTCAGGGTAATGAAAAAGTTTAGGAAGTATACAGTGGTGATGCTTGTGCAATACTGTTAATATAATTAATGCCACTGAATTGCACATGGGCAGGAGTAGCTTTGAGTCTAGTCTTTAATGACTATTTTGAATGCAGGAGAGTTCTTCTTAGCTGTCTTTTTCCCTGTCATTCTCTATAGTAACTTTACTAGCCTCTTGCTTAGATGTTTGTTCTCATAGAGTTATTACAGCCCTGGTATTCTTAGTCTGCTTCACTTAGAATAAAGCATCTACACCATAAGTGATATTGAGTAGAGAAGGGAACCCCTCCAGTTATGGCTGTGCTTACCAGGAATTTAACCTCTACAATTTGGCTTGAAGGCAGGCTGACTCTCTTAATAAGAAACGGTATCTCTTGACTGGTGGATAAAGATTAGGGATCCATACCTTCTTGGCACACATGCTCACTGTGGAGTTTTCTTCAAACTAAGCCAAGGAGGGGAGGGAAGGAATGAGTCATGATTCAAGTACCACCGAATCTCATTGTCTTAGTTTCATTGGGCTTTCTCAAATAAATGTTTCTTCATTTGCTGTATTCCCTTAAGTCAGTATCCAGAGATGTTCATTTTCTTTCATAATTTTTCCCATTTGTGCTTGTTTCACTGGGGAGCAGGTCACAGGTCTCCTCACACTGCCTTTCTGGAAATGAATATCTCTGTGTGTCCTTTTTTAAAACAATTTCCCTTCCCTCAACTCTTTTGATGCCTTGGGACTTTCCTTGATGACCAAAGAATCTGTTACAGGTGCTATCATCCTGCCTTTAGGATATATTTCAGACTTAGGTGACCCATCTGTATTTTCCTTGTGTGCTATGAGAAGTTTAACTTCAAAAATCCTTCCAGTCTCTCCAAACATATGCCTCACTTAAAGGATAACTATTGCCGGAGGTATATACTGGAAAATGATTAAAAAGTTGTAAAAGCAACTAAACTACCTAATTACAAACTCCCTGCTGAATAAATTTCTTATGTGAAAAAAAAGTATTTTTGTGTGGTCGCTTTATCTTTCCTGGTCTATAACAAGGTTCAGAACTTTCTCGGATACTCTTCAGAAAGATCCACCCTACTCTGCTTAAAAAGCATACAATAGCTTAAATAAAACAAAAATATCCTCTAACAGTCTCCCTAAAGGGTCAGCAATTATTAACGAAAAGAAAGCCTCAAAACTTCCCAGCCAGTGATTAAAAGACATTTGCTTTGAAAACTCTCACTGTCTCAAATAAAAGAGATGAAGAAGGGAATTAAATTCTTGAAGAAATAAATTTTGACTGAAGTGAGAAATCACACTAAGAAGCTAATTTAAGGGAGACAAAATTAATTTTGGTGACATTTATTCTATTTAGCAAAAATGGTGACAAAACATATAGTGGCTGTGTTAGCCAGAGATAAGAGGCAAGTAATTTAAGGCTGGGCACAGCTACAGTCTACAGCGATTTAATCCTGCTACTACACATCCCTTGTGACCTATCATTAAAGGTTTAAACTAAAACTGACAATTATTATTAGCTAGTAATTGGATTTTGGAGATTCAGTATAAAGTTAGGATAATTTAAATGACTGTTGACATTGGAAAGATTATGTAAACGCTCTGAATCAGCTGAATTTATCAATTTATTTAGTCTTATGAAACTGAGAATATCCCAGCACTGAGAAACCAGCACAAGGGGTAGTAACTTTCTCGGAATTGCCCTCAGGGATCTGACAAAGGCTTGGATTTGGATTTTCTGAAGGTAGCACTCAAACTTGCACATCAAATCTCTGTTAGGAAGGTGGGCTTCAAACATCTGGCTCAGACCCATCAAGATCTCTGTCCTTCACAGAGGGCCAAGCATGTCATACCTCAGAAAATCCAGGCATCCCAGAAGAAAAATAAAATTGTCACAGGCCAATAGTTTATGATATGGAATTCTAATTATGAAGGCTAGAATTCAGAAACTAAAGATGGAATCAAAAACAACCATCATTATAGATTTATAGCAGTATCCTCTAGGCAGTGTAATTCCTACAAGGCTACCATCCATAAATACTGACACAAACCCTGCCTGTTCCTTTGTCAAAACCATAAACACTGAGCAAAATTGGATTATGTAGAGAAATGCTTTACAAAATTAGTTCTGCTAAGAATGCACTTCAATTAAAATCAGTAACAACATGGTATCTCTACCAACTGAGGCAGATGATATTATTAATAGCCCCCTTGCCTTTAAATATTTTCTTAAAGGAAAGGTTTCATTTCACTCTGAAATAATTTCATCCCCATTCTTCTGCCGGCCTTCATCAGACACTATTTAAGCCCTCCTCTGTATTCAGTGTATTAGGATGGTATAATCTTACCTCATTATATTTCAGAACAGAAGGAACCATAAATGTTTCATGTTTTCTAAAAGTGAGATTTTATTTTAGAAGCTTTTTTTTTTTGTTTCTTGGCTTAGTAATTACAGTTAAAAATCTATTCTAAGGGATTATTTAAGGATATGTGCTTAGATTTAGCAGGCTGCATTACTGTGGATAAGAACAAGATTTCAAAACATCTAATGGCTAAGGATAGGAAGTTGGTTAACTAAATTATGGTTCATCCCTATGATGGAATACATACGCAGCCATTAGAATTCATGCTTTAGAAGGGTATGGGCAATGGAAATGTTTTCACATGTTAGTAAGAAAAGCAAGAGTATAGAGCAGAAAATTTTTTTTTAAAAGAAGCTAAGGAACTTATACTGTCTATTAAGTTATTGTCTTTTAGCTCAAACCCATCCTTCAATAATATACCATATAATTGCTGGGGCTGCACATCGCAGGTTATATTTGTCCTTTACCAGTGGACACCTATTAGGATCTACTCATAGAGGAAATTAAAGTGAGACTGGAATGCTGAGGGAGGAGAAAGGGAATTTTCCTTCCAATATTTCCTGTGTTCCCAAATACCAGTTCCCTTGTACCCCTAGCAGATGCCAGTTCCAGTCAGTAGCCCCTGATCCTTAGAGGTCTGTACCCCATTTCTGTAAGGCCTCTTATCTAAGCTTCTGCTGCTGCTGCTGCTAAGTCACTTCAGTCATGTCCAACTCTGTGCAACCCCATTGACGGCAGCCCACCAGGCTCCTCTGTCCCTGGGATTCTCCCGGCAAGAACACTGGAGTGGGATGCCATTTCCTTCTCCAATGCATGAAAGTGAAAAGTGAAAGTGAAGTCACTCAGTCGTGCCCGACTCTTAGTAACCCCATGGACTGCAGCCCACCAGGCTCCTCTGTCCATGGGATTTTCCAGGCAAGAGTACTGGAGTGGGGTGCCATTGCCTTCTCCGTCATCTAAGCTTCTAGGTTATCTTTAATCTCTTCCTTTTATTTCTCTAGACCAAGGGCAGGATAGCTGCTTCTTAGAGTTACTGTCTCTGTTATTTCAGTGTTCTCACCTTGTCTTTTCAGCTCTCTAGTAGTTGTTTGATATGGGCTGCATTGCATGCCCCTAAAACCCACATGTTGAAGTCCTAAAGCCCTGGTACCTAAAACGTGATGATACTTGGAAACAGGGCCTTAAAAGAGATGATGAAGGTAGAATGAATTTATATGGGTAGACCCTCATCCAGTATGACTAGTCTCCTTATAAGAAAAGAAGATTACCACATGAGCACAGAGATGGAGGGCTGACCATGTGAAGGCATAGCCAGAAACCATTCACAAGCCAAAGAGAGAAGCCTCAGAAGAAACTGACCTCTCCAGCACCTTTGATCTGGGACTTGTCTCCAGAACTGTGAGAAAATAAATTTTTCTTGTTGAACTCATCTGGTCTGTGGTATTTGTTAAAGTAACCCTGGCAAATTCTTACACTGGTCACCAATTCCTGTATTAAATTATCTCTAGCAAAACAACTGGTATGCCAGTGCTCAGAAGTGGTCCTATGAGACAGACCCTCAAAGATCAGATTCTGGGGTAATTTTGTATGGATCCTTATCTTGCCTCCATTGGAAACAACTGCATCACGTTAATCAAATTATCATGGTGGTTGGCTGTGCCTCCTGCACCTAATGCGGTGGGTGAACCAAAGGCCATGGCACATAGCTGTTAGGGCAGTAGTGATGGCTCCAAGGACTGTGGACCTGCAGGCTGGACCTGGGGGCTGCTCCTGGATGCACTGGAATAATCACAGAAAGGAAAGGACTGTGATCATGTCTTAAAATTTCAGCTCAAAGCACAAGAAAACCAGAAAGCCTCTATGACAGCCCTTAGCGAACATTCTGGTGTGGGGGGGGGGAGGGGCGGGGGGTTGTTATATGCCTATTGCTGCAAAAGCCCCTTTTGATCCCACAAGAATGGTATCATAGAAGTTAACCACTTGAGGGCCTGAGGCCCCAGAAGAACAATGAAGACAGACACTGCCCATTACCCAGAAGACAAAACTGATACTGGATTCAAATCACCAAGAGTATTCAAAAATCCAAAAAGGAAGTCAGACAATCAGGAAAGCACATTCAACTATAAATGTTGTTTGCATTATGGGACTGTTAGCTCAAGGTCACCAAGTTGCCAGAGGTTTAGCTAGTTTCTTTTCCTACATATCTTTCTGAGAAACAATAATACTAGATTATAAGTATCTGTACAATATAAATTTATCAGTAATGAGTATGAAGTGAGAATATTCTAGCACTGACTGATAAGCCACCAAGAGGAATTGTCTGCCCTGTGCATACTCTTATTTCTGAGCTTGAAAAGCAGTTCTGTAAGTAGACTTCTGTACTGTTGTCTGCTTATTCTGTGTGTCCATAAAGCCATGTTAAAACAGAGAGGAGAGCAGAGGTGCTCTGCACTTTGGAGAAAGGAGTGTATCATGTGTCCCCCTGTCTTTCTGTGTTACATGTCCTCCAAGACATGATTATAGAAAAATGCATATGGATACACAAAGACATATATCAGTATCTACTATGGTAATAAAGGTATAATAGACACGTATAATGGAAACCCAGGGGTCATTTGGAAGCCTTATTTTATTTCAGATGTCTAAGTCAATCACTACTTCAGATAGGGCTGCTCACTACTTCAGATAGGGCTGCCCAATCACGGAGGTATCTGAGTTTGCTTCATTATTTTGGTCCTTTCCTTATTTTGGCTCAAAGCGTAAATGATAGCATGGCCAACGGATGAGCCTGAAGAGCAAGAAGTCACAGTTGGAAAGATGATCCAGGTAATGATCCTTGGTTAAACTGTCCACTGAATTCATTTAGTCATTGGGATTCACCTAACTCTCATCTGGGATTGAGATGAAAGTCATCTCTCATTTGGGAATCCCTCTCTACTTTGGAGACCTTTTCTTAAATTCTCTGTCTATGATAGGCATGAGGGATGGGTATCAAGCCATTCCAGTCTCTCATCACTTGTCCCCTCACACCTTACACTTACAGGTCTCAACACACTAGGTTCTGTTGCCTATGAAGCATCATAATGTTTATTTGTCTACCTGGATACCCTTCCCTGTCATCATAACCTACAGCCAATCCTTATTTCTTCTTCAATACTCAGAGTACACTTAATTTCTTCCAGGAGGCTATTACCTTTTATTCATTCTCCTCCCAAGTTCATAGGATGTCTCTCAGGTATAACTTATACACATCTCCATTCTAGCCCTTATGCACAAATGGACTTGGTCTGTTTGTACATCTATTACTTTTCAGCACACTATGAATTCCTTAAGAGCAGGGAATTATGATACTCATTATGTATCCCTCCACTCTTAGTAGAGTGCAAGTACACTGTGCTTAATAAATGTTTGTTAAGAAGTTTATCCCAGAATATCCAAGGTACCTTTTCCAAAAGTCCTCACAGACTGAGGGAGAAAAACAGGATACAAAGAGCTTCTCTGGGATGCAGGGGAAATGGCCTTGAATTATTTTATATGCTTTCTTCTCCATGAAGGAAAACAACCCTCATACCTACCATTCACCAAAATATAAATATGATCTATGCCAGCTCTGAAAGCTACCCAAGCAGAATTATTCAAGATGACAGTCCCCAAGTAATAAAAACTCATTTCCTCATTCAAAACATTTATTATATACCTACTCTGTGCCAGACAGTGGGCTACTTCTAAAGATATAGCTGTGACTGAGTCAGACAAGTGTCCAACTGCTGCAGAAAATACATTTTAGTTGGTAAGATGATAATAAATAAGTAGGCAAACATATAAATGAGAGTTTCCCTGGTGTTTCGGTGGTAAAGAATCCATCTGCAGATGCAGGACACGTGGGTTTAATCCCTGGGTCAGGAAGATCTCCTGGAGAAGGAAATGGCAACCCACTCCAATATTTTTGCCTGTGAAATCCCATGGACAGAGGAGCTTGGTGGACTATAGTCCATGGAGTCACATAGAGTCAGACACAACTTAGCAACTAAACAACAACAAAAAGGGCTACGAGGAGGCTAAGGCAGTGATGTAGCTGAGAGTCAGTGGGGTGAACATGCAGCTGTCCTTTCTTCTCAGAATGCAATTCTGCTCCTTTAAAGTCCTCCCCTCCCCTCTGACATCCAGCAATCTCTTTACTGGGTCTCTCAGGCTCACTCACTCATCTGCTCAAATACTCTAAAGCTCACAGTGAAAGCAGTGTTGCTTTGCCCTTGAAGAAGTAAATTACAAGGCTGGCCTGTCATCACACTGAATCCTGTTACCAATCCACCTGCTGGTGGGGGCGGGGGGTCTATCTCCTCTGCTCTGGACAGCTGGAGCCCCACAAGATCCTGTTGGTAACCAAAGGATCCCATAAACTTCAGCAGCAGGAAGAAGTCCTTTCAGATGATGGGCTTGCCTTCTGATTTACTATCATTTCCGTTTCCTATGTTTCCAACAAAATTCATACATCCCACTTGCATCTCGTTTCACTGTGGTTGGTTGTTTTCCCCTGGGGTGGTGTCAGGCCCACAGTTACAGTATTTCAGATGTGGTCCAAGGTTTTCTGGCTCCTGCAGCTCCAGAGCTCTTCCATGAGTCTGCTTGGGATACAAAGACTGCTGCCCAAAGCAGGGCATCTTGGAAGAGAAGGTCCACTCCTCACACACAAGCCTTCCTGAGGCTGCAGTCAGGTATATTTCAGCCAGGCTGACTGAGCGGCCCAATGGGCTGGTGACAAATCAAATCTTAAGAGAGATACTTTAAGGGGTCCTGAACTCATATCTTGCCAGCTCCCTGCCCTGTGGCTCTGTGTGCTGCCTCAGTTGGGTGGAAGGAATAAGGCACTCATAGGATTATTGAGCTCAGCATTGGCACAGGGGAAAGTAGGAATTGAGTCAGCAGCCACACAGGTGCTTTCTTTAATTCTGCACTATCAGGAATGGGGCTGAGCGCAACAATGCCCGTCATCCCTGCTGTGCCTTCCCAGTGGTCCAAGGTGGGATGCACAGAGTAACTGGAGAGGGCTACCGTCTGGTTGAAGTGCTTCCTGGTGGCCTAGAGACAGGGCCTATCCTCACTTGTTCCCCTGAAACATAGACTGCCTTGAAGGCAAGTCTGAGGAGGGGAGTCTCCGCTCCTCTTGGCTTAGGCACAGACCTCGTGCAGGATGCCAGGAGAGCTGGGTGTCCCTGGGAAGCTCTCAATGTCTCCTAACTGGAAATGGATACAGCTGGGACAGCCACACCCCAAAGCAGCTTGTAAAGAGATGGGCATCCAAAAACATTGCCAAAGAAGAGGAGGGTAAGTAGGAAAAGACTGGTCTTCTGGCCATTGGATCAGTACACCTTTCTACTGATATCCTTTTACTAACTATTCCCATCAATTGAAAGACCTGGACTTAGTCAACTCTTTTTTTTTTTTGCAGAAACTGAAGTGCAGATGGATTTAAAACAGTACCAACTTAGGTCTCCCAATTTCAAGTTCTAGTTCTAAGAGACTCTTCTGTCTTCTCAAATTTTAACATGCACATGAATCACGTTAGACTTCTGAAGACTTCAGATGCTGGTTCTGGAGGTCTAGAACGTTGCCTGAGAGTCTGCATTCTTAACAAGAGCCTAAGTGATTCTGTGAGGACCCATACCTTGAGGAGCACAGAAGTTCATGGCAAGAGGGCAGGGGCCTCTTTTAATAGTTTGATAAAGATTCTTAACTCCTCTGGTTCACCATCTTGCTTCCTATCGGGACTTGATTTCATCACTATGCAATCTCAATGCTTTCTCAGAAAACGCTTATGATTCTAGAATTAAGGCACACTATTTATTTATCAGGAAGAACATTTACTAAAATGCTGCATATATGATACCAGGCCCCTTTATGTCATGAGTCATTCTGGAAACAAAGTTCTAAAGGCACCAAAGGTTGCTGCGGAATTCTAGGTGCTCATAGCCAGCCCCCTGACTAAGAAATAAGCTTTGTGAATAAACACTTCCAAACCACACACTGTGGTGATGGGATGATGCTAAAACATGTGCTAATTTCCTCTTACTTTTCTGTACAATCCACGAGCATCTCAACTATCTGACCAGAAAAAGGTATGTTTGCTCCAATGTCACTATAAAAAATGGCCTGCTGTGCCTTCTGTGTTTTGTATTATGCTTAGAACTGTTTTAAGCACACTCACGTAATCCTCACAAGTCTATGAAGACATTCTTATCCCTATTTTACAAAGGAATAAATGGAAGCTTGAAAATTTTAAGTAATGTCTCCAAGATCCTGTAACTAAAAATATCAGAGCCAAGATGTGGATTTATCATTATGAATACAGTACTCTTGGCAGTTGCTTTCTGTATAACTAACATTAAAAAATGTGCCCTCTCCAAAGGGAGGGAACAGAGAAGGGGAAAGAAGGTCGCTCTAATGCATTATGAGTCCACAAATGGGGGAAGGGAGCCTTCCATTGGATTTTTGAAGAATGGGGAGACCAAGAGAATTGATGATACCTCCCACTCTTCCCATCCACCCTCCCAAATTTGCTAGGTTAACACCACTCAAATTATACTTCTCTGTGACCACGCTGTGTCAGGTACCCTGGGAGTCAATAAAAGTACAAAATATACAGATCCCAATATGAAGACTTATGATCTAGTTAGAGAAAAAGAACCAAATCACGGGAAACATTCAAAGAAATTAATGATGGATAATAATCACCTCTGTGATGTGCATTAATTAGCAGGGAATGTACACAACATGGATCTCAATTTTGGCACAGCTAGAAATTATAAGAATTTATAAAAATACTGAAGTCACACAGATTCTGATTTCACTGATAAAAAGCAGATATCCTCAAGCATGATTTTGGACTAGCAGCTTTATCAATAGCTTTTAGAAATGCAAATTATCAAGTCCTAGACCTACTGACTCACAAACTCTGGGTTAGAAGCCCAGGAATGTGTGTTTTAACATGCATTCTAGGTGATTCTGATGTAGTCTAAGGGTCTCCAAGCACTTGATGGAGGTGGTAGCTTGAACATTTTTTTAAAGCTCTCCAGGTGATGCTGAAAAATCCCATGGATGGAGGAGCCTGGTAGGCTGCAGCCCATGGGGTTGCTAAGAGTCGAACACAACTTAGCGACTTCACTTTCACTTTTCACTTTCATGCATTGGAGAAGGAAATGGCAATCCACTCCAGTATTCTTGCCTGGAGAATCCCAGGGATGGTGGAGCCTGGAGGGCTGCTGTCTATGGGTCGCACAGAGTTGGACACGACTGAAGCGACTTAGCAGCAGTAGCAGCAGCAGCAGCAGGTGATGCTAGTATGCAGCAAAATTGCACAACCACAAATGTAAAAGCCAACGAAGGCTTGTCTTTAAGAGAGAAGATCCACATGACAGACCAGTAACTAAAGAAGGAACAAATTATGGAGAACTTTGAATGCCAGACGAAAGTTCTGCTCTACAAATCAGATATCATGTGTTCTCTCTGCTCCAAAGGCATAAGCTCCCCAGAGACAAAGATCATATCTTCCAACTCCCATGTCCCNCAGCAAAATTGCACAACCACAAATGTAAAAGCCAACGAAGGCTTGTCTTTAAGAGAGAAGATCCACATGACAGACCAGTAACTAAAGAAGGAACAAATTATGGAGAACTTTGAATGCCAGACGAAAGTTCTGCTCTACAAATCAGATATCATGTGTTCTCTCTGCTCCAAAGGCATAAGCTCCCCAGAGACAAAGATCATATCTTCCAACTCCCATGTCCCTGTGCTCATTACACAGAGGGTGCTCAGTATATATCAGTCACTAGCAATTTCTGACTATCCAAAGCCGGAACAGTTGTGGGTTAAGTCTTCAGAAAACAGGCCTCTGAGATAAAGCCCGTGAAAATGATACAACAGTCAAAGGGAGGAAAACTTGGGTGAAAACAAGAACTGCCTGAGTTATAAACATGTGTCTCTGATGCTCACCCTCAAGTACACAAGCCTTAACAGCAGCCATTTCCTCTCCCAATCCCCATCCTTACTCAACCACATGTTTTGCAGTGACACCGAAGCACGTAAAGCATTTATTAAACAGCATGAAATCCATTTAACGCTTCTCTGGGTGCACTAATTAGGTTTTGTATTTGGGGGGCATAGCAATGCAGAACAGAGGGCAAAATCCTGGGCATATTAACATTCTGTGAGTCCCATTTGGATTTCTCCGTGAGATACTGAATCCCACTCCCATTATCCAGCCCACAGGATGGAGGAAGCTCCTTTCAGGGAAGATGGGAGGAAAGATTTCACAACCTGGAGTCAAAAATAATAAACACTAGAACAGGCTATCAATCTGTGAGGCTTAACCCCCAGTCCACACAGTTCTCCATTTCCATTAATCAACATCTTCTGGAACATTATAGTTCCTTTGGAAAATCCGAAGTGCTTGGCAAGGCGGTTTTGATTTCTAGCCAGCCCTTATTTGGTCTTGTGTGAGGTGGCTCTGCTAAGCCTCATGCAATTAGCAGGCACAAACGAACTCCAAGCAGGGAATATGTTTTAGTTTGTTGAATTATACCAAATCTGAATCTATTTACCAAAAGGAATAAGAAATGTGCATCTGGCTAGGCTCTTTGCAGGGGCCTGAGAAAACCTTCACATTATACTGACTTCTTATTGCTATTTTGTCTTGACACCTGGGAATTCACAATCAGATGACTAGAGGCTGCACAGTTTCAGACTGGGTTTGCAGGCTTCTCAGGCCTTACTCAGAGAAGGCGATGGCACCCCACTCCAGTACTCTTGCCTGGAAAATCCCATGGACGGAGGAGCCTGGTAGGCTGCAGTCCACGAGGTCACAAAGAGTTGGACATGACTGAGCGACTTCCCTTTCACTTTTCACTTTCACGCATTGGAGAAGGAAATGGCAATCCACTCCAGTGTTCTTGCATGGAGAATCCCAGGGATGGGCGAGCCTGGTGGGCTGCCATCTATGGGGTCACACAGAGACAGACATGACTGAAGTGATTTAGCAGTAGCAGCAGCAGCAGGCCTTACTGGTATGTGGGCAGTAAGTGCTGAATGTTATGAATGCATTTTGAAAGATCTATAAAGTGCCTACTAAGGACCTCTTTTACAAAAATGAAACAAAAACAGAAACAAAAAGAAACTGCAGCTAAAGAAGTTATAAAATGAAGATTTCTAAGGTCCCTTGGTAGCTGGGTTCCCAACATGAGTGATTCAACAGTGCCATAGTCTGGGGGTCTTCTAAACTGTGTCTGATGTAAGTAGAGTTGAGGTCATTCCTTAAAGGTAAGTGCTCAGCAGATTAGGCCCTGTTATTACTTCCATCCAATTGATGGAGCTCAAGGTTCCCCTAGTCCCTCTAATCATCCCGAGGTATGAGTGCCAGGAAATAAAAAGGTCATGCCATTTTTATTCCACATCCATGGCAATGCAACTGCCAAATTAATGCACAAAGAGATTTTGATAAAATTATCAATTATTTGTCTGTGCATAACTATCAATAAACTTTTACTCATCTAAATGTTTGCCTGTTGAAAAGAATAACAGCGCATTCTTCCATGACTGATTAATATTGGAAATAAAAACAATATTAAATATCCAACACTGGCTGGTGCAGGATCAGATTCATGGCAAAGTTAAGATGCAATGTAAAACTCAACCATATACTGTTCTCCGAAAGAGTACGGTGGTTCCCCTCCATGGGTCCTCAGATTGCAAATGTATACATAACAGTAAGACCAATTAAACAATCATTTTTTTGGAAAGCACTAGAGGTGTGAAAGAAAACAAGCCATTTCACCAAGTGAAATGGTCTAGAAAATGATGCATTTTTGTCTAGTTTGTTAGACAAATTTCAGGCTGAGGGAGAATTCTCTCCTTTCCTTCCTTGTAACAGGTTGTTTACATAATATATAACATGCCCACATCTTTCCCTGACATATTATGTCTATAATAATTATCTCTGCCATTACAGCAAACACTTACTAAACAATTACAGTTGATTTTTATTATTTATAATACTTATGATCTATAAAGCTGCAGCAAATGATGAATTAGCAAACACTAAATCATTGCTCCTAGGGGAAATATGGGCTTAGGTTCTTGAAATATCTGGTCACAAGATTTTTGTCAACCAGTCAATAGGTAACCTTGTTTGGTGATCTGTTTCAAGACTATTATTTAATATATAGTTAATTCACTAACACTGAACTCACAGCCAACTACACAGAAATGCATTAATACATGCCTGAACAAAGTTTATGGAATACATCTATTTATTTACTCCAAAAGGCACATAAATCCCCAGCCTTCTTGATTTAGGAACACTAGACGGTACTTCAGCACTACATTTGGAGGCAATTTTAAGCAACAAAATCACCAAGAAAAAGCACAAAAATGAGAAGAGGATAGCACTAAATAGACCATGAAAAAGGATATTTGTTTATAGTATGAGAATTGAAATAAGGCCGAATGTGGCCTTATTTGACCTTAGCTTGGAACATGAGCATTGGGCAACTCAAATTTTTTGCTGCTTTGTGTAGGTCTGTGAATGACCATGAAAGTGTGCCATGAGGACTGATTTGGTGGTTACAAACAAATTTTAGGCAAGAAATATGGAATCAACTGTATACTGATGATTAACAGTTCCTGATTTGAACTGAAGCTGACAGAAATGGAAAATCACTTAACTTTGAAGAGTCAAAGCTAAAACCCTCAATGCTCTCTTCCTGGGGGAGGCTGGCACCAAATGCTGTCTTTGTCTGCAATGAAGAGAAGCCTGAAGGAATGCTAAGCACAGAGCCATGACGATTCTTGGAGACAATGAAATGTGACTCTGACCACCCCCAGATATCCAAGGAACTGCAGGAAACATTCAAGGTCAGAGTTACGACTAAGACCACAATGAAGAAAACAACAACAACTCAGCTTCATAGTGTCCGCTTAACCTTTGTGTCTCTCAGTAAATTAAAGGCAAGGATCACAACAGCAACAATTTCACCCAAGTTCTCTTTGACAGGAATAATCACAACAGCAACAATTTCACCCAAGTTCTCTTTGACAGGAATAATGTTTCAGATCCTCCCAAAAGTCAAAAATAAGAGGAAGGGATGGAATAACAAAGTCTTCCTTCAAGAGCTAGAAGAAAGTCTCTTTAACTATAGGAAAGTGGAAAAGAGAAGTTGCTCATGTAAGATCACTGTTTTTTATTCAGTTTCAAGATCTCAAATTCTCATTGGAATGCTGCTTTTTTGGTATTAGTGCAACATTCTTCAAAGACCTACTCCTTGGTCTTCACTGTATGCAAAGAAACCAAATACTTTGCAAAAGTACCTACACCTTATTCAAAGGGGAAGACCACTTCACCTTGAAGCAAGACTCCCCTCTTAGAAGAGAACAGGCATCTTACTCAGCCACTGGCCTAAATCAATACATCTTTTCAATGGACATCTGAGTATCTGGATCTGGTGCTACATCATATATGTCCTGCATGATTGCTAACAGGACCTGACCTTCCTTTCCTGTGAGAAGCTGGTATACACTGAGCATGCTCTTTGGCCTCCATGATAACACTTTAGCATGAGACAGTGTGCTGGGACATGACCAGTTATAGAATAAATTTGGTGGGTTAAATAAATAGGAACAATACATCTACTACAGAAGCCAGATCCGTGTATAAACCACAATGTTAAGACTGACACTGGCTACTGGTCCTTATTATGATGGCACCAGGAATGAAGCAAAGACTGGATGGATCCTTATGGGAAGGTATGCTGTACAAGGGGGTGGTTTCTGCAGGGCACTCATACCCTTGTCTTGATCTTTTTAACCCATACCTGAAGGGGAAAGTGGAGGAACATTAACAGAACTGGCCAGGTTAGAAAACCTTTTCTTCAGTACAATGTATGCAGCTGGAGTCACTGGACCTATACAAGTTAACATGGTCCTTCTAGATCCACCAAACTCTCCTGCACACCTAGAGAAATAGGGTGTAAAACTTGGGACATTTCTTTCCCTTCTTCAGGGACCTTCTCTCCCACATTACTAGGTAGGATGGTCCCAGAAGATATGCCTAAGACCATCAAAATTTCATACCAACTCAATATCAACAATATATCTTTAACTTTTCCACTTGTTACCAAGAGATTTTCACATTGTTTGAGAAACTGTACTAATGTCCTTTCTACCATTCATCTCCCCATTTCTATAAAATTTACCAATTCTAGATGGCCAGAGATGTTGTTTCAGAGAGTAACAAACACTTTTAGATTCTAGGAGCCAAGTTTTTGTACAAACAGAATCTCTTGCTTTTTCTTACAGGCTTCATTTAAAATTGATTTTGATGGGAGGTGTGGCGATGTGACCTTTAATGGCCTTCCCAATCCTGGCATTCTAGAATGAGGAAGTCATGCTCCAAGTTAAAACTCCACACACTCACTGCAGCTGCTCTTCCAAGCCACAAGCCAAAAAAAGAGGGCAGAAATACAACTTGACCTCAGCTGTACCAGATCCCCACCCCTAATTCTCCACCAAGGAGAAACACATGTAAACCCCACCCAAATTGTCCTTCTCTCAACATCTCTAAGCCTGTAGCTGTGAAATATCAGAATCTGTTCTTCTCAGCACTTGCTGCTGCTGCTGCTGCTAAGTCGACTCAGTCATGTCCAACTCTGTGTGACCCCATAGACGGCAGCCCAACAGGCTCCCCCATCCCTGGGATTCTCCAGGCAAGAACACTGGAGTGGATTGCCATTTCCTTCTCCAATGCATGAAAGTGAAAAGTGAAAGGGAAATCGCTCAGTTGTGTCCAACTCTTAGCGACCCCATGGACTGCAGCCTACCAGGCTCCTCCGCCATGGGATTTTCCAGGCAAGAGTACTCGAGTGGGGTGCCATCACTTTCTCCATTACAGCACTTGAGGCCTCTGCAAAACCAGGAGATTACAAATAGTCCTGGCAGGTTCTACAGAAGCCTACTCTGTCACTGGGCACAACAGGGAAAACCAAACAGCTGGCCCAGAGAAAGGAAATGGAAAATGCAAATTAAAGAGAAGCCAAAGTCCTAGGAGATGAGAGCCGCTTGTCTCGAGCTGAGTGAATTCTGACCAAAACCACCTTCGGGTCTCACTGGGTCATTATATTTTTTCTTTTTGCTTAAAGGGATACATGAGTTTTTAAAGTAATCGTTCCCTATCCCCAGGTTTTCAGTTGGTATACATGTTTTACAATGGCCAGGTTGGGACAAAGAATGATGTCACCTTACAGTGACCAAAATCTGCCTTTTGTGGTGTGTGCATTAAACAGTAAGATAATATCCAATATACTGACACTGTCACTTAAACAATGGAAGTAATACAATGAATGACACTTCTGTGGAACAACTGTGTCTTTTGGTATACCAATGGAGATCAGATTCCTTAATGCAATAACACCATGATCAATCTTTTGTGTATCTTTCTCCTCTATCTTGTACTTGGTTAATTCTAAGAACTATTATGTACACCAAATCAAAAAATTCAAAATGGATATTGTCATGGATTCAGCAGCATACTAAATGCCATTGATAACCTCTAAATGTGGTATCAAAATAACTTATCAATGAAGCAGTTGTTGTGTAAGCCAATACTAGACTATAACTGGAAAGAGATGATTTTTCATTTCAGACAATGTTATTAATTTTCTGTGTGACTTTAAGAAGTTCCTGAAGATTTGTGAACCTTCATTATATTTTTNAAATAACTTATCAATGAAGCAGTTGTTGTGTAAGCCAATACTAGACTATAACTGGAAAGAGATGATTTTTCATTTCAGACAATGTTATTAATTTTCTGTGTGACTTTAAGAAGTTCCTGAAGATTTGTGAACCTTCATTATATTTTTATTTTTAAAATAAGCTTTGAGGATGAAATGTAAAGTATCATAAAAATATGGAATGTAAATATATATGCATATATAAAACTTTCTTCTCATGAGATACTGTTGCTGTCTTTGATTCACTTGTACTTAATACATTGAATTGTGCAGTTGCGGACACCAGGACTCTCAATCAGCCAACTGAATTCTAGCTTACTAAAGAAATCTCTGGAATCTGTGCACCCAACAGCTGCGCTACATTCAAAATCCATACTATCTTCTATCTAAAACATAAATTTTTAAATTTCTAAAGGAAAAATTACAAATGCATAAATGTATGCTTTAAATCCAGAATAAAACATGTTATTGAGGTTACTGGTTTATCCATCCTGTATGATTTATTCATAAACAATGCAAAACTAGATAATCCATAACATGGCAAACAAATGTGTCCTGGTTTTGCTAAATTCATTCCTCCAAACAGATGCTTATCATAACTACCTCAAAGTAAAACAGATGTTTACCATTGAAAATCTTGGGAATATATGTTATGAGAAGACTATGTATGTTGTAGAACCCACAGAAGGGGTGGAGAGCTTGAGGCTCTGTTTGAATTCAACATATTAATACTTTAGCCATGAGACTTAACTAAGCGTCAGTTGACAACTAAAGAGATAAATCTTAACTATTCCATGTCAGCATGGTCAAATCTGACATGGTAGGGGCCCAACAAATCTATGCATAGAAAATGCAGCAGATTTAACTGATTAAAAGATTTACTGTGTTTAATCCAAATTCAGGAGATCAAACAAGTCAATCCTAAAGGAAATCAATCCTTAATATTCATTGGAAGGACTGATGCTGAAGTTAAAGCTCCAATACTTTGGCCATCTGATGCAAAGAGCTGACCCACTGGAAAAGACCCTGATGCTGGGAAAGATTGAGGGCAGGAGGAGAAGGGGGTGACAGAGCATGAGATGATTGGATGGCATCATCAGCTCAATGGACATGAGTTTGAGCAAACTCCGGGAGATGGTGAAGGACAGGGAAGCCTGGCGTGCTGCTGTCCATGGGTCGCAAAGAGTCAGACACAACTGAGTGATGGAACAACAACTCCAAATTCAACCAACTGATCAATTCTGCAGGAACATTATGGGCCTGTGACTGATGGAGAAGCCATCATCATTACAGATGATGACAGTCTTTTTAATTTTTCTTTAGAAACATTCCTCTCCTATTCCAGAGACCTTTAATCTGTTCGTGTGTGTATACATATATGGAGAAGGAAATGGCAACCCACTGCAGTATTCTTGCCTGGAGAATCCCACAAACAGAGGAGCCTGGGGGGCTACAATCTGCAGGGTCATAAAGAGTCAGACGTGACTGAGCGAGTATCTGTCTATCTGTATATATGTATATATATATATGGAATATTGCCAAGCATTTATTTGACACATATTTATCCAAGGACTACCATAAGCCAGGTACTGTGTAAGAAAAAGGAGATTCAAATATATAGATGTGCAGGTCCTGTTCACACAGAGTTTAATATCTAGTAGAGAAGTTATATAAAATAATGGAAATAGCTCATGCTACTAACTGGGAACCCAAATATAATCCATCACAGTCTCTACAATCTAATGGTTATTTGATAATTATGTGTTTACTCAATAAATGAAACAATAAATATGTGAATGGATGAAATAAAACATTCTAAGGTGAATGCAGAGGTGACAAGGGGACTGGCTGAATCAAGGAAATAGTTAAGAAAGCCCAAACGCAATGGTAAGATTGAAAATCCATACTGGAGACAGTAAAACAGAAATGACATTGCAAAAAACTAAGTTCCTAATGTACAGGAAAATCTCCCAACATTTGATGGAGAAAAAGAAATAGAAAAGAAGATAAATGACACGCAAGACAAATTAGATGTAACTGAAGAGAGGTGTTACGGAGACTGAAAATCAGAACACAGAGGATCTGTCATCAAAGGTCTGATATAAATAGCTATAAGTGAAAGAGCTTCAGGGAAACCAAATAAGAAACTTTTAAATGATTAGAAATATAAAGAGGCTCCATTTTATTTTAAATCACAATGTTAAATTTAAAATCTTATAAAAATAAAAAATAATAAAAACTTATCTGTAAAGTAACAAAATCAAGGCTGATCTTACCCTTCTTTGCAAAATCAAACATCACAAAACAATGAAACAATTTGTACAAAGTAGTGATGGGAAAAGTTTGTCACCTTAGATATTTATATCCAAGTTGCTCATGTGAAAAGATGGCAGGAAGACATTTTGCTAAGCTTAAAATCACGAAAGATAAATCATTCATGATCCCTTCCTGAGAAAGCACACACACACAAAAGGATACCTGTCAACTGATAAAGAGAAAAAGAAATCAAGAACTCAAGACAGTAACAGTTAAAAGTATAAAAAAAGTGGCAAAGAACTTTGAAACCAATTAAATTTTTAGGATCAAATATGAAGAACTGTCAAATGGGCACACAAATAAATTCAAAATCTGAAAATATGTTTTATATGAAAAATAAGCCAGAATTCTATAATAAATAGTTGATATAATACCAGATAAAAGGAGTAAAAACTGATAAATACAGAGAAAGCAGAAAGTCAGGTTAAACTCAGATAATGTAAATACCTCATCAGAAATGTGGTCTCAAATTTAACAGAGAAATAGTGTTAACATCCATTTGATAAACAAATTGAATTATGACTAGTAGAATGGATTTCAATCATATAAACCTCTTCATAAGATAAAAGAAAACAAAACTACAATGAGAGGAAAAAAAAGATTAGATAACATGATAAAATTATGCTCAAATACATATTATAGCAATACAAATTAATGTCTAGTAGAGAAGTTATATAAAATAATGGAGATGGCTCATACTACTAATTGGGAACCCAAATATAATCCATCACAGTCTCTACAATCTAATGGTTATTTGATAATTATGTGTTTACTCAATAAATGAAACAATATATATGAATGCTATTAATTAATTGCTATAGATTAACTGCTATAAATATTCCCAGAAATTTGTGCTAGAAAATTAAATATTAAATATATTCAGGTAACCAAAGATACTTTGATAAAACTTCAAGATGGTTTAAAAACTGAAAAATTGTTTGTGGGAATGTCTTGCAAAAAGCAATAAGAACAACAATGTTTAAGGCAAATAACAAAAACCTTGGAAAATAAGACAATATTTTGTGCAGATAAAAGGAATGCAATGCAAAAATGATGTAACAGATATATAACTCATGTAGTAGAAGACATAGTCATCAAATACCAAAATATATACACTAACAACTACAGAAATAATGAGCTTTGAAACATTATACCATTGTCAACCTATGATAGATTGAATAAAAAGGAACAAAAGTTTTGAATAATATAAATATGAATAAATGCAGAAATTTACATATACATACATGTCCTTATACTTTTATATCCTTCTCCTTTGCTCCAGACATTATAGGGTGAGTTTACCATGCCCACCCTATAGAAAGTACAGGTTCTTTTCAAACATTCATGGGATATTTTAAAATCTGACCACTTATTCAGTATGTGTGATAAAGTTAAAAAAAAAATTATATTCTCAACCCCAGTGAAATAAAACCAGAATAAAAATGTTTAATCAAAATTAAAACAAAACTGGAAATTTCCTTTAAAAATATTGGATCAAACAGTAAATAAAAGTTAATTACAACCCACTTTAGAAATAATTAGAGTAAGTATATTTATATCAATGCCAACAAAATATAGACACAGCAGTAATAAAACATGTAAGGCTATGAATAAACCAGAGATACTTAAAATGAATTAATTAAGCAAGCAGCCTGAGGAGTCATGAAGTAAAAGAATGCATACAACAAAAGGCTGAGGAAGGTAGAAAAGGCATGTAAGTAGAAATAATGAAAAAAGAAAATATTAAAATTGGCTTCCCAGCCAAACCAAAAAGTGACAGGAACTTAGAGTCTTTATTTAGAATAAGTAAAATTTTATCATTAGAAGTGAAAATAGGAATATCCAAACAGTTGTAAGAATTTTTCAAAGGACAAGCATATAAACAGCATTTTTCATCCATCCAGCTGGCAAAGTTGGAAAAATAATTCTTAGAATTGGCTAGAGAATGGTTATGTTACTAGTGAAATATAAAGTTGAAACACCGTATCTGGACAGAAGTGTTTCACTATGTATCAAGAGACTTAAAAATATTCTTACTCTTCTATGCAGTAATCACATGCTAATTTATGCTATGAGAGATATTAAAAAATTTGGATGATTTATGTTTTTATAGTACCTCCATATGTTGGAACATTAAGGAGCTGTTAAAAATTGCTTTTGAAGATTATATAATGGCATGGTAAACCCACCCTATAATGTCTGGAGCAAAGGAGAAGGATATAAAACTAAATATCCAGTATGAAACCCATGCAGCAAAAAGCAAAACATGGGTGATAACACCCTTAAATGTTACCTGTAATTATTTCTGTGTAGTTTATTATTGGTTACTTAAATATTTCCCTGGTGGTCCAGACAGCAAAGAATCTGCTTGCAATGTGGGGGACCTGGGTTTGATCCCTGGGTTCTTCTTCAGGAAGAACCCTGGAGAAGGTAATGGCTACACACTTCAGTATTCTTGCCTGGAGAGTTCCATGGAAAGAGGAGCCTGACAGGCTATATATATAGTCCATGGGGTCACAAAGAATCAGACGTGACTGGCATTTTCACTTTTAAAATATTTTCTGATGTTTTACTATAGTTTCCAAGTTTGTGATGATGAGAAGAAATTCTTTTACAACTGAAATAAATTATTTTAATTTAAAAGATTTCTGGACAAGATAGCACTTTGAATTTACATGCTCAATACTAATTCCTCAAAATACCATTAAAAATAAAATTTTAGCTGAAATTTCAAATACTAAAACATGTCTGTACCTGCATTTGTCTTTTAATTCTGCACAACAAAGGAAACCATAAACAAAATGAACAGATAACCCACAGAATGGGAGAACACATTTGCAAATGATGCAACTAACAAGGGATTAGTCTCCAAAATTTACTAACAGCACAAGTGGCTCAATATCTGAAAAACAAACAGAAGACCCTTTTTTTTTGAGAAATAGACATTTCTCCAAATAAGACATATAAATGGCCAAGAGGCATATGAAAAGATGCTCAACATCACTAATTATTAGAGAAATGCAAATTAAAACTACAGTGAGATATCACCACAAGCCAGTCAGAATGGCCACCATCAAAAAATCTACAAACAATAAATGCTGGAGAGGATATGGAGAAAAGAGAACCCTCCTACACTGTAGTGGGGATGTAAAATTGCTACAGTCGTGATGAAGAACAGTGTGGTGGTTCCTAAAAAACTAAAAATAGAGCTATCATATAATCCAGAAATCCCATTCCTGGGCATACATCTGGAAGAAAATATGATTTGAAAGGATACATGCACCCCAATGTTCATTGCAGCACTGTTTATAATAGCCAAGACATGGAATCAACCCAAATGTCTATTGACAGATGAATGGATTAGGAAGGTATGGTACATATATACAATTGAGTCTTACTCAGCAATTAAAAAGAATGAAACAATGCCATCTTCAGCAACATGGATGGATGTGAAGATTCTCACTAAATGAAGTNAATCAACCCAAATGTCTATTGACAGATGAATGGATTAGGAAGGTATGGTACATATATACAATTGAGTCTTACTCAGCAATTAAAAAGAATGAAACAATGCCATCTTCAGCAACATGGATGGATGTGAAGATTCTCACTAAATGAAGTAAAGCTATCAGAGAAAGACAAATAAATATCACTTATTATGTGGAATCTTAAAAAAAAAAAGGATACAAATGAACTTCCTTACAAAACAAAAACAGACTCACGGACTTACAGAATGAATTTATGGTTACCGAGAGAAGGGTATGGGTAAGAGATAGGTTGGGAATTTGGGACTGACATGAACACACTGCTATATTTAAAATAAATAACCAATAAGGACCTACTGTATAGCACAGGGAACCCTGCTCAATATTCTATAATAACCTAAATAGGAAAAACTTGAAAAATAAATACATGGGTATGTACAACTGAATCATTTTGCTATACACCTGAAACTAACCTAGCACTGTTTATCAACTATGTTCCAATATTAAAAAAAAAAAAAAAA
>SJYV01054457.1:940211-999002 GCA_006410875.1 Neotragus pygmaeus
AAAAAAAAAAAAAAAAAAAAAACATAACCTTAAAAAAAAAAAAGATATCTGTACCCAATGCAAGATAAAATTCTCCATATACAAGAAAAGAATTGAAACAAACAGCAGGGAGCAAATGCTTGTACTAGGGGAATGTTGAACGCTATATCTAGAAATAGAGGCAATGAGAAGGTTCAAATTCAGGCTCCCCACCCTGAATTTGGGAGCTGGCAAGATCTTCCAACCTGTAGCGGGTGGGAG
Source organism: Neotragus pygmaeus (assembly GCA_006410875.1). NCBI lineage: Eukaryota > Metazoa > Chordata > Mammalia > Artiodactyla > Bovidae > Neotragus > Neotragus pygmaeus. The sequence goes on from SJYV01054457.1 coordinate 940,452, forward strand.
GGGACTGAGAAAAGGCAGGCCTGTGGATTAGACCTTGTACCTGTGACACGGGAAGGAGCAGAGCATCTCACAGAAGTCAGATTTGTGACAAGCTACTAATTACTGGATCCACAATATCCCCAACACCACGATAGGACAGGAATGCCAGCCTGCTAACATAAAATCTGACTCTGGCCTGAGATTTCCAGGCAGCCATATGGAAGATACTGTAAATCTATAATGTGTGGTAGATACTGAAGGTAATTTTTTTTTTTTTTCTTTAAGGTAACTTCCACTCTACTGACCCAGGGATCAAACCGGGGTTTCCTGCACTGCAGGTGGATTCATTACTGTATAAGCCACCAGGGAAGCCCCCTACATCAGCCAGTAAACTAAAATTCAAATCCAATGAGAAAAAAAGCACCAGGAAGATATTCAACAAAATAAACAACTAGAGGATGCTTTGATTCTTGGAAAAAAAAAAAGTCATCTATGAATAATCATAAAATAATGATATAAAGAAATAAAATCTTTTAGAATTTGTTGTTATTTAGTTACTAAGTCACATCTGGCTCTTTTGTGACCCCACAGACTATAGCCAGCCAGGTTCCTGTGTCCATGATATTTCCAGGCAAGAATACTGGAGTGGGTTGCCATTTCCTCCTCCAGGGGATCTTCCCGATGCAGGAATGAAACCGCATCTCATGCTTTGGCAGATGGATTCTTTACCACTGAGCCACCAGGGGAAGCCCATCTTTTTAAATAAGAAAGTATTAAAATGAAGCAGAAAAAAATGAGTAACAAAATAACCAGTTAGAAATTAGAAGCTGGAAACAACGTAATGGATATCTCAAAACTCTGTAAATGGAATAAATGGGAGAGTTTCTATAGTTAGAAGGAAAATTGGCGAACTGGAAGACAGTACTGAGGAAATCATTCTGAATGCAGGCACTGAAATATAATGAGGTTAAAACAAGAAATTAAGAGATACAAAGTCTTCAACTTATACCTAATTGTATTTTTCAGAACTAGGCAACAGAGAAAATACTGGGAAACAACTTCAAGAGATAACAAAGGAGAATTTTCCTAAGCTGAAGTAAGTCCTATGTGCTCATACTTGACGCACACATCAGCTGCTGAGTATAATAAGTAAAGACAAATATACAGCTGGAAATATTGCAATAAAACAGCAACACAAGTCTGTTCAATGGGCTGTGAGTAGAAGTGACGTGTTAGTTCCCAGGCAAGTATAAAAAGATAGGTATGGGTTGTCCATAAACTTTCCTGAAGCTCAAGCTGCCTTTTTTTGGAGATGAAAACAGTCTGGATCTGTGGGTTACCATATGGATGGCAGGTGCCTGGAGAGGCACAAAAGACAGAGCTGACTTTGCAGAAGACTTGTTGTGTTAGCTTGCTGAGTGTTTGTCAGTAGCTTAACCTGACAGAACAGCTTTATGCAAAACACATAGATATGGTTACAGAACATTAGGAAGAACCTAAATTTAGAAGATTAAGCAGCACAACTAGCAATACGGACATAAAAGGTATCTGTAGAACTCTCATCCCAAGTAACAGATATTTTTCCCCAGTTATTCAGCTAATGTCTATTGAGCTTTTACACCAGTCTATGTCTTGAGGTATACCAGTGAATGAAAGAGTCAAATCCTTGCTTTTATGGAATTCCCATTCTAGTAAGGGAAGAAAATAAGTGATATAAAAGGGGGAAAAAAGTGATTAGAGAGTGGGATATTTTGGAGTGCTATATGAAATAAGGTACTCAGAAAAGGCATTTCTGATAAGACCTTGGATAGAGACCTGAAAGAAGTAAGGAAGCAACACATGTAAATGTCAGACAGATGAACCTATAGCTGAGGGCAAAGTCCTGAGGCAGCAGTGTGGGACTCAGAGAAAGCAAGGAAAAGACTGTCATAAAAAAAAGGGATCAGAGATTATGGAACTATATCACGGGGTATTTGGAAATCCAAGGCAAAAACTGTGGATCTTACTCTAAAAAATAAATAAATAAATAAAAAGTCTTTGGAGGGTTTTGAGCAGATGAGTAATATGATTTGATTTATATACTTAAAGGACCATTCCAGCTGCTGTTAGCTAAACACAGATCTGTTTACCTGAGTGCAAGCAGTTCAGTGGTCACAACAATAGTCAGACAATGTTGTGGTACTGGCTATGAAAGTGGTTTCAGTAGGCAGATTCAGGCTACACTCTGAAGAAAAGGCCAACTGAATATATGGCACATTGGTGTGAAAAAAAAAAAATTGAGTAAAAGATGGCTCTACAGTTTTTGGCTTAAAGGACAGAGTAAAAAGCAGTGTTACCATTTTCTGAGATGAGCAAGACTGTGGAAGAGCAAGTTTGAGAGGCAATGAAAACAAAAAGAGATACATTATTTTCAAACATACATCATACAGTTACAAAAATTTACCACGTTTGAGGGTACCCATGAACTTTCCAGAATTTTCAGAGTATCACACAGATGTCCCTGACTGCATGCAACTGAATTTGAAATTAATAAAAAAAGATAGGAAGAACAACATGATTTGGAGACAAGAAAAGCAAACTTTATAAATGATTTATGGGTCAGAGAGAAAGCTGTAATGAAAATTACAAAATATTTAGATTTACATACAAATGTAAAAGAGCTGTATCACACATTGTATCATGTGATAAATACACACACACACACACACACACACACACATATATTTGAATGCACATTGCAGCCTTGGCACAATAGCAAAAATTTGGAAATGACCACCCATACAGGAATGACTAAACGGCATTAAACTGAAATTACAGAATACTGAGTGGCAGTTTAAATGAACTCTAGGTACATACATCAATAGGGCTTCCATCAAGGCTCAATGGTAAAGAATCTGCCTGCAATGCGGGAGACCTGGGTTTGATCTCTGGGTCAGGAAAAGGAAATAGCGACCCACTCTAGTATTCTTGCCTGGAGGAGAATTCCATGGATGGAGGAGCCTGGCGGGCTCCTGTTCATGGGATTGCAAAGAGTTGGACACGACTGAGAGACTAACACACACACACATCTATTTCAACACAGATAGTTCTCAAAAACACAATGTTCATTGAACAAAAACAAGGGGATGAAAGATACAGTATAACACTATTCAGATCACTTTAAAGATACTAAACCAATGCCCCATACTGTCTGTGGATGTGTAAATACCTATGAAGTGAAAGGATAAAAATGAACTGAATACACACAAACAGGATGACAGTATTTGCTTTAAGGGAGCAATGTGAGAACAGGATGAGTGGGAGGCATGTGAGAGATTTCTTTTCTTTCTAAATATTTTATTTCTTAATAATAATTATCTGAAGCAAATATGATAAAATGTTAACACTTTTCCATAATCAGTGGCAAGACCATGAGTTAACATTCCTTACATTTTCTCCTTTTTTTTTAAAATTTAAAAAGTACTTAATGAAAAAGCAAATACAATCTTTCATTGCCTCTCTCAGCTCCAATTGTCACTAGTNTGAAGCAAATATGATAAAATGTTAACACTTTTCCATAATCAGTGGCAAGACCATGAGTTAACATTCCTTACATTTTCTCCTTTTTTTTTAAAATTTAAAAAGTACTTAATGAAAAAGCAAATACAATCTTTCATTGCCTCTCTCAGCTCCAATTGTCACTAGTCTGTTCTTTGGAATATACCAAGTCTTCAACTTGATCCTTGACAGGACTGGAATAAGATATTATCCAAGGAGGGACCCTGACTCAAACTTCTCCCTCTGTGTATTCTCACCCAATCTGGGTTGTTGAACTTATTTCCTGGAGAACAAATCCTATCTATATTTTCAAGGCTTTCCCAACGGGCAGTTCAAATGATATAAGCTATAACATGGCTGTGATTAACTCTGGCAAATGAAAAACTTACTGCTGTACATGTGTCCTGAGTTTGGGTAACAGACAAATAAACATCTGTGACGACCTGTATCTGCAGGGTCAGAAGCAAACGGACCTCTGAGGGGTGTCAGAGCCATGAAGAATGTTAACGCTTCAGAATTAGAACCTGTTCTTGCCAAGATCCTGAAGCAGAAAGGGACTGTGCTGGTTAGATACCAGCAAAGACCTTTTCTAAAAGCAAGCAGGACATTTAGAAATATTATCATCACCTTTCAGGAGAAAGGAGAAAAACTGACTACAGCAACTGCTGTGATGCTCCCTTTATGGTCTTAATTGCTCACAAGTCCCAGGAATAAATTATCCTATTTCAACCACCAAGTCATGAACAAAGGTAAGAATTTCTGGAATAGTGAATGACTTGGGATCACCATTATCTCCCCTAGGTTCCTTGAGAAGATGACTTCTGTGTTATTCCACCAAGAATTTCCCACAGTGCTTTGCCCTGTGCTTTAGCCTTAGTTGGTACACTGTACACATAGGGGGAATGTGTATATATATTCATACAGAGCCCATTATACATGGTATATATGTTAATACACTTATTGATACATTATATATATATACATACACACATATATACATACTGATGAGTAATTTTTTCTCCTTCTTGTCCTCACCGTTTTATAGAGTTTGGCCTTTGGTAATATTATTCACCATCTTGGATTCCAAAGCTCGAGTCTCTGAAAGACTCTTTCATTCCCTTTCACCATGTGATGAGGCAAGCTCTGACTTGAGAGCAGCCTAAACTCATGCTTGGCCAGATTGGTCAGCACACCCAAGAATCAGAATACAGATTCTTGGGGTCAAGGAGTACCAGATGGCACAGAAAGGATTTCCAAGCGTGCTGTGCTACAGGTCTTTGAGTAAGCTACTCGGAAAACCGGTTTTTGTTGCCCTCAAAAAATAATGAAGCTTGAGTCTAGTCTCGGATTCTCCTGGCCCTTGAGAACTGTCACCTCTCCACAGCCCTGAGTTCAGTCTCAGGGCCCAAGCCCATTTCTCATTTCTACCATAAGCTTTGCAATTTCTGTCAAATAACATCTCTTTTGGCTTTGTTCTGAGCAAGCACTTTGTACTCATTTGCTGGGCTGAGCTGGGGAAAGGCCTTGAAATAAAGAAATGAAAGTAATTGCCTTTTAAGACAGAAAGAGCTTACCATTAGGTTCCAATTAGATGCAAGTAATCTCTGCTAGAGGAAACTCCCACCTCTCAACTCCTTTTTCTATAAAGCTGCCATTTGTCACAGAGGCAAACACTCTGCTCAGAGTCACTGAAAAAAAGCTTTGGTTTCATGGAACTGGAAACCAGAGGCCTGAGAAGTAAAGAACTACCCACTCTGTAGCCATGTTAGATGCCAACAAAGGGACCATCCACTCAGCCTTCCACTTGTACTTTATTTCATCCACGTAGAAGACTTACAGTTTCCATTAGCCCATCCTCAACGGGATCTCTCCTTTCTCTGTGATGTAAATCATCCAGCCGAGGCCTATTACAGGCGACGGCTTTCTCAATCAGCAACAGGATTTATGCTGCATTCCCCAAAGTCAGGTTTAACTCAGTCTTTTATTTTCCTGTGCTTTACAAAGTATTAAGAACCATGATTGAATTAGAAAGCTGTTTAATGAAATAAAAACGAAGAGAAGAAGCCAATATAAACCCCAAAGGTGAAGATTAAATTAGTTAATTTTAATTTCTAAGTGCTCAAAGAAGCAGTCAGTTACCTATTTAAAAAGAGTTCAAATATTCTGGTATCCAATGAAGACAGCCTATAAAATGCCAACATATCACCTTATGACCCGTGACAAGTTAAAAACCTAGATAGCTGATAGTGATAAGTACATGAAAAATTCCACCTACCACATCTAGAAGAAGCAAATCTATGGCTACAATGTAAGTGTGGGTAAAACACTTTAAGCTCTACACTATATTGTACTGATGGCTGGCAAAGTGATATTTAAGATGGTTTCATCTGTTAAATTCCCTTAGTGTTTCTCAATATTATACAGGCTACTACAAATATCATGACTTTGTGCATCTGCCATCCCAGAATCCAAAAACTAACTATTAGAAGTCAGTTGGCAAAGCACTGAACTAAAACTGCAAATTCTACACAAGAGCCTAGATTTCACTCAGAACACTTAAAAAAAAAATTGAAGTATAGTTAATTTACAATGTTTCAGGTGTACAAAGTGATTCAATTATACATGTACATATTATTTTACAGATTATTTTCTATTATAGGTTATTATAAGATGCTGAGTATAGTTCCTTGTGCTACACAGTATGTCCTTGTTGTTTATTTTATATCTATTAATTACAAACTCCCAATTTACTCCTCCCCTTCCCCCTTTGATAACCATAAATTTGTTTTCTTTTTTTTTTTTTTACAAATGCAGAATACTTTTGAATATCACTCAAAGATGTGATGTAGGAATTAGGGTCAACGGCAATGGAACATCAGTGAAAGGAAGCATACTATCTAGCTTAAGAGGTAAGCATTTTGAAAAGAGAACTAGTAAGAGAATGCAAAATAGAAAGATCCTTAAACCAAACAAATATGGGCCTGTCAGGTTTAATACTTGGAAATGCACACAGCTGCCTTGGTTGAACTAAGGTCAGGTCCTAGGACACTTGTAACTTTCATGATTCTAAGAAGTAGAAGGTGGCATGATATTGTTAAAAGAATATTGGATTAGGGATGAAGTCACCAAAATCATAAGATTTTGATTGACTCCATCGCTAACTATACTTTGGCCATGCTTTCTGCCTCAGTTTCTTCATCTGTTATATTAAAATGTTAGACGAGTTCACCATTATAGTTTCTGCAAATTTTGAAGTCAAACAATTTTGAGACCTGAGTGAGAGAAATTTTCACTTCTATTCATCCAAATAAAGAAAGAAAAATCACAATAAAGGAAGGAAGACTGTATCTTCCTTCCAAAAATAAAATTTTCTACCTTAAAAGAAAACAGAATACCAAACATGAACCTAGTCATCACATGAGACTTGCTTCAGAAACTCCGCAAAAAACACTTAGAAATATTTCTAAGAATTCCTAAAAAAAGAAATCAGCTGATGGTAAAGATAAAAAAGATCTTAGATATAATTAGTTTACCCTCCCACTTTAAGGTTAAGAATATAAGCCTCTAAAAGGGAAAGCAAGGTTGTAAGAAAAGATGTAAAATGCCTGATAGCTCTCCCCCAGGTTCAAGCACTTTTGCTTTGGTTACTTTGCTATGACAGATAATGGTATTTTCTTATAAGACCAAAGTATAGCTCTAATGATCAGATCACAGATTAACTCTGTACGCTAAGCTAGAAATACTTGCAGGATAATAACGTTATGCTAATTTTTAGGTAATGCATGGATATGGGATTTTACCCAAGTGATTGAATGAAAGAGAAATACTTATTTAAATCAGTGCTTTTCCTGTACACTATCCATTGACATTTGAGAATTGCACTCCAAAATGTTTCTGTATGTTCAAGGCAGAGATAGACTAGCTGCCAAATAGGAATGTAGCTGTCATGACCAAGAAAACTCTGCTTCAGTAAGCATGGCACACACAAACCTCACCTTTTTTTTTTTCCCTTAAAAAAATTAAGACAAGTTTTTAAAGAACAGTTTAAGGTTCACAGCAAAATTGAGAGGAAGGTATAAAGATTTTCATTAAACCCCCTGCCCTGACAGATGCACTGCCTCCCCCATTTATCAACATCCCCCACAAGACTGATACCTTTGTTCCAAAACTGATGAGCCTGCACTGACACGTCATACTCACTCAAAGTCCACAGTTTACATTAGGGTTAACTGTTCGTGCTGTACGTTCTGTGGGTTTTAGCTATGTAAAATTGGATGTGTCCGTTTTTATGGTATCATATGGAGAATTTTCATTTGCCTTAAGATCCTCTGTACTCTCCTTACCTATTTTTCCTTTGGATGCCCAGCCACAGATCTTTCCAACCGTCTCCACAGCTTTGCCTTATCCAGAATGTCGTATAGTTGAAATTTTACAGTATGTAGCCTTGTCGTGTTGGCTTCCTTTATTTAGTGATGCACATTTAAGTTTCCTGAATGTCTTTTCATGGCTTGACAGTTCATTTCCGTTTAGTGCTGAATAATGTTGCATTGTCTGAACGCGCTAAAGTTTATACATCCATTCCCCTACTGAGAGACATTTTGGTTGCATTTAAGTTTTGGGAATTGAATAAATCTGCCATAAAAATCCATGTGCAAATTTTCATGTGAACATGTTTTCAACTCCTTTGAGTAAATATTAAAGAGCATGACTGGCACATAGAATCTTGAGAAGTCAATGAAAAAGACTTATTACATGTGAACAATTTGATCTTAAAATAAAAACAGGAAGTTCTACTTCAGGTTAGGCAAGAACCAGACCTGGTCCATATAGGTAAAAGTCAAGGAATATCTGGAAGTGGAACAAGAGGAAGTGCATAGCTGGCAAGAGAAAACATATAGTGGTCCCCGTCCTGCTGGACAAGCTACAGAAACAGCCAACTCCTCCACATTAAATTCTGAAGCCTTTCTGGTCTACCAGACCAGATTTGGGGGTTCTCTACTGCTAGATGCTTAATGCATGAAAAGTGAAAGTTGCTTAGTTGTGTCCGATTCTTTGCAACCCCATGGACTGTAGCCTGCCAGGCTCCTCAGTTCGTGGAATTCTCCAGGCAAGAATACTGGAGTGGGTAGCCTTTCCCTCCTTTCCAACCCAGGGATTGAACCCAGGTCTCCCACACTGCAGGCATATTCTTTCCATCTGAGCCACCAGGGAAGCCCAAGAATACTGGAGATGGTAGCCTATCTCTTCTCCAGGGGATCTTCCAGGCCCAGGAATTGAACTGGTGTCTCCTGCAATGCAGGTGGACTCTTTACCACCTGACCTACCAGGGAGGCCTCCTAATGCGTGAAAGATGGGGCTTTATGTTATTTTGGCCTGAGTATGTTTGTTGTTGTTTTTCTTTCAATTTGGATTTAGTTCTTGGTGTGTCTGTGTACTCAGTCATGTCTTATTCTTTCAACCCTATAGACCTTAGCCTGTCAGGCTTCTCTGTCCATAGGATTCTCCAGGCAAGAACACTGGAGCAGGTTGCCATTTTCTACTCCAGAGGATCTTCTTGACCCGGGGATCAAACCTGCATCTCTTGACTCTCCTGCATTGGCAGGCAGATTCTTTCTACTAGTGCCACCTGGGAAGTCAGTTCTTTATGCAATACCTGATTGACAGTTCCAATACTCCTATGAGTTAAATATTATTTGTACCCACATTGTACAGGTGACATTACTGTGACACTCATAAGTTCAATTATTTTCCCAAGGCCTCGCAGATAAGAAGAAGAAAAATGAGGATAAAATATGAAATCAGCTGTGTAACTATTAATTTTTATTCCACACTGTCTCCCAAAGTTGGGAGAAATTGAGAAGTGTATTTAGTGGTTTAGAAACTGATTCCAGTTGACTTGACATCCCTCACCTTTAATTGTCATATGAAAAATCCTAAGTGAGGGAGAGAGAGACCTTCCCAAGATGAAACAGTCACCCTATAATATAACTCATTCACCATCTGTGCTGTGTTCCTCCTCTGTAAATAATGAAAATGCTGTTGATGGAAAGAACACAAGTGGAGGATTTACCAGTGAGAAGGAACATGAGAAGAAAAGATTCTTAGGATGGTTTATTATGACCCCAGTCAATTATAAACAGCACATTTTGACACCACTGTAAATAATACACTTCTGTCAGAGTCAGCTGATGGAGATTTTCTGTTCAATATATTGTCATAGACACATGATGAAGGGGAGATGTTGGCGAGCATATGTGGTACACAAAAATAAATATGTGAATAATCTCACAGGCTTTGAGACTTCCAAATACTAACTATGACAGATAGGAACTACAGTACATTCCCACTCTAAGACTAGGGAACTAATGATGATAAGTTGAACAGTATAATATCCATCTTTACAGCATACAGCTGTATTTGACGGTTATGCTTGAAGGGATATCATTTGACCTGGCTTATTTCCAGTCATGTAATAATGAGAAGTGTTTAACTGGGTCAGATGGAATGTTGGAGCTAAAAGGGATCTGAAATCATCCACCAGTACCCTCCCATTGTATAAATGGGGGAAGTAAGACTAAGTGAAGTTAATTGCCTTGTCCAAGATGAGTCATAAAGCCTGTTAAAGGCAGTTCTATTGAACTCAGTTAAATCGCAAAAGAACTGACCTTACTTCATATCTAGAAGGGGTAGTAGGGGAATCGAGGCCATTTTGGGGTGAAAGTAACACCCTTGACTTGTTGCTCATTCTGAACCAGGGCTATAGAAGATGATTTACTTGGCTATTGGAAGAAGTAAGCATTATCGTTTAGTCAGGCTGTCGACAAATAATAGGATTCATCCCATTCCATATTAGCTGACAGTATCTAAATCTTACATGGCCAATGAGCTTTGCCCAAGTTCTAATTCTTCCAAGAAACCTTCCCAGACTCTACTACTCTGCAGAATGTATAGACATTGTCTACTACAACCTTGGCATCACTGGCTTATGACATATACTGGACTCTCTAACCATTCTTTTAGCTTTAAGCGGACTTCACACATGGTGCTAATGGTAAAGAATCTGCCTGCCAAACATAAAAAATGAGGTTTTGATCCCTAGGTTGTGAAGATCCCCTGGAGGAGGGCATGACAACCCTCTCCAGTATTCTTGCCTGGAGAATCCCATGGATAGAGGAGTCTGGCAGACTATAGTCCATAGGGTCACACAGAGTCGGACACAACTGAAATGATTTAGCATGCACGCACACAGTACAATCTTGGCATCACTGGCTTAGGGCGTGTACTGGATTATGTAACCATTCTTCTATCTTTAATCATCTAAGAGTCAATTACTTGAGTTTGAGTACTGCAGTTCTCCAAAGGTCCCAATATTGAGGTTTATTCATATACTTTACTCCAGACCTTGTAGATCAGAAAATCTGGTGGACAGTGGGCAAGATATTTAAGGACCTCCCCAAGGAATTCTTCTGCACCTTATAGTTTGAGGACCCCTGCTCTGAAGAACCTGCCTTTTGGTCAGAGTTCATTCAGAAGACATGATGCTAGCTGATCTTCTGTCTGTGATATTTTTAAATTACACGATGTTTGGAGAGAGCTCCAAAGACAGCTCCTTCTTACACCCTACATGAAGCCATTACTCTAGTCATCTCTGCAGGCACCTCTCAGGTGTGCCGAGTGAGAGGACACTGTGAACGCCCGCATTCAGCACTAAGGATCAGGGTACACTGGTAACCCTCCTGTCCTCTAGGCAAGAAGAATCTTATCTTGAAGCCGCTCAGAAGTGAGTTCTGTGGTTTACACCCGCTTGAATGGAATTAGGGAGCTCACTGGATTCCTTCCAAACTTTACAAACAACACCTTTGCTTCTTATCACCTGAGGCTGCATCTACCAACCCGACCCTCTCTCTGCTAAGGATTGAGCAGAGCGAGGAGAGAGCATTGTTTCTGAGTCAGAAGAACAAATTATGTCTGAACCATGAAGTACTCCAAACCCAGTCAACCACAGCCCAGGCAAATATTACATAATTGGTCCTAATTAGTAAAATTACTATCAATATTAGGGAAAAAGGTAATGTCACACATTTAAACGTTTCATATATCTCTCTTAGAGCATTCCTGTCTCACAAAATTTTCCATGAAATTAAAAACTCTCACTCTGGGGCTTGCAGTAATTACACAGTCTGCAATCTACCTGTGTGTTTTTGTACTACAGAAATTGTAACAAACTGAGAGAAAAATTTGTATGTTTGTCTTTGCCATACTTTAGGCAAAATATTAATGGAGTAAGCACCTGAAAATGAATTTCACTATGTTTATATTTCTAAAATCAAATACTGAGTTCAAATACAAGGCATTCATTTTTAATCTATTTATTCTAATGTACTTATATTAACTTTCCATCATAGTTCAGTTAGGCTCAATTTTGATAACACAATCTATGTACACACAATCAGTGTACACATATATATGGTCTAAATACATATCTACAAATTGCCAGAAAATTGACAAACTTTATAAAAAGAAAACTCCATGTTTGAATCATCCCCAAACCATCTGAATACAAATTAACATACACATTTGGATTCAAATTTATGAAATAGCATGAGAAATAGCTTTCTTAACTCCACGGTAATAAAGAATCAAGAAACAGATATTTTCTCAATTTCTTCCCATTACATTTTATGTCCTCATTTAGATGTATCTGGGAAGATCTCTAAACTGACACCACTGTGAGAGGCCCCTGGGATTCACAAATATCATTTCCATGACACTCAGAAAACTGGAAGAAAAGAGGAAAATGTGAGCGGCGATAAATTGGAGCTAATCTCTTTCTGCCACAACCTGAAATGATACTTGGCCAGGTAATCTCCCCATCCTCCACGCTGTAATAAGGGCTTGTCTATCTCTCCCAGATGCCCAACCTGAGTAGCGGCATCTCCCCCAAATACTTGTACTAGAAATTTCCTAACAGGATTCCAAGGCTCTGAAAGAAAAACAAAAATGAAAAATAATTCTGTCATGCAATATGCGTCATAAGTTTGAAGAAAAAGCAAACCCTGGTGTTTCAGGTCTGCAATAAATAAAACAAAGAATGGATTCTTTGGAGTCATAAAACTCAGCCAACCATAAAATGCATAAAGAGTCCTGACAGGGCCCTCTAAGCCTTCTGGAGCCCTATTCAGCATGGCACTGCTTTGAAAACCCCAGATTAGCCCAGCCCTGTGGTGCCTCCACTTCGGTTCAAGCAAGGAAGTCCTTAGATCTAAACAGGAAGAGCACAGAGTGGTCAAACGGTGTCCGGGCCTGCTCCATTTCCGTCCTGTCTTTGAAAACACGGTTTTGCACTGAGGGAAAGTGAAGCTGCATTGGAAACAGATCGCTACCTCTGACTAATGGGGCATCTTTGGGCAAATCGCTTCCCCCAGCCTCAGCTTCTTCCTCTGAAAATGAGTGACAGAGCCCATCTCACAGCTGCGGTGAGGACCAAGGCCAATCAGCAGGTGAAGCGCCACGTCACTTTCATGCACTGGAGAAGGAAATGGTAACCCACTCCAGTGTTCTTGCCTGGAGAATCCCAGGGATGGGGGAGCCTGGTGGGTGCTGTCTATGGGGTCGCACAGAGTCGGACACGACTGAAGCGACTTAGCAGCAGCAGCAGCAATGTCACCAAATTCTGCACGTCATCGTCCCATCTCTCTGTCCTGTTTTACAATTACCTCTTGCCATGTCTGTTTCCCTCACCTCGTATGATCGCTTGAGTTTACGAATCAGGCTTTACTCAGACCCTGGAGAGATCTTCCTAGAACTTTGGGCACAAGTCCATAATAAACATTTCCTGCAGGGTGGGTGTGGTGTGGAGTGAGGAGCTAAATGAAGAAAAGGGAAGAAAAGAAAAACCCAACTAAGGTATTAGGAGAAGCTTTACTTTTATCTTAGCTATGGTGACAAACACCTCTTTAACCTTGGGAAAGTCACTTAATTTCTTTGGACATCAGTTTCTCCATCTGTAAAGATAATCTCTGATTTCATTTGCTGCTCTAAAATTCTCTAACTTGAAGAAAAACAGCTGCAAAAGGGATCCTTTGTTATTTGGTCCGCTGAACTGTTAGAGCAGAAGAAAGAGACCAGCTGAGCCTGGACCCATTCCTTTGTTCAAGTTTTAAAACTCAAATTGCTTATTGCTCTTTCAGCTGTTCTCACCCGTCCTATTTAATTTATGGATTTATACATTTATTTAGATGGTAAAAATTCAAGGCAATGAGCCTACTGCTAGGATTCAGACACCACTGGGTCTGTGTTGTCATGATCCTACAGGGCTTGACCACAAAGCTCTGTCCACAAAAAGGGGAAATTGTGCTCACAAACCAGTGGACATCACTTGGAAGAGGGGGAAGAACCAGCAGGTAGCACATGGAGAGAGAAAGGGTGTAGGTCCACGTGGGCTCTGGTTCTGGCTGTAGTCTCTCTCCATGAAGCATTGTCCCCCTGAAGTAGTCAGAGGCTTGACCAGATTTATGAGTTTTCTCCACTCAGTCAGGATGGAGCCTGCTCTGACCTACAGAAGGTCACTCAACCATATTGAGTATTTGTCAACATTCCATGGCTAAAGATAAAGTGAGTGAAGATCGAAGAAAGATTTAGAAATGTTCCTGTTTATTTCTGGAAACTGTGAGTATCTACCTGGACACAAAGAGCATAGAGGCTGGACTTCCTTTCCCTGAACACAGATGTTCTTGCACGGGGCCATGAGGTGCCTCCTCCAGAGCTAGCGTCTTGTCACAGCAATCAGCAGCTCATGTTGCAAGAAGCCCTCCTGGAAGCACACTGCTCATCCCACGTGGGCACCCAGGGGTCCAGTGAAACACACAGAACACGGGAAGGCAGCAGAGTGAAGGGTTAGCCCCGCACTCAGCACATCCCACATTCTGCCGAAACCCCGAGTGACCTGGGTCACGGGAGGGACCACAAACCTGGCTTGATTCTCCTCCCTGCCATCATTCACAGCCCAGTGACAATGGAGCCTTTTCTTCACAAGCTTATTTTTCACTTATACAAAGTGTTAATGAATGTTCCTCTCTCTGTTCCTGACAGCCTGTTTCACCAATTCTGCCACCGCAGTACTCAACTCGCTTGCTTCTAAAATGAGAACATTGGAGATACTCTGTGGTGGTATGGAAACATAGCGATCAGGACTCAACACAGCAGAGGCTCCTCTCAGCGTACAGGACACATCTGATGTTTCAGTGTAACTAAAGCCTTGCACTTCCTCTTTTTTCATAGGCAACAGATGGAATGAAAGTAGAAATTGGGGAAGTAACTAATATCCCAGTAGTCAAAGCATTTGCTTAGTCCACCCAGTTTCTCCCAAGGCCTAACAAGCCATCTGGAGTATAATCTTTCTTTTCACCATTTGTTTAGTCATTTTTATCCCCATTGCCTTTGCCAGAAAGAGTCAGGAGGACCAAAGAGAGAAATCATTATCCTTGAATTCTGTTTCTGGGTAACAGCTTCTGAGAACTGGTGTGGCCTAATGAGCTGATAACCCCAGGACCAACTCCTCTTGGGACAGTGCTCTGCTGACTTGCGAAGAGAGTCTACCAAAGACAAGATGAGCAGGCAGCATGGTACAGGGCCTCCCAACAGAAGGAACTGTGATACTGAAAACATCATCAGCAGCTGATCAGGGCATTACATCTCCTCGTTTATTTGTTTGAGCCTTTCTGCAAATCAGGAAGGTAAAATGTTTGATCTGTGTGACTGTTCCTGACCCAGAATCCTGGGTTGCCTTTTCAGCCCCTTCCCTTTATGATCCTCTCCCTCCTGCTCTGAGGAGTGTCACACAACACCCTCAGCCTAAGGAGTCACCCCTCTAGGGCCTGGGTGAATGCACGCGATTCTAGAACCTCATGCAAAGGGGATTTATGCTGAAGTCACTGTGGGGCTCTGGGTCACCACATGTGGAAAGAAATGTTTTAGCCTGACCAAGGGCTAAGTTACAGTT
This sequence comes from Neotragus pygmaeus, assembly GCA_006410875.1. Lineage (NCBI taxonomy): Eukaryota > Metazoa > Chordata > Mammalia > Artiodactyla > Bovidae > Neotragus > Neotragus pygmaeus. Next base: position 955,969 of record SJYV01054457.1, read on the forward strand.
CTTCCAATGACTCCCCATGTGACCTGGAGAAGTCATGTCACTTCCACCAGGGCCTCAATGTTCTCATTTGCAAAAAACAGGGACTTGGGCCAGATAATCTCTACATTCTTCTGCAAGTAGACATTTGATGATATCTAGTGGAGAAGGTGATGGCACCCCACTCTAGTACTCTTGCCTGGTAAATCCTGTGGACAGAGGAGCCTGGTAGGCTTTGGTCCATGGGGTCGCGAAGAGTCGGACACGACTGAGTGACTTCCCTTTCACTTTTCACTTTCATGCATTGGAGAAGGAAATGGCAACCCACTCCAGTATTCTTGCCTGGAGAATCCCAGGGATGGGGGAGCTTGGTGGGCTGCCATCTATGGGGTCACACAGAGTCGGACACAACTGAAGTGACTTAGCAGTAGCAGTAGCAGTAGGGAAGCCCAGGTAGCTCAGCAGTAAACAATCTGCCCATGGGTGCAGGAGACACAGGTTCAATCCCTGGGTCTGGAAGATGCCCTGGAGAAGGAAATGGAAACCTACTCCAGTATTCTTGCTTGGACTATCCCATGGACAGAGGAGCCTGGTGGGCTACAGTCCATGGGATCACAAAGAGTCAGACATGACTTAGTGACTAAATAGCAATAACAAATCCTTCTTGAGAACAGGGAACAAATGTGCAACATAGATGATTCTTAATTTGCCTATAAAATTAAACAGATTAGAAGAGGAGACCATGGTCAGAAAGATCAGGGTGGGTTCATTTCAGGCTGCCTTTCACAGAAAACTTAAGAGCAAGAAGGGTCTATGTCTTATTTATCTTTATAAACCCAAGAGCTAACCCAGTATCTTGTAATTGTCATATAATAAAGATCTACTGGATTAATCCATGAACGAATGAAAAAATCAAGCAGACACTTAGGGTTAGATGGCAGCTGCACTTCCTCCTGTGTGTTTGCGTGGCACAGGCATGCTTGTGTATATCTATGCATACATGTACACCATACACGCATCTGTAGCACTTATCACATATCACTTAGGAGTCAGTACTGGCTGTCTTTCTTCTACCAGGTGGTAAGCTCTTTGCAGAAGGAGATCTCATCTTATTCACTGTTGTCTCCTGAACAGCTAACCAGAGCCTGATTGGTGGTCAATGCTCAGTAGAATTTATTAGGTGGATAGGGAGATGGAAGGATGAATAGTTGGGTTGATGAATTAACAAAGCAGTGATAAGCACTTTATGAAATAATCTGTGCAAATAGAAAGAGCAAGCATGCTTCTTCTCTTTCCAGTTGTTTTTTTTTTTTTTTTTTTTTAATGGGCGGAGGTAGTGGTAAGAGATGTATAGGAGAAGAGAATTGAGTAAAGAAAGAGGAAGAGAGAGAGAGCGTGAGAGAGAAAGATTGATTGATTAAAATTATAACAAAGCCCCAGAATCAAGAGTGGTGCTTTATCAGTGGGTAGGAGGCTGTCTGTTCAGAGTTTAGTATGATCAAGGCATTGATGGTTTGGAGAAATAAGATATTAAAGTTCTGGAATGAGAAAAAGAAAAGGAGCTGAGAAGGCAACAGTTATCAAGAAAATGAATTACGCAAGGAAATAAATTATGTTTTTTATTCTTCTGTTACTAATCCTTCAGGATTTTAATTTTTTGCATTTTTAAAGAGACTTAAGTCTTCAGCACAGGTGAGGTGGAGTGGGATTAATAATAAGCTTAAGCAGTAACCATGCATTCAGATTTGGGAATTTGTCAGAAGTAACAGATTGAATTTCTGCCTGGAGATGCAAGAGCATTCTTATTTCCTATGGTATCATACAAGCCATTCTAGTTACACTCTAGTTTATCAAAGGATGGGGAGTGGGGACTGTGGGTGAGAATTTGATGTTGTGACAAATGAGAATGGCTACCTGGTGATGCAGGGGAAGGACAGGCTGGAGCAATCTAAAGGTTGGGGCGAAAGGAAAACACAAACCAGCAACATGATCCATGGCCTCAGTCACTCCTTAGGAAAGGCTATTTCTGTTTCTCCAATTTCCCCCATGTCGCTCTTGAGAGCAGTGTTGATTACCAGATAACCAGAGCCTTTGGTCTTTCACAGAATCAACAGCTTGGCAGCCATGAAGTGACAAGCATCAATACGAATCGCACCAGCCTGTCTGTAACTGGACCCCAGGACAGGCCCTGCTACACCTGCCTGCCCAGGAAATGCACTCCAGGGCCTCCCCCACAGAAACCACTAGCAACACTTATTAGCTGTTTCCTTGCCTGATAAGTGGTCTGTGCTGAGTTTTGGCTCCCATTATTATATTCATTTCAGCCTGTGTCTTGAAACCTGATACCTTTGTACTTGGCGGGTGTGCAGTCTGCCACCTGACAATGATTTGACATGACACAGTGACAAAACAGGGGGAGAGGATGGAAATAAAGACCAAGGGATCCAAGCTGCTGTGCTGGCAGCTCCAGGCGGGAGTGCCCATCAGCTCATGTATCTGTTAGCAGGAGCCCAGGCCCCACTGATGGAAGGGTTGGATGACTCATGTTGGGGCTCAGTGGGGCTGAGAGATATCAATCTTCCTCTGGTGGTCAAGGCCCTCCTGGTGCAAAATGACCGTGGATTGTTCGCCTGCACTTTGGAGATTATGTGGCTCAATTTCTGCCCCTCACCTCTTCCTTCTATTTTCCTGATGCCTCATTCATTTATTTGTTCCTTCTTCCTGGGCCTTTGGGACGATACTCAGAGCTGTCACTGGGTTAATGAACATGGATGCTAAGCGCCATAGCAACCATATGTGAGTGCTACAATCATTCAAGAGATCATCCAGGGTGTGGAGTAGAAGGGACAGTCAAGGTGAAAGCCTTTAATCTCTGGAAACACCTATATAGGCATAGATGGAGAAAGAGCTAAGATTCCAGAGTCTGTGAGTAATGTAATAAGCAGTGAGCATGCAACAAGCCTAATCTAGGTCTCATCCATAGACTAGACAAGATTGACTAGGCCACGGATCTTAAAATCTTTTATTGCTATATGAGCAATACATTTTTTAAAGTTATTAATAAATGCTATATTCATTATACTCAAACATGAAAAGAAAATGGTGTTGAGATGGTGGAAGCCACAGCTCGGCACTGCTGGGTCACCTACGTGTCCCTTGCTGCATCTTTCAGAACAGGGGAGCTCCACAGAGCTCAGCGTGGAAACCTTCGGGCAGGGAATTTCTAAGTTCCCTTCTAACCTGAAGGTTGTTTGGGGTAAGGCACGAGAGTCAGGAAACTTGGAGAGAGGGGATAGAGATTTGTATTCAATTAGAATTATCCTCTCTCTCCCATGTTATGCTTTCTTTTTGTCATCAGTGGCTCTAGAGAACTGTGGCTGTCTGTGGGGAGATGGAATGGGTAAAGGAGGAGCACTGAGCCAGGACCCTGACCCACTCCCACTGCCATCTAGAAAGCTCAGACTTTTTCAAATACTGGAACTTAAAATAGTTCAAAAACAATCAGTCCAGATTGAAGCTTTACAAAAAGAAATTATATACTGGAAAAAGTTCCCAATATATTTAATATAGTTAGGATCTGTTAACTCTCTACCACCATCGTGACCACCAACTACCACAAATACAAGGTGGGTATCACCAGGACGATAACAGAGTAGACAACATTTACAGAACTTTGTTATATGCTCTTCTAAGACTGTTAAATTTATTACCTTCCTTGAGAAAGGCATTATTATTCTGCTTTTTAAAAATGAGAAGACTGAACCTCAGGAAGTTAAGAGTCCCAGAGTTGGTAAGTGGAAGAACTGGGATTTGAACTCACGCAGTCTGATTGTGAGGTCTGTGCTCTTGATAGAATTGCCATTCAGGAAAGAGGGCTGATGGGGGTGAGGAGAAAGCTGGACTGTGGAAGGGCTTGAACAAACTGAAGTCAGCAAGGCTGTGTTTCAGTGGTATAAAGCTCCTCATTACAGGTCCTTTTTGCATCTGTGCATCTTTCTGAATCATCCCACCTTAGCCAGTAAATTCACCTTCAAGATACCTGGTTATTATCTTGCTTATTCTCTTCTTACATTATTCAGAAAATATTTAGATTCTTTTTTCTCACTGAGATACAAATAATGGATAACAGGTTAATCTGTTCTCAGAGTGAGTTGTGTTTTTTACCAGCAACCAAATCCTTGAATTAAAGAGATGAAACTCCACTTGTAAAATTTCAGTGTCAGCATCTGAATAGGGATTTTGGACTTCTGAAACAACCAGTCTTACTGCTGCTGCTGCTGCTAAGTCACTTCAGTCGTGTCCGACTCTGTGCGACCACACAGACGGCAGCCCATCACGCTCCGCTGTCCCTGGATTCTCCAGGCAAGGACACTGAAGTGGGTTGCCATTTCCTTCTCCAGTGCACAAAAGTGAAAAGTGAAAGTGAAGCCACTCAGTTGTGTCAGACTCTTAGCAACCCCATGGATTGCAGCCTACCAGGCTCCTTCATCCATGGGATTTTCCAAGCAAGAGTACTGGAGTGGGGTGCCATTGCCGTCTCTGAACCAGTCTTAATAGTGCTCCTGAAATCTATTAGGTGATTTTGAATTCATCAGGGAAAGCCTGTCCAAATGGGGAAATAGATATAATCTCTAGTCTCGATATCCCAGGTGGCACAATGGTAAAGAATCTGCCTGCCAATGCAGGAGATGCAAGTTCAATCCCTGGGTTGGGAAGATGCCCTGGAGTAGGAAATGGCAACTCACTCCAGTATTCTTGCCTGGAAAATCCCATGAAAGAGAGGCACTGCAGGCTACAGTCCATGGGGTCACAAAGAGTCGGACATGACTAAGCAACTGAGATTTAGCCCAGATATTATTCAATAGAAAAAATATCAGAAAGTTTTGGCCTTAGATTTTTGGGGAAGGAGAGGGGTAGTGGGATGAAGAGGTTGAAATCACTTAATGACCCTATCTGAAACTCTATTCTCTGCCACTATTCCTGGGTCACCCACAGGCTAACTTTTCCTTTGAACATTCAAGCTCCTTCAAGTAATTTATTTATGTTTGGTCTTTTCTTTTATAGGGCAGAACAAAACCAAAGAAAAATAACATCCCTTTCTCCAAAAACATTCCCTGGGCCTCCCTAGGAGGAAATGGTAGGGCTCAATGAGACACACAAACCTGGTTCTCAATTCCATACAGCTCTCTCCTGCTGGCCTGGAGAAATCATTCAGCACTAGTAACGAGAGGATGCAGCGGCTAATTTTACACCATAAATCATAAGGCTAATACTATGACTAAAAAGTGATACCATCAGCTTCTTTTCCTTCAAGGCTGCTAGATCTTAGTCAATTACTTATGAACGAAGATTTAAAGACTTCAGAAGCCCCTTTGCCAACAAAAGATGCTTCTGCTATTAGCTTTCCTTTCCCTTTGGAAAGACTCTCCAACACCCCTAGAAAGAGCTCTCAAGCATTCTCAGCATTTATAGGAAGAGTGTTTGCAATGGAGCAGCAATTAACAATACCAGCCTAACAGAAATTCTCGATATCCTACCAGTGATACTGCCAACACTCCTAGGGTAGCCTAATATAAGAGGAGATAGGAAAACACACAGAGATAGGGAAAAATACACCTCGTTTCCTGCATATTTCTCAAGCTGTTTAAATATGAAACAAAATCCTACCAGGCTACAAGTTTCCAGCTGTTATGATATCATAAGATAAATTTACAGCTAGAGAAACAGCATGTTTGCCTTTATAAAGTATGGAAATATAAATGTTCCAAGTGTTAAAACTGTCCAAACAAATTAATTCAAGTAAAAATAGTTGTCTCAGATTGGGTTCACTCCCATTTGATTTCTGTTTATAGAGCCTGTGAGCACACTCCTCTTGGGGAGAGGAGGGGAAGCGATTTTCCATCTCAGCAGGCGTCCTTCTGTTCATGGAAATCCAAGGAGCTCTAAGGCAGGGTGGTCGGGTGGCCCCTGCCCACATCCCCATTGCTGATCTTGTCATTAAAATCTTAAGTTAGGCCCTTTGCACGAGAAGAAAGATGCCCTGTGAGGGACTGAGACTGGAAACCTTATGATGAGCTCCCATTTGGGATGTTCATCGTGAGCTAAAATGAAAAAAGAGTTTCTTTCCTCAGTGACTTTGAAAAGAATAGAGTGGTGATTAACAGCAATATTTTTTTTAATGAAACGCAACCCGTCATCCCTGTCATCTCCTGGCCATCCTCGCTTGTACGCGCCTCCCTGACAAGAGGAATAATAATGGTCATACATCACTGCTCCGCATGTCCAATCATCTAAATCTTCCTTCGCTGCAGCCTCCGAGACTCAATTACTTTATTGACATGCAATCTTCATAAGGGGAGAAATATTGTGCATGTAAGGTCACTTGGTTATGAAGACATATTATCATATTATCTGCATGAGGGTTGCAGGGCTAAGACCTGACAGAGCTAATTATAATGGTACATGATAGAAAGCTCAGTACACATTATTCGCTTGGCTGCACTAAAGGTGAGGTAAGTCCATGACATCATGGTTTGGTGAAAAAAATAATGTGGTTTGGAGGCTGTAACTTCTTTTTAACTTCCCATATTTTTACATCCGTATTGCAGTGGACAATGAAAGAATTGGTTAGTAGATTCCTCAGACAGCAAGGAAGAGAGCTGGCATACCTATGCTGTGTGTATCTGCGCGTGTGTGTGCGCGCGTGTGTGTATGAGATCCACATAGTTATTCCCTCTGCTAACACCAAGTTTCAGTCCATTTCCCAGCAAGTGAAATGAGAGTGACTCAAGGGAAAAAGGTAAACGGATACAAATGGGTCAATTTGGTAACAGAGTAAAACTTGCCCTCACCCTCAATTAACCCCTTCTCAGATCCTCCTAGTCTCCTCTTGGTCTCTCTGACAGAGCCTTATCTTGCTAAGATTTAGTGCCCCTGCACGTGTTTTCTTTGTTCAAATACACCAGGTTATTTAAGCATTCACCATCAGATGCATGCTGGAAGTGCTGTGTATTGCTGAGATCCACAGCTAGGCAGTCATTCTCTTCTCTGTATCCTCAGCCCATATATATATTCCCCATTCATCCCATGTGTATCGCCTATTGAGGGGCCAGAAAGAGGAGCTTGAGTGGAAATTCTGCAAAAAAAGGAGCTCGGGGAGAGGAATTGGGGCCAAGCTCTTGGACTTTCTAGCCTTGCCATAGTTCACAGGGACCTGGAAGGAAAATCAGGGTGGACGGACCTACAGATGAGTCATGAAATCAACATCAAGTCAGCCTCCACGGACCTGGGCTTAAGCCCTAAACACATGTTCTTTTAGAAAAGTTTACAAGCTTTTAAAGAGGAGTAACAGAGCTGTTCAAAGCATCATTACAATCCAAGATAGGCTGGCTTCTAGAATCTCTCTCCCTCAACAGAGAATGAATTCAATAAGAAAGAGCTGTCTAAGCTCCAAAACCTGCCTTAGTCTTGTAATATGAGGGCTTTGGCTCAGACACAGAAGTACAGAGTAAAACAAGAAACTGAGGTGCCCCAATTCTCTCTTATTTAGTGTTCTAGTAACTTCTCTATTTCTGATACTAATGGCTCAAAAATAATGGTGACATCGATAACAAAGCCACCAAGAGACCCAGGCTTGTTTTCCTGAATTAGAAATTAAATTGTACACAATGATGTTGACATTAAGTAAATTTGATAGTGATCCACACACAGTAGAAATGGCAACTCTTTAGACATCTGAATTTTTGACTGGTTATTTTGAACTAGGATGTTTAATGCACTATACCTCCACCTTCAGCACCACAAAAGTCTTTCTGAAATAGAGAGGTTCACAAAGTACCATTTCCAAAAGTTGAGGTATTAATTGAGATAAAATTGTATGATCAGTAGAAAGAGATTTGGGCTAAGGTTTAAGAGATTTTAAAATCTACTCCTGACCCACCTACCTATCATACTTGACGTGGCTCCCTAGCCAAGATACAATCTCACTTTACTTATTGAAGAAAAGCCCTCGGGAGAGACAGCAAGGAATTGTTAAAGAACTATGATAATGCCGGTTAAACAAACTGAGTTGAAAATCTGACCACATCATTTACTGGCTTCATGATCTTGAGCAAATTTTTTGCCTTCTGAGTCTCAACTGCCATTCTTTAAAATAGACTATGATAGTGTCCACTTCAAAGGCTTTGTATGAAAATCAAATGATAAAAAAGTAAACAAAGACACTTTGTAAACAAAATACACTTGGCGAATGGCCTCAGTGTATTCTATTTTAAACTGCTACACAGGTCAATGATATCAGCAAACACAGATTGTGACGAGTAAGACCCCAACTAACATATGGAATGACTATTATTCATGCTGTCACCAGATCACATTCTCAAATATGATTTGGATTTTCAGTGTCAAAAATCATTTTCATCAGAAAGTCCTTGGTCATCCAGAGTCATTAGTAATGAAACTGTGATGGTAGAAAATGATGTGATGAAGGAAGAAGTCATTGAAGACCAAAAGACAATTTCATATAGAAGGTGGGCCATGGCTTAGGATCACAAAGGAGCCCGTTTGGTTATCAACTCTATATATGAATCCTCACTCTCATCCAGAAGATATGAGACAAACAGTCTGGAGAAGTAAATAATTCTTCCTTCTCTGGAGTCAGAGCACAGTCTGTAACAGCTTCCCACCCAGCCTAAAAGTAAGAAGACTCCCTTCACCCCTTGAGGCCTCAGAGTCTACATCTGAGAAAGTGATTCCCAGTTAGCTGGTTTCCTGCAATACCTCCTCAGTTGATTAAGGTCCACTATTTAAGAAAAGCAGACACAGGAGAAATGGAAGCAACCATCTGACTCAAGTTAGGGCATACGATTTTGATTTGAGTCTAAAGGGGGCTATGCTGCTGCTGCTAATTCGCTTCAGTCGTGTCCGACTCTGTGCAACCCCACGGACAGCAGCCCACCAGGCTCCTGTGTCCATGGGATTCTCCAGGCAAGAATACTGGAGTGGGTTGCCATTTCTTTCTCCAAATGGGGGCTATGACCGACTATAAAAAGCAACAGCAAAAGTTTTCAGTAGTGCCCTTTTTTCATTTTAGAAAGAACTTCATACTCCTTAATTTTTAAATATTTATTTCAAACCCTCTGTGGAATTTGAAAAGTCATTCAAATAATAAAAGTCACTCAAATAATAATCACATGCATTATTTCCTGTAATCTTCACAACAATTTTATGAAACAAATATTGCCAGACCCATTTTGTTGGTGAAGAAATCAAGCCTGAGAGAAGTTAAAAGAATTTCTCCAGGTCAAACAGCTAACCAATGGCTTAATTGTGCATTGTTTAAAATCCCCTTAACCCACTCCAGTACTCTTGCCTGGAGAACCCTAAGAACGGAGGGGCCTGGTGAGCTACAGTCCATGGGGTCGCAAAGAGTTGGACACAACTGAACGACTTCACTTTCACTGTCATGGAGTATTGGGGATTTGCTTTATAGCATGAATTAGAAAGAAATTTATCTCTTTTTGCCTCTTGCATATAGTAGATAAAACAGGTTATCTCCTTTCTAACAGGGCGATGAATTTGGCCAGCTGGTGGGCAGCGTTGAGTTGGATGATTAAATTCTTCGGCTTACGCGGAGGTTCAGGAGGGTAATTCCCCTTTTGTATGAGGAAGCAACTTGCAGTGAATGCATGGACAAGAAGAAGGGTTTCAGATGGAGAGGGGAGGTCTGAAGACAAAGTTGGCTGTGGTGTGGGTAGATGGCCCCATGTTATTACTGAGAGCCATGCAAACAATAACAATTTTCCCTCTTCTATTATTCCATCATAGATATTTCTGTCAAAAGTTGTTAGCCTTCAGATCTGCACTATTAATAAAATGAAAACATCTCTTAGGAAGATTTTCACCTTAAGAATTAGTACTTTGTTATGAGGATTTTTAAATAATTACCCAAGAGTGAGACATGAAATAGGGGCTTGAATAGAAAAAGGCTTAGCTTTAGAATTAGAAAGACTGAGGAGAGGAAGTGGAAGTGGAGGTGGATTTCTTTTTTCATGGTCCTTATTACTGAGCATCATTATTTAGCCTCAGATTCAGGATGGGTGAAGTAAGACTCAATTTGAGTATGGTAGATGAGATGCTTGAAGACCAACATTCTTCAGAAAACCAACTAGGAGTGGTGTGGAAGATAGGTACAGAAAATTTTATTTGGAGCCTTCACAGACTTACTAAGGCAGTTGGGACATGAGCGCATTAAATCCTGGAGGGAAAGGAAGTACAGAAAATGGAAGTACAAAGACACATCCCTGACACCCAGGGTTACTTTTGCCCTGAGGCAATTTTCAATTCTTAAGCTGCAACTGAAAGATGTAGAAGCTGAACCAAACATTTAACAATCTTACAGATGTTGAAGGACAGAATTAAATACGAAGTTTGCCAGAAAGAAGGGGTGCAAATAGATATCCAGGACTTTCAGTTGGGCCTCTGAAGAAGTACATCACAGGTGGAGGGGTAACTAGAAATAGATCTTGCTTCACTGCCAGAGTCCAGCCCCGGTGGGTCCAGGGTAATTCGAAGGTGAGATGGAGTCGGTGTCATAGGAAAACACTTATTTAATTACAGATATACAGAGAGATTAGAAATGGATAGTGTAGTAGGAAATATTAGTGGAGAAAAAGAGGATGAATAACTTTGTTTACATGAAATNTAGTAAGTCTAAAACATCTCATGCCTCTCATGGTTGGGAGGCTGTAAACAATCACATGTGGCCGGACGAACCCATACAGACAGGCTAGATAACCTTCAGAGGAGTCCGTAAGTTGAAACACTCTTGTCATGCCCAGAAATTTTTATTGACTTGGAGCTGCATGTTTTCTGCTTCTCTGAGAGAACCGGTGGGGAACAGCCCCCTATAAAGTCAGAGGTGTAGGTGAGAGCATGAAACAGTAAAGTAGGTAGACTGGTTTTGGGGGTAGATGCTCAGGAACAGGGGGTTTCCTGAGGCTTGATCACGCCTTTGTATATGCCAAGCCTCCTTTCTCAGGACCTTTGCCATGGGTGGAGTTCCTCACGCTGGCTCCCAGTACCTCACCAAGTTTGTAACCTAACTTCTACATCATTAACTGGATTGAGGTGATTTTTCCCTACTCTAACTGTCTCTCAGAAACAAAATAAATTTCCTCTGGAGGAAAACAACACTATTCATAATCTCAAATGAGCTCCATAATTTTGCACTCAGGATAAGATATTCTATGAAATATCATGTGCATACCAAGAGACAAAAACAAATGTCCCCAAATCCAGAAAGAAAAAAAAAAGTACAGAGCTACCTACCAAAGACTCAAATGTGGGAGTAATTAGCCAAGGACTTGAACATGTCAGCTACATATTTTAAAGTTATTAGAGGACAAAACATAAATTTAGCAAACAATTGAAAACTATCACATAGAATCAAATGAAAATTCAATTGTGAAACACAACAGGTCACACTAAGGTTTTAATTGATATATTTAACAGAAGAGTAGATACAACAGAAGAAATTATTAAGAAAAGAGAGGATGAATCAGAAGGAACTTAAACATTAAGTTTAAGAGGTCTCAGATGGTAAAGCGGCTGTCTACAGTGCGGGAGACCCGGGTTCAATTCCTGGGTCGGGAAGATCCCCTGGAGAAGGAAATGGCAGTCCACTCCAGTACTATTGCTTAGAAAATCCCAAGGACAGAGGAGCTTGGTAGGCTGCAGTCCTTGGGGTTGCAAAGAGTTGGACACAACTGAGCGACTTCACTAGTGACTGACTCACTTATAAGAGGTCACTATTTTAAATGTTAAACTGGTTAGTAATACAATTTAAAGGAAAATCTCACAATGACTTAAAAATATTCTATGCTGCTTATAAGAAACTAAGAAATTAAATATAAAAACTCAGATAATTTAAAAGTAAAGGAATGGAGGCAAAATATAATAAAAATGTTAATCATAAGAGAAAATGCATACATATAAATATTAAGTAAATTAGATTTAAAAGTAAGAAATACTACTAAAAATAAAAAGTTGTATAACAATAAAGGAGTCAGTTATTCACGAAGATGTAAAAGTTCTAAATTATACATATCAAATAATCTAAGATACATGTGAAACAAAAATTGACATAACTGAAGGAGACAACTCCAAAATCATAGCAGGAAGTCAGAGACCTCTCAGTAAGTGAAGGAAAAATTTAGGAGTCATGTAAAATATTTGAATAGTATGATTAAGAAACCAATCATACACATACACATACCCATGAATATTGGAAGAACACTGCACATAAAAATTCCAGACATTGCACAATACAAAAAGTTCACTCAAATTAAACATACACCAGGCTATAAAGAAAGTGTCAAAAAATTTGAAAAGACTGAAATAATGTAGAGCATATTCTCTGGCCAAAGTGGAATTACCTAGAAATTATTTACAACTGAGCATGCCTAAGTGCTTAGAAATTAAGCAATGGATTTCAAATAATCCAGAGCAAAAAAAAAAAAACAAGCAAAACGGTGGAAATTAGAACAGATCTTGAACTGAATGGCTATGCAGATATGACATAAAAAATTTGTAGGATACACCTAAAGCCATGCTTAGAGGAACATTTTTATCCTTAAACACAAATGTTAGAAAAGAAGAAAGATAAAAATCACTGATCAAATTATATATCTCAAGGGAAAAAAAGAATAGCAAATAAAGCTCAATAAATTGAAGAAAATGGTAAAAAAAAAAAAAGACATTTTAAAATAATAAAATATACATGAAAATAATCAACAAAGCCAAAAGTTTGGTTTTTAAAGAGGGCTTGCTAAATGAGAAGTCCTGGTATGAGAGTAAGGATTATACTTTCCAAGAGAAAAATAGAGAAAACATCAAATTACAATATTAGAAATAAAGAGGGACATCAATACATTGCTCCCCAAATAGATAAGAGGATACTGTGAATAAGTTAATGCAAATAAATTTGACATTTTAATACATTTTTTTTAAAGTTATCAAACCAGACACAATAAAAATCAGAATAGTTCTGTATCTTAAAGAAATCAAGTCTATAATTAAAAACATTCTCACAAAGAGAATTCCGGGTTTAGATGGTTCCAGCCATGAATTTTCCAAATAATTAATGAAAAAATAATGCAATTTTATGTGAAGTCTTCAGAACTATAACAAAATTATTTGTTATAACAAAATGAGAATAGAAAAACAAATTTTCACAACTTCTTTTTTGAAGATAGCAAAATTTGATATTAATATTTGACCACAGAATTACAAGAAAAATATTTGGGACAATTCATCTCATAAAGATTCAAATTTTATACACATAATATTATCAAGTAAATTCTGTATGTACATATACATATATATATATATATATATATCTGTGTGGATCTGTGTATTAATACAATGCAGTCAATTTGAGCAAATCCCATAATGCAAGTTACTGTAATGTTTAAAATCAATGTAATTCCTCAAGAGAATGAGAAGACAAGCACAGACTATGAGAAAATATCCAGAAAATACATATCTGATAAAGGACTGTTAATGAAAATATACAAAGAACCCTTAAAATTCAGCAACAAGGAAAAAAACCAACCCAATTTTAAACATGGGCAAAGATCTGAACAGACACCTCATAAAAAAAAAAACCACACGCACACATATAGCAAATAACACATGAAAATATGTTAATCATCATGTCATTAGAGAACTGAGAATTAAACACTAATGATACACCACTGCATGCTAAGTTGCTTCAGTAGTGTCCGACTCTGCGATCCTATGGATCATAGCCCACCAAGCTCCTCTGTCCATGGGATTCTCCAGGCAAGAATACTGGAGTGGGTTGCCATTTCCTTCTCCAGGGGATCTTTTCGAAGAAGAGATCGAATCAGCATCTCCTCTGTCTGTCCCGCATTGGCAGGCAGGCTCTTTACCACCAGCATCATTTGGGAAGCCCCAGTGAGAAACCATTAGATACCTAATAGAAAATATTACATTTAATATGATTCCAACTATACAACATTCTGGAAAAGGTACAATCTGTAGAGACAGTAAAAAGATCAATGTTTGTCAAGGATTAGGGGACAAGAAGGAAGAATAGGTGAAGTAAAGAGAATTTTCAGGCAGTGAAACTATTCTGTTTGATACTACAGTGGCAGATACAGGTCATTACAAGAGTGAATGATAATGTGAACTACGGACTTTGGGTGATAGTGATGTATCAGTGTAGGTTCATGGACTCTGACAAATGTTCCACTTTGGTAGGGGATGCTGATAGTTGGGGAGGCTGTACCTGTATGGGGGTATATGAGAACTCTCTGTGCTTTCTACTCAATTTTGCCATGAGCCTAAAACTTCTCTAAAAATGTAGTCTATTAAAAATCAATATAACTTATTACCTTAATAGAGTAAAGCAGAAAAGTAAACAATCTAAAATGTATCAAAAATTTTTGATATTTGACAAAAAGTCAACAATCATTTAGGTTAATGCAACAAAATAATAATAGATTTTCCTAATTAGTTAAGAGTAGCTACAGAAATAATGTATCAGTCAATATAGTTAGTAGTGTAATTAAAAGTTGAGATTAAACATGAGACAAAGGTATCATCCAAGACCACTTCTACTCCATATTGAACTGAAGCCCTAACTGATGCTATAAGGTAAGAAAAAAAATAGATATAAGGATTAGAAAGAAAGAAATAATTGTTAACAGGAGATGAGATTTTGCAAATAAAAATGCAAATATTTTACAAAGTTTTAGAATAAATAAGTAATTTAGCAAGGCTGCTGGCTTCAAGATCAACACAGAGAAATCATTTCTATCTCAATATACTAGCACCAAAAATAAGTAAACAAAATTATAACAAAATGAAAAGTAAATAATAATTAAAAGCAATATATCTAGGAATGAATCTTGAACAGTGAAATATGTATAAGATGTTTACACACACACATTATAAAATATTATCATGATAAAGTAAATTAGACCTAAATAAGTAAAAGGGTAGCCTCATGGTCATGGACTAGAAGACATCATATTGTAAACCTATCAATTCTCTACAATTCAGTTCAGTCCCTCAGTTGTGTCCGACTCTGAGACACCATGGACTGCAGCATGCCAGGCTTCCCTGTCTATTACCAACTCCTGGAGCTTACACAAACACATGTCCATTGAGTTGGTGATGTCATCCAACCATCTCATTCTCTGTCACCCCCTTCTCTTCCCACCTTCAATCTTTCCCAGCATCAGGATCTTTTCAGATAAGTTGGTTCTTTGCAACAGGTGGCCAAAATCTTGGAGTTTCAGCTTCAACATCAGTCCTTCCAGTGAATATTAGGATGGACTGGTTGAATCTCCTTGCAGTCCAGGGGGATTCTCAAGAGTCTTCTCCAACACCACAGTTCAAAAGCATCAATTCTTCGGCCTCAGCTTTCTTTATAGTCCAAATCTCACATCCATACATGACTAATGGAAAAACCATAGCTTTGACTAGATGGACCTTTGTTGGTAAAGTATTGTCTCTGCTTTTTAACATGCTGTCTGAGTGAAGTAGCTCAGTCATGTCTGACTCCTTGTGACCCCATGGACTGTACCTACTAGGCTCCTCTGTCCGTGGGATTTTCCAGGCAATAGTACTGGAGTGGATTCCCATTTCCTTCTCCAGGGGATCCTCCCAACCCAGGGATCGAACCCAGGTCTCCTGCATTATAGACAGACACTTTACCATCTGAGCCACCAGGGGGATAGTTCAAAACTTTGCTTCCAAGGAGCAAGCATCTNGAAGAAGAACTAAAGAGCCTCTTGATGAAAGGGAAAGAAGAAAGCGAAAAAGTTGGGTTAAAGCTCAACATTCAGAAAACAAAGATCATGGCATCCGGTCCTATCACTTCATGGGAAATAGATGGGGAAACAGTGTCAGACTTTATTTTTGGGGGGCTCCAAAATCACTGCAGATGGTGACTGCAGCCATGCGATTAGAAGACACTTAATCCTTGGAAGAAAAGTTATGACCAACCTAGATAGTATATTCGAGAGCAGAGACATTACTTTGCTGACTAAGGTCCGTCTAGTCAAGGCTATGGTTTTTCCTGTGGTCATGTATGGATGGGAGAGTTGGACTGTGAAGAAGGCTGAGTGCCAAAGAATTGATGCTTTTGAACTGTGGTGCTGGAGAAGACTCTTGAGAGTCCCTTGGACTGCAAGAAGATCCAACCAGTCCATCCTAAAGGACATCAGTCCTGAATATTCACTAGAAGGACTGATGCTTAAGCTGAAACTCCAATACTTTGGCCACCTGATGTGAAGAACTAACTCATTGGAAAAGACCCTGAGGCTGGGGAAGATTGAAGGTGGGTGGAGAAGGGGAGGACAGAGGATGAGATGGTTGGATGGCATCACTGACTCAATGGACATGGGTTTGGGTAGACGCCAGCAGCTAGTGATAGACAGGGAGGCCTGGCATGCTGCAGTTCATGGGGTCGCAATGAGTCAGACACGACTGAGTGACTGAACTGAACTGAACATTAAAAAAAAAAATAAAAAGCTGGACATGTTCCAAAGATATATGATATACAGACTGAATATTTAACCCTATAACCATGAAACAGAGAACCCTTACAGCAGAAGAAACCACCATCTTTCTGAAGCACATTTATGGAGGAAGAGAGGGCGCCCAACCCAACCCAGAAGCCAACAAGGAAAGATAAAATGACACCCCCAAGTTGTATCAAGCCAAGGATTATACCATTTGAAGAGCAAACCACAAATTAGACAGCCACAAGCACTGTACTCAACCATTAGCCCCCAATTATGCAAGATTTCATTTATTTTTCTCATGCACTAGTGCTGGATTTTTAATTCCAGGCCTCCAGCAAGCAAGTCAAACAAAATTTGGGAAATGTTCAAAATTTTGAGAGAAAGTCAAAGGGGAATTTGGTTTCATCAAAAGCGAACTAAACCATTGGCAGACAGAGGCCAGTGACTTGTAACTGCACCAAGAGATGTCCCAGTGGAGTGCTAAGATTTTGCAAACATTCTCCATTCCCTCACTGGATTTCTCACCAAGAGAAGGCCAGAGTCTCCATCTGCTTTCCATCACTGTCTCCACTATTGCACTCTGGCAGAGCTCTGCCTGGGTTCCATTTGTCATGCCTCCAAAGTGGCCCGCCCTAACAGAACACCAGGAGGCCTGGGTTTAGCCCTGTAGCCTGGTACTAAGTTCTGAGGCCATGCAGTCTGCCAGGGGGCCTGACTCCATCCCTTCATATCTTACTTCTCTCTGCCTTTACTCTCTACTCTTGGAAAATAGAGTTTGGCAACATAATAATGAATGTGCTTTGAGATCCCATGACAGTCAACACTATGCCGTAAATAGAATTTTGGCCAGGAAAGTGGAATATTATAACCTGAAGCACTTTAAAAACAGCAAAGGATTTATCTGAGGCAGAATAGGAATGGTCCTTTAGGGAAATGATGTTGTTGACCTTAGGTAAACACTTTCAACCCAGTGAGTCCATGAAACATAGGTGTAATGTGTGTATAATCATCCTAATGACGTTGGATTTTTTTAAAAGTGACTGACACAGACCTGATGATGGGTTGAGTGCAGCAGTTGAGTTTTTGGAAAATGATGCAGTGAATGCTTAGGTGTGCATGAAATCTGCTCTGGACAACATAGGCTATGAAGGGCCATCCTAGAGAAAGTACCCATTCACCCATTTCTACCATGCGTTACTGAAATGACTTGGCAGGTTAGAATGAGCACAAACTCAGCCTTCAATAGTCCCAATGTGTTGTGAAAGTAAGACCAGTTAGCATTTTATTTTTAATCTTTCCTAATAAAATAATATCAAGTACAGAAAAATAGCTATGTATGAAAACATCATCTCGGGTTATTAAGATTGTGAAAAAAGAAGACCCTGGTAAATGACCAACACTTGTTGTATTAATTACTTACTCCAAACCCCTAAATGGTCATCCTTCCTCTAGAACCAGAGCCAGAATGATATTTCCAATTAGCCAACCTGATCTTCAGTGATTTTCTCCAAGGCTTTATGACCAAAGTCTCTCATATCTTGCCCTTACTCACCCTTGTTGCCAGTTCCCTCATCTGCTTCCTTGTTCTTCTCTCTCTCCCTCCAAACCTCCCCCACAACACTCTCTGGCAAAACTAGAAGGCCATTTCTTCAACAAACCACGCATCTGTCCTCTGTGCCATCAAATATGCTGTTCCCTCTCACCTGAACACTTTTCCCACTCTTCTTCCTGGTTAGTTGTGATGCATTGTCAGGTCTCAGGTTCGAGGTCACCTTCTCAAGAAAACCCTCCCTAATGCTTGCCTAAACTGAGTATTGTGTTCCTCCAAAAGTTCTAAGTCTGTATATCCACTACAAAGCTCTTATTATGAGTAACAGTTGTTAATGAAAATAAATCGTTTCTATGGACTCCACTCTCTGTAGTGACTGAAGTCAATTTCGTTTGTTTATCAGTCAATTCTTTGCACTATACCCAGCATATAGTAAGTGCTTACGCCTTTGCCATGTACCCCCCACCTGCCACATATCTACAGGAGCACCTGGTCCACAGCTCTGCCCTTCTGTCCTTCCAGTGAACATTATGAGCTTTTTCAGACATGAACTAACTCTTATTCATAGGCACTCAATGACTATATCAGACTGGACAGAAGGATTGAAGCTTGGATGGTAAGTTAGATGGTAAAGAAGGGAATATGACCGAATGAACAGAAACTCAACTGAACTGAAATTTTGACAAATTCTTTCAGTCTTTCTGAGTTTTTTTAAACTTTAAAGATTTTATATGTTAAAAATAGGTAGAATCAAAGAGTTTGCCAGGTTGTACAGACTCAATAATAATGGTTTCTTTTTTTGTTGCATGTATCTGCTCCAGGGAAGGCCTCTCTTGAACCCAGTATGTCTCTCTTTCAGAGGGACACACTCAGAGTCATGATGGATGAAAGGGCATCTGACAATCCAAACTGAATCCACCTCAAAGGATCAGTGGCAGGCAGATGTCACAGTCCAGTCCACTTCTGTGACAACCACAAGAGGCACACAAGGTGAGAAGAACCACTGAGTGCCCTTTAACTTCCCAAGGAGGGGGAAAAAAGGCAACTAAAAGACCCTTGTAAGAGGCTCACACATTCTTCAGAACATAAGTTCTCAAAAAGTCTCTCTCCTGTCTATCTATCTCTTTCCTACTTTTATAAACACCAAATGAGTTCTCATTCCATCTTGCCTGGGTCAGGTACTTAGAATACCGGAAAAAATGAAAGTTCATCCAAAACTTCTTCACAATCGTAAATCCTCTCTCCCTACTCCCATCAAGATGCTATGGTTTGTGGATCATAGTGGCTTCCAATGAAGATGCCATTGAAGCTTTTCCCCTATCTCCCTACAGAAGATTCAGTAAAAGATGGCATTGTGACCAAAACACCAGTATGTTCCCTTTACACATGTCAAGGGAACACTGCAGGACGTGTATACTGTGCACAGTGCCCTTTCCAGAATGGCAGCCATATTTCCCTAACCCAGCCACTCAGCACTTCTCCAGTTTTTAAATAAATAACATATTCAGACGCAAATGAGCCCAACAGTCCGCTCTTCCTGTCGTTTCTCTTGTTTGATAATCCCTATGCTTTCTTTACTGGTCAGTTAAATAAAAGGACATTTGGGGTGGAGAGTACTTCTGGATTTTCCAATCACTGGATTAAATTATCATCATTTGTAAATACAGCTGGAAAGGTTTCAAGTATTAAGGTTATCCTCACAAATACAGGCCATTTCAGGAGGTGAAGGGAGGGGTGCCAGGGAAGTGCAAGAGAGATGGAAGGGCAAAATTAGAGACGGGAAGATGGCACAAGGTCTGAAAGGACTGTGAATAAATAATTTTAAAAAATGTTTTAATCCCCCCTGAAGAAACTAGGAAAACTCCATGAATAAATGAATCAGAACAGGCCATGGAGTGACACTCCTCACTACTCTTCCTGTCCTGTTTGGACCCAGGCCATAACAGGTAAAATGACAAATGCTTCCCACAAGCTGTAAGCTCTAACTTCTGAAATTCCACTTTTCTGAATGACCATAAAAAGACATTGCTTTCAAAACCCACCAGCCAATCACATCCTTAAACTGAAGAGAACTATCTACTTGACTTACAGTGATAATGGGCTTTTAAATGGATGCAAGTGTTGCATCCGACTGCTCCTGGCAGGCAGAATGCTGCTGCTTACCATTTCCCTCACCTTCAGCTGCACAACGTGGAAACACAACCGGATACCACACCATCCCCAAACACACAACGCAGTTCTTATTTTGCTAACTCTAAAGCAAAGGAGAACTAAAGAGCGTCTTAAAGAAAGTGAAAGAGGAGAGTATAAAAGTTGGCTTAATACTTAACATTCAGAAAACTAAGATCATGGCATCCGATCCCATCACCTCATGGGAAATAGATGGGGAAACAATGGAAACAGTGACAGATTTCATTTTGGGGGGGCTCCAAAATCAAGGCAGATGGTGACTGCAGCCATGAAATTAAAAGATGCTTGCTCCTTGGAAGAAAAGCTATGACCAACCTAGATAGCATAAAGCAGAGACATTACTTTGCCAACAAAGGTCCGTCTAGTCAAAGCTATGGTTTTTCCAGTAGTCATGTATGGATGTGAGAATTGGACTATAAAGATGTATGGCAAAACCAATACAATATTGTAATTAGCCCCATTTAAAACAAATAAATTTATGTTTTAAAAAAAAAGCTGAGCACTGAAGAATTGATACTTTTGAACTGTGGTGTTAGGGAAGACTCGAGAGTCCCTTGGACTATAAGGAGATAAAACCAGTCAATCCTAAAGGAAATCAGTCCTAGATATTCATCGGAAGGACTGATGCTGAAGCTGAAACTCCAATACTTTCGGAGAACTGACTCATTGGAAAAGACCCTGATGCTGGGAAAGATTGAAGACAGGAGGAGAAGGGGATGACAGAGGATGAGATGGTTGGATGGCATCACTGACTTGATAGATGAGTTTGAGCAAGCTCTGGAAGTTGGTGATGGACAGGGAAGCCTGGCATGCTGCAGTCTGTGGGGTTGCAAAGAGTCAGACATGACTGAGCGACTGAATTGAACTGAAGTACTCCAGTGCATGAAAGTGAAAAGTGAAAGTAAAGTTGCTCAGTCATGTCCAACTCCCAGCGACCCCATGGACTGCAGATTACCAGGCTCCTCCGTCCATGAGATTTGCCAGGCAAGACTACTAGAGTAGGTTGCCATTGCCTTCTCTGGTTTTTAATTGCTACTGCAACAGATAACCACAAACACAGTACCTTAAAACAGCACAGATTTATTACCTTCAGTTCTGAAGATGAAAAGTCCAAAATGGGTCTCCCTGGGTTAAGTCAAGGGGTCGGCAGGACTGGTTCCCTCTAGAGGCCCTGGTGAAGAGTTGTATCCTTGCCTTAGCCAGCTTCTAGAAGCTGCCTACATTTCTTGGCCCCTGGGCCCTTCCTCCATCTTCAAAGCAAGTCATAGAACCTCTACTTCTGTTGTTGTATTTTTTTCCTGCTGCTTCCTTCTGACAGAAATCCTTATAAAGGCCTCACTGGGCCCACCTTGATACTCCAGAGTAACCTCCACATCTCTGAATCCTTAACCTAACCACTCCTGCAAAGTCCCTTTTACCGTGTCCAAGGTGGGAAGCTGTGGTCACAGGTGCCATGGCGAAGGAAGGAGATATAGAAGGAAACACCTGAAGGAAGGGAGGGACTCAGCCATCAGATATCCAGGGAAGAGATCCAGGCAAGGAATCCAGGATGGCCTGGGCTGAGAGGGGAGCAAGAGTTCCCCAGTATGCCTTTCACAGCAAGGAAGCCAGAGGGCTACAGCAGAGTGAGTGATGGGAGAAGGGAGGGGTCAGATGAGGTAGAGTGGCCTCTGAGGACTTCACATGTCCATGTGAGAGCTTGACTTTTATTCTGAGTAAAAGCCAGCAATCAAATAAGCACATTTAGGACTACAGCTTTTTAGGAATCTTTTTTTAGCTTGCTTCACATAGGACATTTAAAAAATAGCTGCTAAATGCTTCTTTGGGGGAATGTGAAGCATTCTTATAATAATAATAAAAAAGTGCCTTGGGCTTTCTTACTACTGGATACATCAAAGGGTTTTCACTAGTAATTTGGGGAGCGTCTGCCTCTGGGTGCCACTGCTGTGATTTCAAAATAGAATTATCTCGTGCTATGTGATTTCTTGAATCATTAGTTTTCCATTTTCTCTTCCTCTTTTCTTTTTGTTCAATTTTTTTTAGTCCTGCGCTAGCATACACAAGA
The DNA here is from genome assembly GCA_006410875.1 of Neotragus pygmaeus. Classification (NCBI taxonomy): domain Eukaryota; kingdom Metazoa; phylum Chordata; class Mammalia; order Artiodactyla; family Bovidae; genus Neotragus; species Neotragus pygmaeus. Next base: position 978,305 of record SJYV01054457.1, read on the forward strand.
AGTTTATAAAAATGGAGGCTTGTGGGCAATTGGGTGAAGGGGGCAGTGACTGAAGAAGGAAAGAAGTGGAGCCGCTTCCCTGGGTCTGCGTGACCAGACACCCCACGTCTGTTCAGTCAGTGGAGAGTGGGATCTGTCATGGTGTCTGGCTTTTCCAAAACAATGGCCGTATTGTTGGGAAAAGAGAAGGCCAGGGGGTAATCAGGCCAGAGATCTCTTCACAGGCCAGTGGACTACTTCCCTTGGTTTAGTTAACCCTTTCAGGGCAGCACAGGCCTAGAATGAGGGTGTTTTTGTCATGCAGACAAGAGTTCTTACCAGAAGCACAACTGTCAAGAACGAAGTAGAACTCTGGTCCCACCCCTTTAATTACTTGGCTGACGGCAAACTCAAACTCTTCAAAATTATAATTATCAACAATTCTAACTCATTATGCTCTGAACAGTACTTATCTTCAAAGATTAATAATTTTAGCATTATCAAGGAAAAATAACAAAATTACTTAATTTCATTCTCAGCCAAAGTCCCAAGTCTTCAAAGAAACAGGCTTCAGGTAGTGGGTGAGCAAGGGATGTACTATTGGCCTTGGAGGGCCTCTCAGGCTATCATTTATATGGAGTTCACACAATGGGTGCAGCAGACAGGTGAGCTCAAGGGCACAGGAACTCTTGGCTCTCTCACCTGCCTTTTTCCATCTCTGACTTCCAAGCCCAGTGAAGAGAAAGAAAAGTGAAAGTGATAGTCACTCGTTTATGTCTGAATCTTTGCGACCCCTTGGACTGCAGCCCACCAAGTTCCTCTGTTTACGGGATTCTCCAGGCAAGAATACTGGACTGGGTTGCACTTCCTTCTCCAAGAGATCTTCCTGACCCAGGGATCAAACCCGGGTCTCCTGCACTGCAGGCAGATTCTTTACCATCTGAGCCACCAGGGAAGCTGGCCACCAGGAAGAGGCTGGCCAAGGAAAAAGAAGGAAATATCTCAGGGGCTCTGATTCTTCTGCATATTTGGCTTCATGGTCCTGCTACACATCAACATTCCTAGATCTAAACTACACTGTAGAGTTTTGTAATGAAAAATAATCAAAAATGGGAGCCCAGGCATGGAGTGAAAAACAAACCGGAGACAATAGGAGAAACGAAGACAAAACATCAGGGGATCGTAGAGCCCTTGGAGGGGCACCAAGTTTGATGAACAGCAACTTGTAGAGCAGAAAAAACAGTTCTGGATCCTGCATCTGGGCCATGAGGTGCCAGTATGTGACCTTTAAAACAAAAGTGACAGTCCGTGAGGCTCCATGGAGAAGGATACGACAGTACCATTTGAAAGCTTTCACTAGAAACTCCAAATTCTTTTGCCCACATATGACAATTTACAGCCTTTCTAAGTTACATAGCTTTGTAAAAAATATCTCTGCTTTAAAGAATCGAAGATAGCCATGTTAATACAGAAGAAGAAATCAAAATTAAGGTAAAAATTGCAGCAAATGTCCATTGTAATAAACCCCTCCTTAGTGATTCTTCAGTGAAAAGATACAACCCATAGAGCTGGGTAGGCTCAAAGGGAATGTCTCCTCACAGGGCCAGCAAGGCATGAAAGGACCCAGCTATGTCCTGCGTTTGTAAACTCACCGCATCTCCTCTCCCCCACAGTCATGAGGCATCTCTTGCGCTGCCTTTTGATGTCAAGCCCTTGACCATCCCAAGCTTGTGTTCCAGCCCCGAAGAATCTGAGCTGGCACTTTCCTCTCCTGGAACCCGCCTCATATTCCTCACTTGACCTAACCCTTTTCTTCCTTCATACATCAGCTTATATGTCACCTTGCCCTGGAGGGTTCCCTAACTGTCCTCCTTAAGGGAAAAGGCTCCCCAGACTACACTCAGGGGGCACCTCAGCTTTATTCTCTTCACGGCACGTAAGACTCTCTGCTGTCTTCTTGTTTCCTGTCTATTGTCGGTTGCTGTTGCTAGAAATGGACCCTTGCCTGTCTGGTTTTTCAATAAACAAGGGTGAGCTACCTAATTTGCAGGGTTCACGACAAAACTGCTGGGCTCCTCGTTCAAAAAGTGACAGATGTTGTCTTTTTCTCTGTGGCCTCAGTCTTTCAACCTGTGTTATTTTATGTCATGTTTTGACCACAGAGAAAGTTCAGACCTTCGCAGGCATCCAGAGCCCGCACTGGATGACATGGGGTGCAGGACACACATATCCAGTTCTGACCCTGACCGTTTCTGTGCCCAGGCCTCCATCGGGGTTGGAATTAAGGAGAATGGGTAGTTGAGAACCTGTTTTAGGGAAGCAAGGAGGCATACAAGGATTCTGAGCCTCCTTACACTGTCGCATTGGGCTGTACTTACAAGATACAGATCCAAAGACAAAATTATTAAAAAGCTCAAAATGGCAACCACAGAACATTAAACCTCAAGCACAGTACCAATGAGTCCAGTCTTGTCCCCGGGCTCTATTATACTGCCTGGGATGTGATAGAGAGGGAAAGAATATATGAAAGCATAAGTAAGTAAATAAACCAGTGATTCCACAACCACTCCTATTTTACCTATCTTGTGGGCAAACTGGCTTTCGAGGATGAGTAATAATTCTTTGAACGCATACCATCCACAAGTCATTATACCGGGACACCTGAAAGCATGAGGAGATAAGTGAAGAGTAGTCTCCTCCTTCATCAAATCTTCAATCCAGCAGTAGAGCTAAGACAATGCCTTCAAACAACTCCTTTATGAGGTAAAACATGAAAAGTGACCCAAGGTGCAGAATGAGGCAGCTCAGCGATCTATTTAGCTGCAGGGATCACGAAAGGTTTTATGGAAGAGGTGGCATTTAAGCGAGCCTTTAAAAAAAGTATGGGATTTAGTCACAAAGAAAACCCACAGTCACAATGTCAGCAGAGGGTAAAAGGCAGAAAGCCAGAATTATGTACAGAACAGAGTTCACAATTCCCAAGAAGAAGAGTGAGGAAGTAGCTTGAACATGGAGTTCAGGACCAAATACAGAAAATCCTGGAAGCAGGTAGTATTAATCCGGCCACCCTGGTATAATAGTTCTCTATTACTGTGTAACAAATTACTGCAAACTTTGTGGCTGCTGTTGTTCAGCTGCTCAGTCATGTCTGACTCTTTGCAACCCCATAGGCTGCATGCAGTATGCCAGGTTTCCCTTTCCTTCACGACCTCCTGGAGTGTGCTCAAACTTATGTCCATTGAGTCAGTGATGCCATCCAACCAGCTCATCATCTGTCACCCACATCTCCTCCTGACCTCAAACTTTCCCAGCACCAGGGTCTTTTCCAATGAGTCAGCACTTTGCACAAGGGGGCCAAAGTTCCGGAGCTTCAGCCTCAGCATCAGTCTTTGCAATGAATATGCAGCAGCTTCAAACAACACACATTGCCTCAGAGTTTCTGTTCATCAGGTATATGGTTACACCTTAGCAGGTTCTCCTTTCTTTCAGGCATTACACAAGGCTGCCTTCAAGGTATGAGCCAGGGCTGGGGTCTCGTCTGAGGCTCAGCTGGGGAAGTCTCCAAGCTCACACNCCTCAGAGTTTCTGTGCATCAGGTATATGGTTACACCTTAGCTGGTTCTCCTTTCTTTCAGGCATTACACAAGGCTGCCTTCAAGGTATGAGCCAGGGCTGGGGTCTCGTCTGAGGCTCAGCTGGGGAAGTCTCCAAGCTCACACAGTTGTTGGCAGGATTCAGTTCCCTGCAGATGCAGGGCCAAACTTCCTCACTGTGGACCGAGACAAACTGCACATCCTCGCCATTTGGGTCTCTGTCACATGGCATGTTGCTTCATTAAGGCAGTCAGGGACAGAGTCCTACAGGAAAGTAGAAGTCAGAGTCTAAGGTGGCCTAGACACAGGAGTGACAGCCCATCACCATTTCCATAATCTGTTCATTACAAGCACATTACAGACCCAGTTCATAGACAGGGGAGGGCCCTTCACAAGAGGTGCGAATATAGGAAACTGGCATCATCAGGGCCATCTGAGACTTTGCCTACCATCCTGGGACAGAAAAGAATGGTTTGCTGTAGAGGCCAAAGATGAAAAAAACATCAAAGAGGGTATTACACAGGCCAGGAGGGAAAGAATTAGACCCAGAGAAAAAGGAGTAACTTTAGAGAGAATGGGTACTTTCGAGGACATTCTCAGGGGTAGAATTCATATCACATAGGTCTTGGTAATGAGTTCTATGTGGGTGGTAAGGGAGAGGAAGAAAGTAAAAGAAAATCTCAAGGTTTTGAACTCAAATGACTGGAATTAGAGGAGTGGTTAGGAGACAGTGAAAATAGACAGGACAGTTATGGTTGTCCTGGTGGAAAAACAGAGAACATATAGAAATGAGCTTCTAGAACACTATCCTAGGTGAGCATATATATGGAAATGTTGAATTTTAAGAAAGCTACTGCAAATGTTGACTGAAGCCATGAAATTAAAAGACGCATATTTTTTGGAAGGAAAGTTATGACCAACCTAGACAACATATTACAAACCAGAGNACACTATCCTAAGTGAGCATATATATGGAAATGTTGAATTTTAAGAAAGCTACTGCAAATGTTGACTGAAGCCATGAAATTAAAAGACGCATATTTTTTGGAAGGAAAGTTATGACCAACCTAGACAACATATTACAAACCAGAGACATTACTTTGTCAACAAAGTTCCATCTAGTTAAAGCTATGGTTTTTCCAGTAGTTATGTATGGATGTGAGAGTTGGACTATAAAGAAAGCTGAGTGCCAAAGAATTGATGCTTTTGAATTGTGGCGTCAGAGAAGACTCTTGAGAATCCCTTGGACTGCAAGGAGATCCAACCAGTCCATCCTAAAGGAGATCAGTCCTGGGTGTTCACTGGAAGGGCTGATGTTGAAGCTGAAACTCCAATACTTTGGCCACCTGATGCAAAGAGCTGACTCATTTGAAAAGACCCTGATGCTGGGAAAGACTGAAGGCAGGAGGAGAAGGGGACGATAGAGGATGAGATGGTTGGATGGCATCACCAACGCAACGGACATGAGTTTGGGTAAGCTCCAGGAGTTGGTGATGGACTGGGAGGCCTGGTGTGCTGTGGTTCATGGAGTCACAAACAGTTGGACATGACTGAGCAATTGAACTGAATGAACTGAGGTTGGAAATTATATTTAAGAGTTACCTGCACAAAGGTGATAGCTGATGTCATGAGACTGGATGAAGAGAATAGAGTTATGGAAACTACTTCATCAGCTTGGAATGAGGGATACCTGGCAACTCAGCTCCTCTTGTGTGAATTTCAGGCTTACTTTCAAGCTAGAATCTGGAAGGACTTTGAGAACTTTCAAGTCAAAACAAAAACTTGACTATGTCTATGAAGTTGCCCAAAAGACCACTGGTCTCACCAGGATTTTCCAGAGTCAGAGAAGGGTCTAGCCCCAGGGAAAAGGTCCCAATAAATACACATATCTACACTGACTTATAAATAATAACGATGAGTAATTTTGTATTTCTTCTTAGTATTTTCTAATTACCTACATTATGAGTTGAACCTTAGGACCACTTATCATTACTACTTCATTTTGCAGATGAGAAAACCAAGGCTTGCCCTAGGTTATACAGACAGCATTTGTAACTAGAATCTTTGCTACCTGAATTCTTACTCAATGCTTACTTCTTTCCACTATGCAAAATCCATGACCTAGAACCTAGAACCTGAGGCTAAGATGGATTCTCCCAGTTTTTCATGTACAAAGTCAAGGATACATTTCACTTAATACAAACAAGAATATGCATAGACAACCCATAGCTCTTAGAAGTTGATTAAATTTGAAGACTCCAAATCACCAAGTAAAGAAATGATCTTAGGATACTGAATTAGATGGGAATAAGAAAACCCTGCTTGGTCTTTGTAGAGAACCATCCTCTTGTGGGAAACTCAACTTTAAGGTTAAAGAACCTCAGCTGGCTTCCTGGTTGCAGTTATCTAGTGAGGAAACTTTTAAGCCAGACCAAAACCCCAAGGCATTCACATTGCCAATCCATATCATAATCAATGTTGATTGAATGTCTGAATGTAATTTGAATGAAAAGCATTTCAAAGTACAAAGGTTCTGTTCCCAATAAGTTTAGTCTATATAATCAAATGCATTCTTTCTGGCCCAATCAGCAGAGACTTGGCAGTATAAAGGTCTTTGGTATGAGCAAAAAAAAATCCAAGCTTAAATCTTACAATTGCCCCTTTGAGGGTCGTTGACTCTGCAAGTTTTACAGTGGTGTACTGAAATGAATACCGCCTCTATGCAAAACAACAGGAGGTCACATTATAATTAGAATGCAATCAGTGGAATTGGTTATGGCTTGGTTTTCTTCCTGAAATGACAATCTATGCCACATCTGCCCTTACATTAATATTTTCCGCATTACTAGAAGAACAGAGGGAGGGGGTTGGGTGGAGGGGAATCCAGTGTCTTTACACTGAGCAAGTGATAGAGTTGTCTTTAGCTAGAAGTCCACATGAGCTAATCAAGACCCATGCAGTTCACCTTTAAAATACCCAAACCATCTGGCAGGCTGTCCCATGATAAATCTCAATGATAAATGTCTCCGTTTTGATGTTACAAAGGAACCGCAGACCTGCTCAGTTTTGGACGGCTGAAAACATACTGGCAACGGTAGAATAGAACTCAGATGTCCCAAAATAGAGAAGTAAATCATTTTGACCTATGGGGCATAATATATGTAGAGAAAACCTGATTGTAATAAAAAGGTTGGACTCATCACAGTTTTTGTTATAGGAGTGGCGATATATTTTTTTGTAATACTCTCTGGTTTAGTGAAAACGCTAGCATGTACAATTTCAAAGCTCTCATTCTTATTTTCCTCTCTCCCTTCTTCTTGTGAGTCTTCAGACATCTCTTTCTGCCATTTCTGAACTACAACAGTCTCCTCTCTCTGCTTCTCAGACTTCCTGCAGGGCAACTTTGAGGCAAGCATGCCTTCAGAATGATTAATCCGTTTGCTTTGCAGAGGTCTGTTTTGCTGGGCCCACGGCCACTGCCAAGAAAGGACACAGTGTGACCACCAGCACCAGGAAGCAAAAGCGCAGCCTCTCAACTCAAGGTTAGCCCGGACCCGAGGCCGAGAGGGAGTCGTAAAATAAGTGATGCTGTGTGGCTTGGGAAGGTAGACTTTTATGTCCGGCCAAACTTCAGAAACAATTTATGGAGTGGTCAGTTGGCCTTCCTTATTTCATCTTTTCCACCACAAAGTGAGGAAATTAAACAAACATGAATGTGGAGTGTCAAGGGCAAGGTACTATAAGACTCCCAGTGCCAGCAGCCCCCGCCCCTCTTCCCTGGCTGGACACATGACTCCAGAACCCTCACTGAGTCTGAAGCTCCTCCTGGAGGAGCCCAGCCTAAGAGAGGAGGTGGCCAATAACAACAGGGCCTCTCTGGCTCCACGTCTCCTGGGAAGCTGTGTGGGACCCTGTGACCGCTGAGTGAAGCACTCTGGTCTGCTCGGTTGCAACAGCTTAACCAATTCCCTCCACTGCAGCCTGGGCCACTTGCTCATTAAACTAACGGGAAAGACAGATTTCTGATCTGCCTCGTGAGAGATGGTTTGATAAGAAGATTTTGCTCACACACCCAAAAGGGGAACCAGAAATAAACATAGGAGGTGATATGTCTCCAATGAAAGAGGTTTCGGTCTCACTCTCTTGATGTCTAAACAAGTTGGTGGGAACAGAGGAAGCCCATCTTTGTCTCCAGAGACACTTTCCCTGGCTAAGCAGAGTTGTGTGGAGCCACAGTGGGCGCTCTAAAACTCGTGGAGGCCCGAGGCAGAGAGAGTCTGCAATGATTCAGGTGCTCTGGGAAATGAGTGCAAATAAATTTGAGGCAACGATGTTCAATAAAACTTTAAAAATATACACTGACAGTCCAGGTGGAGGGGAAAAGACACAGTAATTTATTGGTTGTTGGCAACTCAATTGGAGACAAGTTAGCCCACACCTTCTTGTCTTCCCTGAGCCAAACAATACACATCCAGTTATTTGACAGTCTTCTCATATGTCAGGTCTAGAGGTGCAGAGAGGAAACACCCCCTGGATCACCGGCACCCCCAGTTCTTTAATCATTTCTTTGGCTCTTGCCTAAATCCCCTCCAGATTATTGACATCTTCCTGGTTCAGCAGTATTTGGAAAAAAGCATGGTATTTCATCTGACATTCTTGAAGGTTCAGTGGGGAAGTAAAAAGGGGTGGCATGGAAGTCCTTACTCTACTGGGTAAAAGACAGCATCTGAACAGCCTCAGCTGAAAGAACTGCATCATCACTTTCCTCCCCAACCATATGGTATCTCCCTCTCTATCTGATTTATGACTCCCAATTACCAGAGATCCTTTGGCTAGGGTGCTTTCCAAATGTCTTCCTACTGCTGAATATTTGGGTGCCAGTATCTCCCGAGGGAAAAGAACAGACAAAGAATAACGGTGTCCGTACTTCTGTTCCCCACCGCTGCCATGACATGCAGAGCTTCTGGTTTTGTTTTAATCATCTGGAGCAGGAAACCCAAGCTGATTCTGTTTCCTTATCTGATCTTTAAAGCAAGACAAGTTGGGATTACATTCACCAGAAAAGCAGGCTGATTGAGTAAAAAAAAATACTCAAAAGCCATATATTTAGCAATGCTCTTGTATATTCACAACCATACTGTTCTCCAGGGGTTCCTCTCCAAAAGGCTAATAGTTAATTAGGAAGAAGGATACAAATCGGAGGACCTGTTAATCAAGTCGTAATGAGTGTGGAATGTCCTCTTTTTCTAGTCCTTCAAACATGACAGCTTCCAGAATCCTCTTCAATCAGAAATGCCCATGAGTTTCAGAGGGAAAAACATAGCTCATGGTAGGATGCTAGTCCTAACTGACTAATCAATCCCAATCAACTGAGTTCTAATTTTTTTTCTTTTCACAAACAGTTTTTTTTTTTTTTTGTATTATAGAGTCCACAAAATAAAAATAAAATGCTGTTGGTGCTATTCTTGTTTGATGCTCTTAACAGTTCTGTGGTTTATATTTTATTCCCATCAGTTTCCTTAAACATGTTTTCACACTGCTTTTTTCTTTTTTTAAAAATTAATTATTTTTTTACTTTATTCTACTTTACAATACTGTATTGGTTTTGCCACACATTGACATGAATCCACTACAGGTGTATATGAGCTCCCAATCCTGAATCCCCCTCCCACCTCCCACCCCACATTTAAGAAAATGATTTCTTGATTGCCTATAAATGTTGGGAAATATTCACTCATTCATGTGATAAGTAATTAATTATTACCAGGGACTAAACTAGATTTAGACATACAAATATTTACTAGTTTTAGCTCCAATACTTTGGCCTCCTGATGCAAAGAGCTGACTCACTGGAAAAGACCCTGATGCTGGGAAAGACTGAGGGCAGGAGTAGAATGGGGCAACAGGATGAGATGGTTGGATGGCATCATCAACCATCAATGGACATGAGTTTGAGCAAACTCTGGGAGATACTGAAGGACTCGGAAGACTGGAGTGCTGCAGTCCATGGGGTCACAAAGAGTCATACACGACTGAGTGACTCAACAACAACAACAAAGGATTTGATAATCAAGCTAGAATAATCTAATGCAAGCTTGAGACCAAGTGGCAAAAATATGGGAATATAAACCACACATCAGAGAAGAGGAAAAAATAGCACAGAAGGAAAAGAGCACAGATGACTCTAACTCATATGGTATGGCAGCAGCAGCCTTTTGGGGAGAATTTAAAATACACTCAACAGTGACTACTGTCAGTGCTAAAGGTAACAACATCTGTGGCTTCGAAGTGGAGCCAAAGCTGTTCTCCGAGGAGCCAATTCTGGATCTCATTCCCATCCTGATCACCTCTGTTGAATGGACAGAGACACAATGACTACATTTGCCTCCTGAAGAAACCACCAGAGAAGTTCTGGCTGAGATAGTTGAACTGTGAATCCAAAGATGCATGGTACATAAAAAAGCAGCAATAACAAGGCAGTAATGAGAGCCAGCCAAGGATACAGTGGGATGGCATAATTGAGTAGGAGTGCCAAAGGTTTGGAGCTGATCATTTACTAGAAATATGGCTTAATTCATTCAGGTTGGTCTCACTTCACCCCAGAGGAGACTGCACTTGCTTGCTCCTGCTGTAGTTATTCTCTTGCAGTGTTTTATTTAACCTCAGTGATGTGGATCTATTTCCCTTTTGAGGATCAGGGGGTAGCTTTAAGTGGAGAGTTTAGAAGTAGTATGATTAGAACTCAAAAATCTACTTCTCTTCTTAGATTTGCTCTCACTCTGGGAATTAAGCCCAAAAGAAGACATAAAAGAGATCAATCACATCTTTTTCATTGTTTGATTTGAATTTTATTTCATATGCTGGGTGTGTGTGTTTGCGTGCATGTGTAATGCCTAACACCTCTCAGGAAATGACAATGGGAGAATGCCCGAGGAGAGATAAGGCCTTCACACACTTCAGAGATGAATACATGCCTGGGCACACTCTTACCCAACCAGTTACTAAAATATAACAAGAGAGCGGATTGAGGTTGACAATGGCATTCTCCCTTTCTAAAATTAATAATAATAACCATAGTGGAGGAGGTGGAGTGGTAATAGCGGTGGTGGTGGTGATCTTCCTTTTAGTTTGTTGTGAAGAGTCACACATGCCTCCTCCATGCTTGCTCACAAAGGGTATTCTCTTTTCTAGAATAGCCTTTCACTGTTGTCCATGATGAATCTGAGTGAGCTGACTCTCAGAACACAGGGCCCTAACTGTATGTAGTATAACTCCATCATGAATAAATAAAAGCAAGATTCTCAATCAGAATACTCATTCTCTTCCAACATGATGCCTGTGAAGAATCTTCATAAAGTCAGTTTTTATCTTTGTGGAATGCTTTTCTAATGGCTGACAAAAATAGGACTGTTCATGAAAAACAAGAATATTGTCCCTGCAGAAAGAGGAGAGTGAGCCAAGACATTTGGGCTCTTAGGTTCTACTTGGCCTGCCTTCCTTCGGGTCTCCAAAGCAGATTCTCAGAGAATGGACTAGATGGAATCTCCCAATAACCTGTGGCTTCCTCTCCTCAAGTGTCACATCTACAATTGGCACCTTTTTAAGCTTCAGCTTCTGATAATGCCTTTTTAAAATTAAAAATATCACATCCTTGCTATTGCATCACACCTAGTAACATCCTATTTATTCTGCTGTGTTGGGCTATAAATGGCAATTATAAGAAGTATAGCCAGCGTGCTCCTCTGTCTCACAAAATTCAAGAACCATCATCTAGAAACAGAGTCTGCTACCTTGACCTAAAGAGTCTTAAAACTTCTCAGCCATAAAATGGGGGAGTTAATATTACCTTTCCTGTCCACTGGGGATGTAGATGGACTGTCGAAACAATGTTGGAGGCAAAGCTTTGCAAACTAGATATATTAATACAAGTCATCACCATAATGGGCCATTAAATATACTAAATAATCAACTGAGATTTCCCCTAATTTATCATCAGTATTACTAGAGTTCCCTGTCAATACTCTCAGTTCTATCAACAACGAGAAATAATTCTGACACAACACTAACTTTGAGCTTCCCTGTTGGCTCAGTGGTAAAGAATCCTCATGCCAGGGCAGGAGATGTGAGTTGAGTCCCTAGGTCAGGAAGATCCCCTGGAGGAGGAAATGGCAACTCACTCCAGTATTCTTGCTTGGGAAATCCCATGAACAGAGGAGCCCGGCGGGCTACAGTCCCTGGGTTCACACCAGAGTCAGACTTGACTTAGCAACTAAACAATAAGGGAAACAAGACTAACTTTAATAGCCAAGGCAATGGGGACTTAAAAAAAAAATACCATTTGTGCCAAAGCACCAAGATGGAATTTGCACAGATCTCAAAACAGACCAAGAGCATTTATTCTGAAGAAAGGATTTTATTGCCTGACCACCAATCTATTCACATGAAAAGCTTCTTATGACCATAAAATATTAGACTCTATGAAAGACAGGAGAGTCATGAGACTCAGGAGCTAGGCTGATCCAAAGACTTTTATTATTTGGATTAAAGAAAGAAGACTGGACTGCATAAGTAGCTTTCTGGTTGTTTCATTCCATGCTGAATAAGGTCACCAAGGGAGAATAATTTTCACTACCAAAAATTAGCCTAAACCTTAGTTTAATTTGCATGGCTTTCCACCCTAAGTGTGGATCCTGTCAAGCATAAACTATAGTTACCAGACATAATGAATCTTGGCAGGTCAGAAAATTGCAGTTCGGTCTCTATTACGCATAAGCCACCAATGGAGAAAATGCTACCAGGATTGCCAATAAAATACATAGTAGGATATCCTTACTTATGCTGCAGGCAGAAACACTGACATTGCTTCTGGTTGAAATTTAAAGCCTCGTCAGCTTCTAGTAAAATTGTAGGCTGTTCATCAAGGAGAGAGTGGCATATGACCAGACTCTTTGTCTACAGCTAACCATGCTCAAAGAGCAAGAAAACAAGCACCTTCTCTGGAATAAGCTTAAGTTGCTGTAGTGAAAGAAGAATGCTCTTTCTCAGACCCCTGGCTTCCTGAAATTCTGGGAATGGTACAACATTCTGCCAATATTCATTTCTAATACAGATGACCTCTACAGGATACTGGTTAAGAGTTTTACTCTTCTTTATAGTTGCCAAGTTGTGGGTAATTTTATCAAACAATGGAGTTATTGCAGAGGAAAAATGTTTCCTTTGGATGGTAACTTCTTGGATTCTAGAATCTTCATATGTCAAAAATTCCTAAATGTCTTTCCCTAGAGCCAAGAAAAGTATCTATCTCCACAGGAATATACAAACAGGCTCTAAAATGGAACTCATCACCTCTGATGAATCTCTTTCACATCTCCCGAAAATCTTTTCTGCCTTGGTATGTCAGTGAATGGTACTACCATCTGGGGGGGCACAAAAAGACAACGATCAGTGTGAAGGGAGCGTCACCAATCAGAATGGACACTCACTACTGAGTTGGAGCAGGATCTAGAGCCCCACCCCTACTCAGATGGGATCAGTATTAACTCTATTACGAGGATCGAGGGGCATATTGGCAATTCAGGATAAAGGCCTGAGTGGGAAGACCAATAAAGGGGTACTCCGGGAGATCTTAGGGAGCTGCCATGAAAGTATTTTAATATTTTAACAACCAGGCTTTGGTGCCATCTTTCACTCAATTTGGAGCATCCTTGACTTTTTGTTCTGTTTCATCAGCAATTCAGTTTATCACTGCTGCTGCTGCTATGTTGCTTCAGTCATGTCCGACACTGNTGTGATCCACACAGTCAAAGGCTTTGGCATAGTCAATAAAGCAGAAATAGATGTTTTTCTGGAACTTGCAAGTGCGGCAGCTGCAACAGCATACAAGCGTGGCCGAGAGGAGCTACCCCTGCCCGAGTCCAGGGGCGGCAGCCAGGAGGAGCTACCCCACGTCCAAGGAGTGGGGGCTATGTGGGTGCAGGAGTGCCTAGAGGAGCTATACCATGTTCAAGGTCAGGAGAGGCAGCTCTAAGGAGATACCCCTTGTCCAAGGTAAGGAGCAGAGGCTGCGCTTTGCTGGAGCAGCCGTGAAGAGATACCCCTTGTCCAAGGTAAGAGAAACAAGTCATTAAACACATGTATAGTTGCTGCTGCTGTTCAATCGCTAACTCACGTCTGACTCTTTGTGATGCCATAGACTATAGCACGTCAGGCTCCTCTTTCTTCCACTATCTCCCAGAGTTTGCTCAAATTCATATCCACCGAGTTAGTGATATTATTTAATCATCTCATCCTCTGCCGCTCCCTTCTCCTTTTGCCTTCAATATCCCCCAGCATGAGGGTCACTTCCAATGAGTTGGCTCTTCGTATCAGTGGACCAAGGTATTAGATATTCCTTCAATCAATATTCAGAGTTGATTTTCTTTAGGATTGACAGGTTTGATCTCCTTACAGTCCAAAGGACCCTCAAGAGTCTTCCCTAGCACCACAATATGAAAGCATCAACTCTTTNTCTTCGTATCAGTGGACCAAGGTATTAGATATTCCTTCAATCAATATTCAGAGTTGATTTTCTTTAGGATTGACAGGTTTGATCTCCTTACAGTCCAAAGGACCCTCAAGAGTCTTCCCTAGCACCACAATATGAAAGCATCAACTCTTTGGCTCTCAGCTTTCTTTATGGTCCAACTCTCACATCCATACATGACTGCTGGAAAAACCTTAGCTTTGGCTAGATGGACCTTTGTTGGCAAAGTGATGGCTCTGTTTTTTAATATGCTATTTAGGTTTGTCATAGCTTTTCTTCCAAGAGGCAAGTATCTTTTAATTTCATGGCTGCAGTCATCGTCTGCAGTGATTTTGGAGCCCAGAATCTGTTACTGCTTTCACTTTTTCCCTATTTGCCATGAAGTGATTACTTTAACATAAAAATATGAAGAATTCATTTGTATTTGAAATCACATATTATTCTATATAATTTACCTTTCATCGACCCAAATCCTATAATTTAACCAAAAAGGAGGATTAGTTAATAGTGGCAGTTAACAATAATTCATCATAAGACTAATTAAACATATACGTGGGAAAAATTTAACAATATTCTAATGTTTCAAGAGATGGGAATACCAGACCACCTGACCTGCCTCTTGAGAAACCTGTATGCAGGTCAGGAAGCAACAGTTAGAACTGGACATGGAACAACAGACTGGTTCCAAATAGGAAAAGGAGTACGTCACGGCTGTATATTGTCCCCTTGCTTATTTAACTTCTATGCAGAGTACATCATGAGAAACGCTGGGCTGGAAGAAACACAAGCTGGAATCAAGATTGCCAGAAGAAATATCAATAACCTCAGATATATGCAGATGACACCACCCTTATGGCAGAAAGTGAAGAGGAACTAAAAAGCCTCTTGATGAAAGTGAAAGTGGAGAGTGAAAAGGTTGGCTTAAAGCCCAACATTCAAAAAAACAAAGATCATGGCATCTGGTCCCATCACTTCATGGGAGATAGATGGGGTCACTGCCGATGGTGATTGCAGCCATGAAATTAAAAGATGCTTACTCCTTGGCAGAAAAGTTATGACCAACCTAGATAGGGGTTGGTCAAAAGCAGAGACATTACTTTGCCAACATAGGTCTGTCTAGCCAAGGCTATGGTTTTTCCTGTGGTCATATATGGATGTGAGAGTTGGAATGTGAAGAAGGCTGAGTGCCGAAGAATTGATACTTTTGAACTGTGGTGTTGGAGAAGACTCTTGAGAGTGCCTTGGACTGCAAGGAGATCCAATCAGTCCATTCTGAAGGACATCAGCCCTGGGATTTCTTTGGAAGGACTGATGCTAAAGCTGAAACTACAATACTTTTGCCACCTCATGCGAAGAGCTAACTCATTGGAAAGACTCTGATGCTGTGAGGGATTGGGGGCAGGAGGAGAAGGGGATGACCAAGGATTAGATGGCTGGATGGCATCACCGACTCAATGGATGTGAGTTTGAGAGAACTCTGGGAGTTGGTGATGGACAGGGAGTCCTGCCGTGCTGCGATTCATGGGGTTGCAAAGAGTTGGACACGACTGAGCGACTGAACTGAACTGAACTGTTCTCTGATACAGCAATTTATTTTAACTTTTAAACTCTTTATTGGCTATTTTAATTTTACTACCTTATATTATTCTATAGTCTTAAAATATGTAAATATATGACTTTTTAAAGGGAGAATCAAAATATAAACAGATATTATCTATATTTAATAAAAATAACAATGATATATTTCTTCTTATGACATTATAGGGATTTTTTTGGGGGGGCGGTGGTATTTTTACTTCTACTATTCTCTTTTCAAATAATACTTCTCTGAACTGCCTGTAGCATTTGGGATACCTTCTTCTTCATGTAGTGGTAACTGAATATAGTCAAATGTAAGATTCTCTTTGACTTGTGACTCTGCTCTTATCAAGCCCACAATTTAGTGTTCTAATGTCAGTCCAATGTGGAGACATCAAACTAAACACCATTTCAGTGAAAATGCTTCAGCATGGAACACTTCAGAGTTTACTTACTAGCAAGCACAGGATCTTAAGACATAGGAAATCATTTTCTGCTCTCCAAAACTGTTCCTCTACCTTGTATCTACATGCTTATTTTGATAGATCAGCAGTTTGTCAACCAGATAGTTACACGATTGTTTATCATAGTCATGGTCCATGTCCATTGTTTATAAAACATTAGGAAGCAAATTAGATGCCATAATAAGTAAATGTCTTTTTCTCAGGGGAAATAGTTTTAAGGCACAGAGATAATTCAAACTTGTGAAATTGCAGTTGGATTCCAAGGAAGTTATAGTTTTAATAAAGAAATTGAGAAAGATGTGTTTGACTTGGCAGTTCACTTGGTTCATTTTTGGTTTTTGCTGTTTAGAACCAGCCTTATTTTCCAAAACTGAGGTTTTTCCTATGCATTTTTCTCTATCTTATACATAACATCAGACACCACAGATAATTCTTTTCTAGGCTCCTTGTGACCTCTTCATAGATTATCAAAGAGCAGAAACACCCTATAAATTTCTGTTTTACTGTAATCCTTTTCCCCATGCTTATCCTTAAAGGATTCCAAATTAGTGAAACATTCTTCTCACCTCATACTTTGAAAATATGATTTAGAGCAAGCCAACATTTTAACATCTTTTCTGTGGGTATCAATAATTATAGCCATTTTATAGACACATATCTAAAAAAGTTGTCTCCATTTCTGTTAACTCAAAAATTTCAAGTGCTTTTGCTTGTTTTGAAGAAGCTAAAAGTGACCTAAAATTTTCATTATGAAGGATTCAAAATCACAGCAAAGCACAGTATTCCCGTTTGAGCAGTCTTATAAACAGGGTGGACAGCATATTTAGCTGGTGAGATCATGATGCTGGGAAAGTTGAGGGCAGGAGGAGAAGAGGATGAGATGGTTGGATGGCATCACCGAGTTGATGGATGTGAGTTTAAGCAAACTCAAGGAGATGGTGATAGAGGGGATAGCCTGGTGTGCTGTATGTATCCATGGCATCACAAAGATGCAGATATGACTGAGTCACTGAATTGAACTGAAAAACAACAGTAAATGAAATTTAATAATATTTACATTTGTATTATCTGCCAATATGCAGTGGGTATAGAGTGAAGTATAGCTTGTATTTAAAGAAGATAACAATCTTTTATGTTTTCTGTGGTTTCATTAAAATCTTCATCAAAATTAAGATCATCTGAAATTCGATTTTTCAAGTCCAAATACTCAAGAATCAGAGGGAAAATTATCTTGTTGCTGTGATTTGAGGGGTCACTTGATCTACTGCAGAAAGCATGGTTATTCAACAGATTTGAAAAAACAGCTCTACTCTCCAGAGGGTCAACATATTTGTTACTCCAAATGTCTCCTTTTGTTAACCTGTAGGACACTGGCCACCTCATGAGAAGAGTTGACTCATTGGAAAAGATTCTGATGCTGAGAGGGATTGGGGGCAAGAGGAGAAGGGGATGACCGAGGATGAGATGGCTGGATGTCATCACTGACTCGATGGACACGAGTTTGAGTGAACTCCAGGAGTTGGTGATGGACGGGGAGGCCTGGTGTGCTGCGATTCATGGGGTTGCAAAGAGTCGGACATGACTGAGCGACTGAACTGAACTGAGGACATTTTAACCACAAAGTATGCATCAGAAAATACAACTTTAATCAGTTTCATAGAGCAATCATGAGAATAATATGATAATACAAGCTTGTATGTGCGACATACCCAGGCTAACTCAGCGGGGCCTATTTTCTGCTAAATGTTGGTACCTTCTTGGAAGATGAAAAAGCTTTTGACTGATTTAGAAGTACTTGTATGTCTCATCTCAAGACTGAGATTCAATTTTCTTATGTGCCCCCGCATCTTCTCCATGTCCAATTCCAAATTCTTTTTAATTTTTAAAAATTATATCTACATAATGTGCAAAATACTCTGTATGATTATTTATTGGCTCAACTAAGTGGCATGAGTTTTTTCATCTTTAATTAAAATAAGATCCATTTAACCTTCTTTGAGATGTCTAGATCATACTAGTATTGGTGCTTGAATCATCTTCATCTTTATGATCTGAATTCTTAGAAAATATGGTCACAATAGTTACATGTAAAAAATTAAACTAATACTATCTTGATACAAAGCACAATGTTTAATCTAACCATTCCACAGACAAAGTCAAATAGATGGATGGTTAATGCTTGCAATCACAATGTGGTGAAGATGTACACTTAAGTCGCATCAGTTGGAATGAAACAACAGTGGATGATTCATCAGTGTGAACTTCAAATCATGGTTACAACACAAAGCAGGAAAACCGTGACAACAACTCCAGAAGGTAGATAATCTTTGCTATACCTTCTTCATGTGAAAAACAGCTTTGCTTCCCATGACTAAACTTTGAGGCTGCCATAAACTTTTACACCAACCTTTGGCATTCATCATCAAAGCCCAAGATGTTTTGTATCCCAGGGACAGGATTCCCAGGATGCAGGAGTTTCAGTGCTAAAATCATGACGGTGGCAGGCAGTCCAGACAGTTCACGCCTGTAGGATTGCGATGTCATTCAGTATAAATACTAACAAAGTTTAAAACAAAGAGAACCATCAAGCCAATCATCTTCTAAAGACACAATGAATAGGCTATTTATTTAGAAACACATCTTGGAAGTTATGACCCACATTCAAAAATGAGTTGAATAAAGAAGATGATGCCTATCTGAAAACAGTATGAAACTGACCAATTGTGCAAAGGTAAAGACATTTAAAGTGACTCAAAACCTATACAATGGATGGCTGTAGGAGAAAATAGGTAGAAGGAAGAAACTATGGACCAGCCCACCATTCCGCTGGCCCCCGTCCTGCCCTTGCTGTGACTTGTGCTTTTGGAGAGTGCTAAATTATTAAGACCCTGGGGCTCTCCCTATTCTCGAGCACCTCTTATTTATACTAGCTTCCTGTTTAATAAAAAATGTGAAAATAAGTCACTGTTTTTAGGGAGAAAAGAAAAGATATATCCATCTGAATGCTTAGTTCCAAAGAATAGCAAGGAGAGATAAGAAAGCCTTCCTCAGTGAGCAATACAAAGAAATAGAGGAAAACAATAGAATGGGAAAGACCAGAGATTTCTTCAAGAAAATTAGAGATACCAAGGGAATATTTCATGCAAAGATGAGCACAATAAAGGACAGAAATGGTACGGACCTAACGGAAGCTCATGAAATTAAGAAGAGTTGGCAAGAATACACAGAAGAACTATACAAAACAGATCTTTATGACCCAGAAAACCAAGATGGTGTGATCACTCACCTAGAATCAGACAGTCTGGAACACGAAGTCAAGTGGGCCTTNCGGACCTAACGGAAGCTCATGAGATTAAGAAGAGTTGGCAAGAATACACAGAAGAACTATACAAAACAGATCTTTATGACCCAGAAAACCAAGATGGTGTGATCACTCACCTAGAATCAGACAGTCTGGAACACGAAGTCAAGTGGGCCTTAGGAAGCATCACTAAGACCAAAGCTGGTGGATGTGGTGGAATTCCAGTTGAGCTACTTCTGATGCAAAAAGAGGATGTTGTGAAAGTGCTGCACTCAATATGCCAGCAAATTTGGAAAACTCAGCAGTGGCCATAGGACTGGAAAAGATCAGTTTTGATTCCAATCGAAAGGAAAGGTAATGCCAAAGAATGTTCAAAATACCACACAAGTGCACTCATCTCACACGCTAGCAAAGTAATGCTCAAAATTCTCCAAGTCTAAGCTTCAACAGTATGTGAACCAAGGACTTCCAGGTATTCAAGCTGTATTTAGAAAAGCCAGCGGAACCAGAGATCAAATCGCCAGCATCCACTGGGTCACTGAAAAAGCAAGAAAGTTCCAGAAAAACATCTACTTCTGCTTTATTGACTGTACCAAAACCTTTGACTGTGTGGGTCACAACAAACTGTGGAAAACCCTTAAAGAGATTGGAATACTAGACCACCTGACCTGCCTTCTGAAAAATCTGTATGCAGGTCAAGAAGCAACACGTAGAACTGGACATGGGACAACAGCCTGGTTCCACATCGGGAAAGGAGTAGTACATCGAGGCTGTATATTGTCACCCTGCTTATTTAACTTATATGCAGAGTACATCATGTGAAATGCTAGACTGGATGAAGCACAAGCTGGAATCAAGGTTGCTGAGAGAACTATCAATAAGCTCAGATATGCAGATGACACCACCCTTATGGCAGAAAGAGAAGAAGAACTTGTTGATAAAAGTGAAAGAAGAGAGTGAAGAAGTTGGCTTAAAGCTCAACATTTAAAAAACTAAGATCATGGCATCTGGTCCCATCACTTCATGGCAAATAGATGGGGAAACAATGGAAACAGTGACAGACTTTATTCTGAGGGGTGCCAAAATCATTGCAGATGGTGACTGCAGCCATGAAATTAAAAGATGCTTGCTCCTTGTAAGAAAAGCTATGACCAACCTAGACAGCATATTAAAAAGCAGAGACATTACTTTGCCAACAAAGGTCCATCTAGTCAAAGCTATGGTTTTTCCAGTAGTCATGTACGGATGTGAGAGTTGGACT
>SJYV01054457.1:999102-1057399 GCA_006410875.1 Neotragus pygmaeus
AAAAAAAAAAAAAAAGCTAAACTCTCAAAGTCTAAACCAAATACTGGAATACTCTAAATTCCTAGTCTAATATATTATCTGTACTACCTAATTTTTAAAATATTTGCTGTCTTTCATAAACAGGGCAACAAGTACCTCTTTTCTTTCTCCACACAGCTAATGCTGTTTGATTCTTTTCAGAATACATATTCACATGAACATAAGCCCATTACTATTAGTAGGGAAACCTTAGAGGAATGTATGAATATACTTAGCTATGCCCGGTGGAAGCCTCACCTAATCAGAAAAGACTCTTAAGTTGTATCTGGAGCAGCATTGCCCAAAATGTAAGCAATGAGACACTGTATTAAATCAGCTGTACAGATAAATATATCTGAAGAACACTGAAACTAAAAAGTACCAAACGGGGTTCCACATTAGAGATTCCGCATATTATTTAATAGGTTTATGTGCAATAAGCATCTTAATAGCTGAAAATCTTACATTTGTTTCCCAAGGTTTTTAATCAAGAACTTAAAAAATCTTGAAATACTTCTCTGAAGCAATGTACAAAGTACACTTTGGGATGTATGGATGCATGCTAAGTTGCTCCAGTCCTGTCTGACTCTTTGTGACGCTATGGTCTGTAGCTCACAAGGCTCCTCCGTCCTTAGGGTTTTCTAAGTAAGAATACTGGAGTAGGTTGTCATACCTTCCTCCAAGGGATCTTCCTGACCCAGGGATTGAACCTGCATCTCTTATGCCTCCTGCATTGGCAGGTGGGTTCTTTACCACTAGTGCTACCTGAGAAGCCCACAGTTTGGAAAACATGGATATAAATAGAGCAAAATGTTACAGTGTGATTCCTTTCAAGTTCAACTAAAGCCTCAAGACAATAGAAACCAACCAGACTCACATTCTAAGATGGGCAACCAGAACAGGCAGGACCTGCAATGGAGGTATCTAAGAACTGGGTTTGCAACTCTTAGTTGATTTCATCTCTCTACATTACCAAGAAAAGATATTGAGTGGTGTAGGAGGGCAGTCTGGAAGTGCAAAGTGGAGGCTTCTTTAAAGAGAATTTTCAGGTTTGCTCGCAATGCTTCGCCTTCATGGATAAGGCTTAGGGGGACTTCTGTCATCTCAAGCAAATGAAAGGAGATCCAGCGGATCACTTGGACACCTTGATATGTGTCTCCTGCATTTTCAGGATAAGAATTAATTGATATATGACTTAACATCTAAAAAATTTAACAAGTGAAAAAAAGACTATGGCTGAGGTTGCTTTCTAGATGGCTCAGTGAAAGAGGTCTGTTTGGAGGATGTAGCCATTTCCCACTATTAGTAAGCCAAAGATCTACATTTCCATGAAGGAGATTAGGGCCAAGTGTAAGAAAAAGCTCCCTGCATTAATCCTGGATCCTGCCCTGCTGCAGGTACAGAAATCTCAAAAGAGAGCAGTTCCCAAATTTCCAGGATTTGAAAGAGGAATAACAAGTGAACAGCCTTAGGAGACTGTGTTTATTACCATCAAGTGAGAGGACTGCAGCTGTTCATGAAACAGCCTAAGGAAAAGGGCCAGACTACACATCTGTCCCTGGAAGAGCAAAGCAGGGCCAGACTGGCAGCAAGTCTGCTCCTGCCTCCTCTTTCTGCCTCTTCCTCCTCTTCCCTTTCTTCACTGAACCTACCTGGGGAGTGGGAACGAGAAGAAGATGAGAGAATAAAGGAAGAAGACATCCCTCAGTCCACAGAAGAGTCATTATCTGTGGATGAATTTCACATTCTTGCCCTAGACTGGGGATATTTATAACTGGATCCAGTGTATTTCAAGATTCAGTAAACAGAGGACTTGTTTTCCAAGAGTGAGCAGCAAGTTTAGGGCACCAATTAGGATTTTATTCAGAGGCAGAGGAAGATCAAGTCCTACAGAGTGAATACACAGGGGCGGTTCTAAGAAAAATAACAAAGCTGTGTTGCACCCTAGCATATACCACTAAACTAAGCTAACATTTTTGTTAAAAGTACCAAACATAAACATTCAGTTCAGTTCAGTCACTCAGTCGTGTCCAACTCTTTGGACCCCATAAATCACAGCATGCCAGGCCTCCTGTCCATCACCAACTCCTGGAGTTCACTCAAACTCATGCCCATCAAGTCGGTGATGCCATCCAGCCATCTCATCCTCTGTCGTCCCCTTTTCCTCCTGCCCCCAATCCCTCCCAGCATCAGAGTCTTTTCCAATGAGTCAACTCTTCGCATGAGGTGGCCAAAGTACTGGAGTTTCAGCTTTAGCATTATTCCTTCCAAAGAACACCCAGGACTGATCTCCTTTAGAATGGACTGGTTGGCTCTCCTTGCAGTCCAAGGGACTCTCAAGAGTCTTCTCCAACACCATAGTTCAAAAGCATCAGTTACCATATGTAAAATAGATAACCAGTGCAAATTTGATACCTGAAGCAGGGCACCCAAAGTTGGTGCTCTGTGATGACCTAGAGGGATAGGTTGGGGAGGGAGGTGGGAGGGGAGTTCAGGATAGAGGGAACACATATATATCTATGGGCGATTCATGTTGATGTACGGAAAAAACCATCACAATATTGTAATTATCCTTCAATAAAATGTTTTCTTAAAAGTACCAATGGCTTCATATCTAGTCCCTGAGGCCCATCCTGTCTTTCTGTGTCTCTGAGGCCCACTGCAAGGAGTACACTCGCTTGCATTTGCGTGATATTTCCATGTCCAGCTTGTCAACTGACACTCACAACTCTAAAGGTAGCTGGGTAGATATGACTGTTCCTGTTTTACAGAGGAAAAAACTGAGGCTCACATCTGTGACTTGACTTATCTAAAGTCTAAAACTCAAAGCACTAGCAGATGCAAGTTTTAGAACTCTTGCCATCCAGACTTCTTGTTCAGTGCTTTTCCCAGTACACACGCTATTTTTTTTTTAAGGACAGGAGGAGTGGTTACTGGCAAACACTAGAATCCATTTCTCCAATGTGACTGGAAATGACTTCTCAGTGAATAAAACCGAAATACTTACACCTGTTAGGTTTTCTAGATAGCAACATCAGCTTTAAAATAAAGTCAAGAGCAGTATAAAACAGTATGACTCTAGGCAGAGTGGCTTAAAGTCTTTTTCCAAATCCAGGATGGTTACTCAAGATAGTGTGATGGATTTTGTTTTTCTTCCTTTAAATATTAATAATTGGGGAGGGATTCTTTGGGATTCAGTTTAGTTGCTTAGTCGTGTCCGACTCTTGACTACTTAAAACATTGTGTCTTCTGGCACAAAGCACAAGGCCAGTTATCACTTTTTCTCTTTTCTTTTTTCAACTGGCACAAACCCTAAGAGAAGCCTCGAGGTGCAAATGACCTGTAGTCTATTTAACATCATGGTTGTTTATTTTTATGAGACCTCATTGTTG
This sequence comes from Neotragus pygmaeus, assembly GCA_006410875.1. Classification (NCBI taxonomy): domain Eukaryota; kingdom Metazoa; phylum Chordata; class Mammalia; order Artiodactyla; family Bovidae; genus Neotragus; species Neotragus pygmaeus. The sequence goes on from SJYV01054457.1 coordinate 1,002,513, forward strand.
TTCCCTAAATTACAGGTACATTCTTGGCTCCACGTCCCACTCTTCTGCAAACCTCCAAACACTGTTTCTATCTATATTTCCAAATAATCTTCAATACTTTGTCAAGCATTCAACATTGCATAGATGGCAAGTTGGACCAAGGTAAGGATCTGTAGAACTGAGTAATTTAACCCAGAGCTGTGACCCCAGTTCTCTCCTAGGGGCAGTGCCACATGTTTTATCAGGATTGCAAAGGGAAAATTCTCAGGTTGCAACATTTCACAAAGATTGAGTCCTCTGACTTAATGTTGTACTAGTGTTGAAACATCTAGGTTTCCATATTTTTATAGTTTTACTTAGCTGTTTGTGCCATAATTATAAAATGGGCCATCATTTTGCAAAGACTTAATTAACATCCTCTTTCCTTCTTTTTGATCATCCCTGGTGGCTCAGACGGTAAAGCGTCTGTCTACAATGCAGGAGACCAGGGTTCAATCCCTGGGTCGGGAAGATCCACTGGAGAAGGAAATGGCAATCCACTCCAGTAGTATTGCCTGGAAAATCCCATGGACAGAGAAGCCTGGTAGGCTACAGTCCATGGGGTCGCAAAGAGTTGAACACAACTGAGCGACGTTCCTTTCTTCTTTTCAATGGACTTCTCCGAATCTTTGTCACTCTACTTTTGCCTTTGTCTCAGTAGGAGCTAAGTTCTTAAGACTTCTGGTTCCTCCAACATGGAAAAATTCCCTGGGAATTTTTTTGTAAACAAATTTTGTTAAGTTGCTGCAATTTAAGGCCAAAATTTCCCCAGCCTTACCAAAAGAACAAGTTAAAGTAATAACAACTGTCCCTGGAATACAAATAATAATCCCTTATAGTTTTAAATTACAGTTTTTACACCACTCTAACTTATATCAAGCAAAAAAATAAAGTGCTAAACAAATATAAGATTATATTTGTATTGAAGTTGCCCCTTTCTCTAATTGTTAAAAATTCCACTTAAACTTCGAGGTTGAGTATAGATATCAATGCAGCAAAATGGTTCCCTATCCCACAAGCACAGCTAAATAACCCCTTCTTTGCACCTCCCATGTTTCTCCTTATACAACTTTAACAGTCTATTTCATGACATTGAAGTTATTTTCACACATATCTTCGCTAAATGTTCCTTAAAAAGGGAAAGACTCTCTATCTCCCTGTCATGGTCCAATTCTTAGGAACTCAAAAAGTGTGGTTGAAGTGAGCTATCCAGAACCCTGTAAAGAAAGAGGTCATATAACCATTATTCCCTCTTAAAAACAAGCTAACTGAGCCTCAAAAAGCTGAAGGGATCTTGCCAAAGTCACAGATCTTGTTAAGAGAAAGAACGTGAATCCAGATACCTGCAGCTTCAGGGTCCATATACTAATATGACATCTCTGTCTTTGGGAACTCTTTTCACAGAATGATCCTCGAAAGTTCAAAGCAACTTAGCTATGTTCATTTTGTTAATTTAGTCCAAGGAGTTAAAAAAGAAAAAAAAATACTTTGTTTTTAAGAAACAAAACTCTACATTTTTTTCATGGAAAAAGTTGTTTATGCCAACAAACTAATAAGGAAAAGAAAAGGGGAAAGGAAAGACAAAAGAAAGAAAAGTTAGGAAGGAAGAGAGGGGACAGATGGACAAAAAGGCTGAGCAAAAGCATTCCAAATTAATTTATGTCATCAAACTGAGTTTCAACCTGCTTTTCCAATTTTATTTACCATCACTACCCCCTACTCATTCTGTGTTCCAGTTAATTGGTCTAGTTGTGACAATACTAAGGATAAGCAACTAAAAACAAATTGATTCTTATATTGATCTTATATCCTGCAACCTTGCTAAACTCACTTATTACTTCTGGTAGCTTTTTACAGATTCTATTACATGATCATCTGTGAATGAAGACAGCTTTGTTTCTTCCTTTCCAGTCTAGTCTTTTTTTTTTTTTTCTTTCTTGTTTTCTTGCCTTGTTGCACCAGCTAAAACCTCCAATACAATTCTGTGTAGATATAGCAAGCATATATCTGTACTTAAAAAAAAAAAAAAAAAAAGGCAACAAAATGATTGAATATTTTTCATACACTGAGTAAATTCCACACCAGTTAAAGGTAAGAATCAGTCTCCGTCCTAAGGATGTTATGAGCTGGTGGAGAAGCTCTCTCTACCGAAAAACAAATAAAGCTGGAAAGATAAGGCCAGAACAGGTCCTTGAATAATAAAAGTAACCGCAGCAGGAATAGGAGCCTCATTACTTACAGAAGGACTACTATGGCCCAGGCATTGTTGAAAGATCCAGGTATGTATTAATTCATTTGACTCTTCCATCTTATCCCCATTTTATAGGCAGGGAATAAGAGACACAGGAAAATAAGTAATTCATGTCTCCACAGCCAGTGTTCTCAAGAGGTGGACTAAGTTGCTTTCAGTTACCATGTTTTCATTAATAGGTATTGAGTGTCCACTCTTTGCTAATTACTATGTCACTTTCAATTAATTTAACTATCACAATTATCTTGTCTTATGAAGGAATTGAGCTTCAGAGAGTTTAAGTGACCTATCCAAGATCACCCAGCTAGCACAAGACTCAAACCAAAGTGTCCTGACCCCAGATTCAATACTTTTTTCTGCCACTCCCTGATTCCTCTTCAAATAATTAATATTTATACAGCACTTTGCAGCTTACAAAAATTGTGATCACATTTATGCCTTCAAAGGAGCTGAGATTTTATTCACTAGGCAAAGGAGAATCTTTCTCTGTTTTTAAGGGGAGGGAAAATGTGAAAGGTAGAAGAGGGATTTGGGGAAGATGAGCACAGCACTCTGCTAGATGGGTTTGCCGGGGCGCATATGCAAGCACAGGGTTAAGAGGCTCCCACCTCTCAGGATCCTCTACATTCACCTCTGAACCTGTGAGTCCCTCCCTCCAAACTCATTTGCCAGTCAGAAGAAGCCCTGCTTTAAATAATGTGCCTGGAGGGAACTCCCAGAAGAGCAGAGATAATAAAAGTATTTCTTATGTCAATTCTCCCTGCATTTAACTTTGGAAGAGTATTTTTGTTAACTGGGAAGAGCACACCAAGGAACCATTATCACTGATACAAGAAGAAAACGGATGGTAGATTTCCTCAGCCACGTCCTGTCAGTGTCAACAATTTAGCTAAACATATAATAGTCATAACCTCATCAGTGTTAAATTTTCTAGGTTTCTGGCACATATCTCTTCATCTCCCTCATTAAGTTTATAGAGTGTTCTCTGGTACATTTGCTCAGTATGAAGATTTCAGTTTCAACTGGCACATATTGGAGTCAAACGGGAATGATTTTTTTCTGCCTTAAGTAGTTAGCAGAATACGAGAGCATATGAAATGGACCAATGCCCACAGCCAGGTATTTGGCCAGTAATTGCAGATGGGTTTGACCCCATCCATCACAATCCCACCCTGCTCACTAGGCATGGGACCAACACAGAGAGACTAACCAAAGCCCGAAATGTGAATAGTTACTCTGATTTCAATATTTCCATTGATTCACACCTTGCATCACTATTCTCTACTTAGGGACTCTCCTCATTCACAGCTGGAGTCCCAAGGTCCTCATTATTATCCCCACTTTAGGATGGTTGCTCCAAACAAACTCCCTAAACCCAAATCTATCCTGATCCTCTTGCACCTAACCTAAAACGGACAATCTAGTATTCTCTGCTCAGCTATGTCAGATGAAAATGATTGTTAAAAAACAATTTTTTTCAGGCAACTACTTAACTGAAAGCAATACGTGAACCATGAACTTCCAGATGTTCAAGCTGGTTTTAGAAAAGGCAGAGGAACCAGAGATCAAATTGCCAACATCCGCTGGATCATCGAAAAAGCAAGAGAGTTCCAGAAAAACATCTATTCTGCTTTATTGACTATGCCAAAGCCTTTGACTGTGTGGATCACAACAAACTGTGGAAAATTCTTCAAGAGATGGGAATACCAGACCACTTAACCTGTCTCTTGAGAAACCTGTATGCAGGTCAGGAAGCAACAGTTAGAATTGGACATGAACAACAGACTGATTCCAAACAGGAAAAGGAGTATGTCAAGGCTGTATGTTGACACCCTGCTTATTTAACTTCTATGCAGAGTACATCAGGAGAAACGCTGGACTGGAAGAANTGTTTCTCACTTGCAGTCTTTCTAACAGAATAACACTATGATCATAGGGCCAGGGCTTCCCTGAGTTCTGTGAGCTTCTAGTAAATTCTCTAACGTGATGGAGAGGCTCTAGCCAGCCGCTCAGAAGCTGCAGAGTTGAGAGGAGGCTTGAGGGGAGGGAGGAAACTAAGGTGGAGGCTCCAGTGGCCTCTCTAAGAGAAAGTTATGTCTGACTCTTTTGTGACCCCCATGGATTGTAGCCTGCCAGGCTCCCCTGTTTCCCAGGCAAGAACACTGGAGTGGATTGCCATTCCCCTCTCCAGAATATCTTCCTGATCCAGGGGTCAAACCTGGGTCTCCTGCATTGTAGACAGATTCTTTACCGTCTTAGCCACCTGAGGCCACACAATCAGCAGGCAAGTGACAGCCACAGTCCTGACGCCCCCCCAGCTCATCCACTGTCTGCACTTACAGCCTCGACGCCCTTGCTGTCGGCACCATGGAACTGCAAGAGCACTCCCTTAACTGGGTTTTGTTTCCTTCACACCACGTGCACTCAGGGCTGCGCGTAGGCAACAACTCAGAGCTGATTATGAGGGAAAGGCCCAGGCTTCTCAAGAAGGACCATGGTTCCAGCACTGCACGGGATGAAAGGAAATCACTCACATCTCTCTTCAGTGTCGCTTCCAAAGGCTTTCAGAAGCAACATTTCGAAAAGTACATTTGAATACACTTGCCTGATTTTTGTTTGATTGTTCTTGCCATTTATATTGCAGCTTTTCTAAGAATTGGCCCACGGCAATGTACAAATGTATAAAATTAGTTTTTAGTCTTTTCATTAGAGCATGTCTTCTATGGTTTCCAGAGTCTGTATATCTGTCATTTGTAAAAATGCACATCTGTGCTTTTGTCCAATATTCATTACAATAGCAAAGTACTTGTCTCCAATTCAAGCAGTCGCTTTTGGGTTCATTTCTTCTGTAAAACTTATCTTTGCAAGTACTAATGCCCAGATGTCGGTAAACATCTACACCTAAAGAAAAGACTGGCTTTGGCATCAACTCACGGACAAAAGTTTTTGTTCTTTTAATTAATTCACTATGAGAGATGGAAGAGTTTATTTAATCTGACAGAGTAGTAAGAGAAATGTATGAACTTTTCTGACTAGAAGGCATTCTGATGGCTTTCTCTCTGTCTCTTCCTCTTAATCTCTCCTGGAAAAAGAGATTTTGTTATCAATATTAAGATTAATTATTGAGTAGCAGATGCCAGTCATAAAAAGATTTTAGATAAAGAATAGGATAGAGAGTAAAATTAAACCATAATCCAACCCCAAACCAACCAGAATTAATTACTATTTGCATTTTGATATTAATTATTTCAAAATGTCCAAGGTTTTATCCATACACACATTATTAATAAGTTATACTTCACTTCAGGTATCTTCTATTTCATGGATCATTCATGACCTTCAATTAATTTTTTGCTACATGCATGCAAACGTGTGCATAATCTATGCACTTCACTAGACTCGATGTTCACCAAATTATTTTATTCACTTTATGGATTCAATATTTTTGTGATTTAACTCCTGATGAATCCCTTACATGACTGTCTTTGGGCATTCGTTTTCCCTAGGAATACTGATGGTATGTTTCTGAGCTACATTCCACAGAAGGGTATTTCTGTGGTCTCTTTACTTTACAAGCAACACTTTCACAATGTATGGAGTTTGGTGAAAGTGTTAGTAGTTCAGGCGTGTCAAACTCTTTGTGACCCCATGGATTGTAGCCCGCCAGGCTCCTCTGTCCATGGGATTCTCCAGGCAAGAATACTGGAGTGGGTGGCCACTCCCTTCTCCAGGGGATCTTTCCAACCAAGGGATCGAACCCAGGTCTCCTGCATTGCAAGTGGATTCTTTACCACTGAACAGGAGTTTGGACATCTGGCTTTTTCCCACCATGTTCTATAGGCAGTGTTACAGGANAGGAGGAGAAGGGGACAACAGAGGATGAGATGGCTGGATGGCATCACCGACTCGACGGACATGAGTTTGGGTGAACTCCAGGAGTTGGTGGTGGACCGGGAGGCCTGGCGTGAGGCTATTCATGGGGTCCAAAGAGTCGGACACAACTAAGCGACTGAACTGAACTGAACTGAAGTGACAGTAAGTTTGATATGACTTTTTTCCCAGGGGCTCCTGTATTTTAAAAAGAAGTACACAGAATCAGGTATATTTTAAACTATAGTATAAGTTCAGCTGTGGAGAGAAGGTTCTGAACAGCTTCAGGGTAGGACTTATTCCAGCATCCATCAAATGTCCTTTGAGAAAGAGCTAACCCTATCAATATACTCAGACTTCAGTTTCCACTTGTCATTTAGGAATATAATTACTGCATCCTTGTGGGGGAATGATCAAGTTGGTTCATAACAATCATAAACCTCTCAGAAAGGAATACAGTACTATATACAAGTGAGAGGTTTCTAAAGACTTTTGCACTTTGTCCTTTGTATAAGTAACACACTTGACCTCACTCCATGGAGTCAAAAGAGACTGGAAACCACCTGGGTAATGAATCTATCTTTCAGCTAGACAGGGGTATAACTTGTACCTACTCTACTTCCTGGGTTCAAACCCAGATTATCCTATGTCTTGTTTCTCAACTACCCACAAAAATAGAGTCCCTGTTTCTTGGGTGCCACCTTTAACACTGACAGCAGACGCCTTCTGGAACCTGCTCACAAGGTTGCCATACCAACAACGATGAACCAAGGCCATTTGTGGACCAACTCAAGGGCAACAAGATGCTCTTGGTCCTAAGATAGATAACTGAACCAAGGATGTGATCCATGAAGAAAGATCAAATTTGCTACTGTCTTACTTTGAATTAGAGCTCCATTCCCAACCATAACAATCCTTTGTATTTTTATCCAAAAAGGATCCTCACAGACCTACAGCTGCTGCTGTCTTTTAACCAAGAATCAGTAGTTGTTGTTGTTTAGTTGCTCAGTTGTGTCCAACTCTTTGTGACCCCATAGACTGAAGCACGCCAGGCTTCCCCATCCTTCACCATTTCCCAAAGTTTGCTCAAACTCATGTCCATTGAGTCGGTGATGCCATCCAACCATTTGATCCTTTTTTGGACATCAGCACACAGTCTAAACCTTCCTTCACTACTTTTCATTCCCAGGTTCCTTAGTGCATTAGAAATCTATCTGTTTATCTATGAAAGTAGTAAATTCTAGGTTTGAGGGGACCTGAAATTATGGGAAAATGATCTCAAAATTCCTAATCAAAGTGTCACAGAAGGATCTGAAGACTATCCTGGGACATTCTCTTTGTTTACAAGACACGGAATTAAGGCCTGAGCTTAAAGTCACATGCTGGAGTTGCAAGGCAGATATGAAATGCAGACTTGGGTCTAATGCATATGTATCCGCTCTACCATATGGCACCCTTCCCCTCTGCTGCCCATGCCATCAGCACTAATGGAACCACCTGTCCTGTCACTGTTCCCTAGGAGTTAATGAAGGTCTTACATCCCCACTAACCTTTGAAAAGTCTACTTTCCCTTCCACGGGTCTTCTCATATTTCCTTCTCAGTCTCTTGGTCAGTGCTGGGAACTAATGGACCTGTCCTCTACACTTCTGCAATGACCAATGGAATGGGTGAATACCTGACTGCACAAGTCCTTATCACCAGCACTGCTGTGGTCTGTTAGCTGAGATTCCAATGTTTCCTCTCATAAAATACAACCACCACGACTCTAGGGGAATGAGGGTGTGGAGGACAACTTCTACAGCTAGCCAGCTCCATAGGTCATTTGCTGCGTGTTCTGTGGCCCATGGCTTCCCTGGTGGCTCGGACTGTCAAGAATCTGCCTGCAATGCAGGGGACCCAGGTTCACTCCCTGGGTTTGGAAGATCCCCTGGAGAAGGAAATGGCAACCTACTCCAGTATTCTTGCCTGGAGAACTCCATGGACGGAGAAGCCTAGCAGGCCACAGTCCATGGGATTGTGAAGAATTGGACACGACTAAGCAAGTAACACTCTGTGGCTCATGGTCACATGAGCCAGTGTGCAGGAACTGAAAGAGGCAAAATGAGGCCGCAGCCTGGGGATGGGAGGAATGCTGCCCCTAGCCAGCCATCTCTGCTGCTGGAGGCTGATGACAGATGCAGAGCGCACAACTCTGGCTGGATGCCAAACATCTGGACTCAAAATCAAGCAACCATGTAATTCTAATCAAAGAAAATCTAATCAACAAATATTTCCAGTGCCTACTATGTGCATCTAGACTGCTGTGGTTAAAATGAAAGACATTTAAGTCCTACTCAAGCCCCAAATTCCACTGTTCTTTGTTCCAGATGCCTGATACTGTATTAATCAAACATTCTTGTTTTGAATCAAGCACCTGTTGGTATATGTTGATGTGCAGGCAAAATCAAGAGTTTGGAATTATTTCTCATCCCCTTTGCTGGTACCCTTTGTCAAACTCCTTAGATGGAGGCTGAGAAGAATTTACCCCAAACCCCCTACCATTTCTAGCACTTCTATACCTTGCTGCCTATTGCTCCATCAGAATGCAGCAGGGCTGGGGGGGCATGCTTCCTCCCACTTTTCCAGTGAGATATTCAGGTGAGAACACCACCAGAGGCAATATCTTTCTGAAATCAGTGTTCAGTTGCCTCCAGGCTCACACACACTCAATGCCATGAGGGAACCCGGTGCATAATTCGGCATCTGTAGTGCTCTAAGAACAAAGGATATAATATCCCTTTGTTTCTGGACATCCTAAAGTGACAATGACATCTTGGTTGACAATTATGATTCCATATTCTTTTGTAAATCGAGTTATTTCTGAAAGAACTTAAAAGAGGTGAATGAACATTCAGTTGCTTTCTATCTGGCATTTCTCCCATGAGGACTGCCAGAGCTGTTACTGATAATCCCACCAAGCACTGTGGTCATGAAATGAACCAAGTCTAGGGATTTGCTTCCAGCTTGCTTTCAGCCTTTCACTGTTCTCACTCTTCAGTAAGAAGGAACAGCTGCTGAGGTAAAGGTGGGAGCACCTCTCCATATGTGATAGTGGTCTCTGATTTGTCAGAGTCCCCTAGCTGTTGTCAGGCAGGCTCTGCACACGCTTCAAATAATGGCATGATGGTGCTCATCTTTCCTATTTCCACAATGGCCTCTGAGTTTCTCAAACTGAGGTCTCACCCCTCAGGACATCGAGCACAAGGATGTGCACAATAACCATGATATGACGTTTACAGACAGGGAAATAGCGGACCACTAAGGCCAGACTTACTTGTAACCTTCCTACAGGAGATGGAGGTGGGAAACTCTGGAAACGTGGGTCTCCACACCCTAGGTGTTGTGGCTACCTCCTCAGAAGTGTGAAATAGAGGACCCTCCAGTCATTTACATTTTACACCTCTGCTGCCCACCACAGAGGGTGGTTTCTGCAGCCAGTCTTGCTCAGGGAGCCACTGGACTGCCTCACTGTCCATGCTCAGCTAGTCAAGGGAAAGAACATTAAGGGTACTTTGTTCACAGGCCTGAACAACATAGAAGAAAGTTTAAAAGTTCCATATCTGTGGGGCAATGCTGTTCTGGACAGTGCTTTGGATGATTTCAAATAAGCCATCCTGCTGAGTAGATGTACCTATAGCCAGGGTGTGGTGAGTAGAGTCGATGCCAGATTTTGATCTTGCTGCCTTGCTCCCTTGGTTTATAGAAAGCCAGTAGTACTTTCTCATCCTTACACTCAGGACCTAGATCAGGTTTTGGATGGTCTATCCCCTATACTCTGAGTCCCACTCTGATGTCCCTAACTCTACAAAACCGCTTTGGTTCTATTCAAGAAGCAAGTTTGCAAGACAGCTTCCTCGAGAACAAAAGTTTCAACTCAAAAGTCTCAGCTCCTTTTATCCTCTTGACCCCACCCCCAGCAGAGGTGATGACCTCACAGACAAGAAAGAGGCTGTAAGAGGTGGGGAGGGCATCCACACCTCCCTGTCTCCTTCTACATCCTGCCAGTACTCTGTACTCTCAACCTTGTTCTATCTTTCTCATTGGACTCTGTTTCACTAGCTCTCCACTAACTTAACTTCTTTGTTACCAACTTGATGCATGTGCCCAGAATAAAGGGACAGAAATTCCAAAGTCACCGCTTATCCCCTCCCAATGCCAATTCCCTTATGGAACTTTGTGACCCAAAGATGACCCTAGCCTACATAATGGATTTTTTTTTTTTTTACACTGTAAAAGAACTATTTCTGCAAAGAATTTTGAAGTTGTCATTTTCATTTTAAAAATAGGATGATAAAACACACACACACAAGCCATTATTTGTAAAATGACTGCAGATGATGAAGAGGAATGCATATCAATACATACACATGCATACAGATGAGTGAGTGAGCACATGTGTATGTATGTATCTATACTTGGGGGCCAGAAGGAGCCTTTCAGATGAAGAGAGTGACTGAATACTATGGAAAATGACAGGAATCAAGAGTGTTTTCAAATTTCTTCTAGTTTTTCCTTCCACCAGTCCCTCCAAATTAAAAAAGAAAAAAGTTTTTGTGGGAATTCCATTTAAATTTGATATCTAAATGAGCTTCAAAGCAGTCACATGCATGGCAGAAATGCAGGGGTTACAAAGCAGGGTCTCACTGTGGTATGAGAATGATTGCTAGCTAGAAAGGGAGATTTTCTAGTTCTCTTCTGGTATTGCTTAGCTAAATAAACTCTGACACCTCTGCGCCTCGATGCTTGATATCTTAGATTCTTTCCAGGGCTTACTAGTGTTCTGTGGTTATATTACTTAAAAATTATGTGGATATTTGGAATAATGATTACCATGTCTATGACGACCACCACTGCTACCACCCCTGGCATCCTGAATTCTCTTTCTAGACCAATCTGCAATTGCCTAGTTATACCTGTACCTTAAGCGAACAAATAATAGATTTCCTCATTTTGCAAGGAAGACTACAGACAGAATTTTCAGTGACTCTACCACTATATCTGGGTATTTCCAAGTTCAGACTTCATGAGAGCCAAAGAGCCCAATGCAACACTATTTCAAATGCTAATAATGGAAGACCCTTCTAATTGGGTTTCCAAAGCAGCTGTCAAAGGGAATAATGGAAATGCCAGGAAAATTTGATCTTCAGAGAGCTTGGACTCTGCTTAGGATCGTGAGTTTGGGCCAGGTTCAGACTTTTCAGATGCTACTCCAAATACTCCCTAAGCCAGGAATTGGGGGCTACTCAAATGCTAACTCAGTGTCCCTTCCTGTCACAATCAGCATTCATGCAATCCTTTACACTGTAAACAGCTTATGAAGCTGGATTGTGTCATTCCTCCACTACACAAAAAAATTAGACTCAGCTCCTCAACCCAAAGATATTTTGGGTAAGTTCATCTTCTTCTATTTTTTTTTTTTAATATAGGATGCTTCAAGAATTTGCACATCATCCTTGGGCAAAAGCCATGATAATCTTTTCTGTGTCATTCCAATTTTACTATATGTATTGTTGAAGCAAGCATGGGAAGGTCTTTCTGAGAGGCCAGCATAACTTTAAAAATCTCGGTTAAGAGAAGGTAGCATCTGAGAATTACCCGTGTGTGTTCTGTGTGGGGATTATTCATCCCTTACCTCATCAGTTACAGTTGTTGGCACAAAGCGTGCACTCAATAAATATTTATTGAACTAAATTACCTATCCTCATATTGAACAAATTTACTTTCACTTAAAGTGGGCTCCACAATCTCTTGGCAACCTGATTCTGTGTTCCCTGCACTTTCTTTAAGAATGAATTCTGGGTTTGGGATATTGATGTCTTTGTCCCACCTCATCCATAAAGTCTTCCTTGACAGCTCTAGTTTAGTCTACCTCCTCTCCTTTTTCTGACTCCCTGTTGTACTTATTCCAGGTTCCAGTCACTTTGGCACACACATGTGATATCTTATCTTGCCTTGGAAAATGCGTTTCATAAACACATCATCCTTCCCAGGAGCCCGTAAGTTCCTCAAGGGCAAAGGCCATATTTGGTATTTATTTTGTACGTCCCATGGCACACAGTGCAATAGAGAGCCCACAGCAGACTCTGAAAAAGGACCATTCAGTTGAGTTGAATTTTGAGGACAGTTCTCCACTGCTAGTGGAGACTTTCTTTCCGAGAAGTATTGAAAGGCAGGATTGGCTGTATTCATAGTTCATTTCACCAAGCTAAGCCCATAAGTGTCTACAGTTGATGTGCTGGTTAGGAAACAAAGAATCAAAAAGCAGCTGCTTCCTTTCAACAAAGAAGAGATCGTATTTCAGCTGTGGATTGCAGGATTTCATGTGTCAGTCACTCTGGACTCTTGGCCAAACCCTTTGGTGTTATCAGGAATAAAAAGCAACCCAGAGATATGTCAAATATTAATTTCCATTTACTTTCTTGAAACACATTTCTACCACTTGGGAAAACTCCCAAGGGATCTGTAGTCCCTTATCAGCTTAGATTGGGTTTATCTTTCAGTCAAACAGGTAACACTCGGCAATGCCCTGTTTAGCCTCGATATGACGGTGTCCTGCTCTGACACTCAGGTTCTCTTGCGAAGTCTTCAATACTGGCTTACTCTGTCATTGGAGACTTGGCCCCAGTATGGAAGATCTGATATTATACTCTGAACCGTATGTGTCGGGGCAGAATGGGGATAATGCCAGACGCTATGGTGAGCCACTGTCACTAAGGTTTCCCAAGACTTAATTTGTGTTGAGATGTTGAATGCAGGAACAAAGCCTCATGCAGGGCTTGTGTGTCTTCAGCTCGAGCCAAGCAGGGAAGAAAGAAGAGAGTCTCTAAAAGTCTTCATTTTGATACTCAAAACACAGAACAACATTTCTAACCTCTCTGTCACAGAAGACAGGCCACAGACTAATTGAAAAAATCTTTGGTACTAGGGATGTTAAAACTGGGGATCTGCACAAAACCAGAAATCACATGTCCGCTTTATTACAAAGTAATGGAACAGAATTTGGAAAAACCAGGAAACATTTCTGGGTCCATAAATCAGCCCAGTTGGAGGGAAACGCAAATGGCCAGCACCTGGAATGAGCCTTGGTCTGGAGCGGGAGAGCAGCCTAAAGCCCTCCCTGAACTGNTATTACAAAGTAATGGAACAGAATTTGGAAAAACCAGGAAACATTTCTGGGTCCATAAATCAGCCCAGTTGGAGGGAAACGCAAATGGCCAGCACCTGGAATGAGCCTTGGTCTGGAGCGGGAGAGCAGCCTAAAGCCCTCCCTGAACTGCGGGGCCAAGGCTCCAGACTGTGCACTGTGATTAATGACTTGAGTGAAAGGTCTCAGTTGAGGCTGAACAATTAACTTGTTCTCTCCACATCTCAGATCTCTCCACAGCATAACTATGTCTTCCCTGATTGTTCCTATTTACCAAAACGCAAGCCAGTCTGGGAAGCTTCGAACATGTCATCATCAGACTGTTTCTGACAATCGGGAGAGCCCTGGTGTTTGTCAGGACTACTTTCGTCAAATCATCTGTTTCGACTCTGCATGCAAGCCTCAACCTTTCAGTTCCTTTTCAAGTTTAAGAACCATCCAAATGAGGCAATGGCATTGGCCTCGATCCGTTTAAAAAAAAAAAAAAAAAAAAAGTCCAGAGCTCAGAGGTTTGCAAATGGACAGCATATGGCCTGGCTTGTTTCTGGTCACTCCTCAAAAAGTTCTCAGGGAATTGAATGTCTATGAGATTAATGGTTCCCTCCTGTCTTGCCTTTATCCTCTGGAACAGGTTTCTCTAATCTCTTTCAGATCCTCTAAAGCATTTACATTAAACCAATCACTCCTCCTGAATCTACAACAGAGATTCTGATAAGACCTGTTAGAACCAAGGAATTCTCCAAACCTCTCCCTGTTTCTCCAGGAAGTAAACCTGTAGATGGGAAAGAAAAGCAGGTAACCTCAGAATCTGACTCTGAATGTGTTAATACAAGTACCTAAGAGGGGTACCCCCATAGAATCCAGTTTTCTCATTTGACCTTCCAAAACCACTTCATTTGTGAGAAAAGGGTCTACCAAAAGTGAATGTGCCCCCCATTAGGTAGGATTGCAATAGTACTCAGTGTGTTGCCTAACAACATTCACTCCCATGGACCTGCCACGGGGCTGACCCCACTTCCCCTTTCAGTTCAGTACAGTTCAGTCGCTCAGTCATGTCCGACTCTTTGTGACCCCATGGATCGCAGCACACCAGGCCTCCCTGTCCATCACCATCTCCCGGAGTTCNCAGTTTATCAGCATGTCACCAACACGACCACGTTGGAGTTCTGCCTGAACCTGGCAAGGGAGATCTTACACCCATTTCACAGATGATGTTACTGAGGTTCCCTAAATCTCCTGGCATCACAGGGCTGGTCATTAAGGATCAAAAGCCAGATGTTCTTACTCCAAGTCCAGGCACTTTCTTCTGTATCACAACAAAACCGGAAAAGAGAGGATGGAGTTGAAAATAAGGTGCGTTTGACATTGAGAACGTCACAGAGAGGAAGAGAAGCAGGCACAGTCAACCCTGTGACTGGTTGGTACAGCCTGGAATCTACGGACATCCTGCAGAGACACTCCCGTCGGCAGCATAACGCATCTTCCGGAAGCCTGCCTGCTATAACGTCAGGGTACACTGTTGGCCGCCTCTGATGGCAGCATCTTCGATGCTGACTGCTGGGGAGGCAGGGAGGAGGCAGCAGAGCCCTCTTCCAAAGGGTCAGCCCAGTCGCCCGCTGCTTCCTACCTGGACGTCTTCCCCCCTCAGCACCCCTAGCAGAGTCGCTCCCAACCTGGCAGCACGCTGGCATACCTGGGCAGCTTTAACCCAATACTGATCCCCAGGCCCTGCCCCAGAGTCTGGGACTCAAACACACAGCAGGAGCGAGAACGTCTGCCCCAGGGAGAGGTGGTCACCTCTAGGAAGAATGTTCCAGCTTCATGACCCCTGGGAATCCTGATCTCCTGTGTGTCCTGCATTGGCAGGCGGATCCTTTACCACCAAGCCACCTCTGCTGCCGCTGCTGCCGCTAAGTTGCTTCAGTTGTGTCCGACTCTGTGCGACCCCACAGATGGCAGCCCATTGGGCTCCGCCATCCCTGGGATTCTCCAGGCAAGAACATTGGAGTGGGTTGCNTCCATGATCCAGTGGATGTTGGCAATTTGATCTCTGGTTCCTCTGCCTTTTCTAAAGCCAGCTTGAACAACCCCTTTAGCCAACCCCATTTCCCTCAGTGAAGGCACCCTGTCTCCAGAAGACATCAAAAACAATAACACTAATAACAGAAGTGTCATCAGCCACAATAATAGCATACATGTATAGAGCACTTACAATGGGCCAGAAACTCTTTAATCTATTTATATCAACTCACATGGTTCTCACAACAACATTACTAATGTAGGTATCACTATTATACCTATATTACAGAGAGGGAGATACAGAGTATTGTGCCCAAGGTCACAAAGCCATTAAGTGGTAAAGTGAGGATTCAAACACTGGTCTCATTCTTAAAACTATCCTATAGTGCAACTACATTCTCTAGAGGTGTGGTCCCCAGGTACCACTGTAGATGAGGTTAGCAAAGCAATCCTTCTAGCCTGACACCCCTGAGCAGTCAGGCCTAGTGAATCCTGTTTCTGCTACTCAGTGAGTAACTTCCAAAGAGTTCTGAGCCCTTGTTGGTCTCATCTGTGAAACTGGCATGATACAAAGAGCTGCTGTGTGGGGTTTTAATGAGGTTGGTGAAATAATGCTATACAGGACCTAGCACAGTACCTAAATGTGGCAGCTGAATAAAATGGAAGCTACAGATATGCTTATCACTAATCAGATCAGCTCATACTGACTAAAGGAGCTGGAGAAGATGAGACAGAAATAATCACAGCTTGGAATGTGAATATGAAATGCAGATCAAAGTGGTAACTGCTAAGAGACTAGGATACTAAAAAGTACTGATGAGGAATATCTACCTTCTTGGCCTGACTCAACTTATGCAGCCTCTAGCTTGGCTTATTCCCATGAATGAAAAAATTCTAATTTTAAAATACATACAACATTAAGAAGGAATGAACAGATGTCCAGACTGGGATAATTAGAATATTCTCCCTGAAATCCCTAGTCCAAAGGAAGAGCAAGGCCTCCTGCATGGCCCATGTGGCTGCCCCAGAGTCAAGCTTGTAGCTGCATCCTTCATTCCACATTTCCTACATGTTCTTGCCGACCCCTGACACATCACATTCTTTGCATCAATAAGGACTGGTGCCAGAACACACCAAATTGCCTTTGACTACATTTAACTGATCTAGTATTTTTTTATGATTCTTTCTTGTTGCACCATTTTTCACTTTTGACTTTACAATTCTCTGCTGACTTTAAATAAAGCTTTTGCCAGACTACCCAAGGTGGTTTTTAATAGAGATTTAGGGGCTAGGTTGTGTTGCGGTTTGGATTCAGATTCTCCTGCAGCAATAAGGGGAAATTAACTAGGTGGTTTCATCTCAAGTGCCCATTTATACTCAGAATGGACAGAGAGCTTATCTTCTTCCAAGCTTTGTAATCATGACACTACAAAGTGATATTCAAGAAAGAAAAAATATTAGGTAGCAATAGCTTCCACACCACAAAACCGCTACACAGTGCCCCTGTAAACCCAGATGGCTGAAATAATATACAGGCAGCCCAGGATCACTTGCTGAGTGATAGGGAGGAATCTGACCACACTGCGTCCTCTGCCAAAGATGATGCTTGTTCTCCTTAAGATGGGGAACTCAAATGACCCTACAGGAGTTACACGAGCTTGCCTCCTGACACTGCTCCCTCCTCCGTGCTATCCCTGGGCCCCGCTGCCTTCTGCCTAGAGGAACCACTGGGAGCCAGCAGACCTTCAGTCACTGAAAAGGCGACATGACCAGCAAAGACCCCCGGTCGGATATGAAGTCAGTCCCCCAAACCAACATTTGTTTTTCAGAGAAGGATTACCTTGAGTTAATTACCTCTTGAAAATATAAAATTGATAAGTCAGTAAGAGTTTGCTTTTGTCTCATTACTCATTATTATCCAATGCCTGCTCCATTACAAGAGAAGAACAGCTTTAAAAATATCTGTGTACTTCTCACCAAGTTTAGAGATAAATAAATCTCTTGGGTTGTTTTTGTCTTTGCCTCTACCTGCCACTGATGGTAAATGCAACTGAATTTGAGTTTTTAATTCCAGTAGTTTTCTTTATAGCTTTGCCACTTCTATAAAGTGAAAGTGAAAGTGAAGTCGCTCAGTCGTGTCCGACTCTTTGCGACCCCGTGGATGNGCCTCTACCTGCCACTGATGGTAAATGCAACTGAATTTGAGTTTTTAATTCCAGTAGTTTTCTTTATAGCTTTGCCACTTCTATAAAGTGAAAGTGAAAGTGAAGTCGCTCAGTCGTGTCCGACTCTTTGCGACCCCGTGGATGTAGCCTACCAGGCTTCTACGTCCATGGGATTCTCCAGGCAAGAATACTGGAGTGGGTTACCATTTCCTTCGCCAAGGGATCTTCCCAACCCAGGGATCGAACCCAGGTCTTCTGCATTGGGGGCAGACACTTTAACCTCTGAGCCACCAGGGAAGCCCACTTCTATAAGGACTCTTAAAATAATGTTTTAATTTGCTTTTCGAAGTTTATATAATGACAGTACACCGTATCATTCAGGTTTTTTTCCTCCCAATTTTGTGCATTCATCCATGCTGAATATTGCCCAACTTTACTTAATGAACCATTTGGGCTGTTTCCAGTTTTCTTGTCTGTTTTGTGTGTGTGTGTGTTTTTTTTTTCTACTACAGAAAATGCTAGCTTATAGGTCACATTGATTTGAATGTGTACAGAAACTTTTCCTAGGTTAGAACTTGGGGAGTAGAATTGTTGGAGTTTGCACGTATTCAAATTCACCAGATAATAACAAATTGTTTTGCAAAGCAGATACACTGATTCACACTCTCACAAAAATAACTTGAGTTTCTGTTGCTCTACAACTTTACAGCAGTTGGTATTACCAGGCTGTTTACATTTTGCTGAGCCAGTGAATACAAGATGTATCTTATAGTTTTAATTTACATTTCCAAATTTGATTTTTTATAATTATTAGGCAATTTTTGCATAGTTTGAAAATTCTTTGTTCAAAATAACCATGAAATGCAGTGCTTGTAAAGGATAGCTGAGATACTATGGCTACAGAGAAAGACACTGTGTACATAGGTACAGAGGAGTCAATACCTCTCTTGTCTATATCTGCCATTCACACTTAAAGCTACAGTCCATGGGCTAAATCTGTCCTGTCACTTACTTTAGAAAACACAGTTTTACTGGGACACAGCCATGCCTGTTTCCTTACATATTGCCTACAAATACTTTCATTCTACAATGGCAGACAAAGCTGAGTAGTTACAGCAAAGACCATCCGGCCTCCAAAGCCTAAAACACTTACTACAGCAAAAGTTTGCCAACTCATAACTTAGAGCATCTCTATTTGCAGGCACAGACACCTTCGATACCAGATACATTCCCTTGAATCTGTTCCTCCCAAATGCCCTTCCTCAGAAATGGCTTCATCTTCCACAAAAGTACTCAGGCCAAAAACCTGGGAGTCATCTCACACTCTTCCCTCTCACTCACCACTTAGGAATAGCTAGTGGATACCTCATGACCAAGCCCTTTGTGTGCCTCGGTTTCACAGCACTTGTGTACTTCATTGCATTTTGTCTGTTGTCTCCACCTAAACTGTAAGTTTCTTAAAAAAAAAGAAAAAGGTACCCTTGTGTCTGCACACAGTACAGTGCCTTGCACAGCAAATCCTTCATAATAACTGAATCTCCTACAGGCTTCTTAGTCCTCAGAAAACACTGAGGGTCTGACAAGAGAAGGTACTTGTGACTGCCATAACCCTAGTCAGCAGGGTTTGGAAACAGTCCCTGCTCTCTTAAATCTCATGGCTGAGAGGACCTGTGAAAAGAGACTCCTTATCGGTATCATTTAATGTAGTGGTCCCCCAATTGCTGTGTACAGATGATTCATCAGAGCTCATTAATAATAACAGAAGCCAGAGTGTCACCGCAGGCTCACTGAATCAGAATCCCTGAAACATGTTCAAACATCTTTACGTTATGGACATTCCCTAGGAGGTTCTTACATAGGCTTGAGAGGAACATATCCATAAGGAAGCCTTCCTGAAAACATATCCATAAGGAAGCCTTCCTGAAAACACTCCCTTAGTTCTACCCCATCCTACCACATTGTATGTTAAGGATAGCAACAGTATATGGACTCCTCCCCAAACCCTTTTGTTTGTGTCTTGGAACTTCCCTAAGCTTCTCCACTCCTCCACTCTCCTCCACTAGCTCAGAAGAAGCCTGATTTGAGGGGATAATTAATTGTATCCTTTTCTCAGGACTGAATTCTGGTTTTCATTGAATGAGCTGCATTCCTGGTTAATGATAAGGTCCACTCTCTACTTGGAGAGTTTTTACTGCTCAACACACCTAAAGTCAAGACTCTCTTGTTATATCCTGGTACCACTCCCTTTTATGTACCATCCCTTCTGGCACCTGCCTGCAGGAAGAGGCATGCAAACATTTGTACCATGTATATAAGAATGCTTATTTTAATTTTTACTGCCCTCTTCATTTCCAACATATTACAGATCATTTAATATGTAAAAACAAATGTTAATAGGAGGGTTAGACTAACGACAATACCAATAAGATGCTGTTAGTATTTATTAGAGGTTTTTCTTATTAGGCTGAATTTTTTCCTAAATTGCATATGACCCATTATCATTATGCTTGGTGGATAATATAACAAAACAAAATTACCAGTCCATTTTACTCAAGGAGAAAGTCTAAGGTTCCTTGAGTTTTATAACACCAAGCATAGCACAAATTTAAGAAATTTTTCCAGTGCTGCACTTGGTGATTTTTAGGAGTCTATTTCCCCCAGAGGCATGTAAGTACTAAAATTGCATTGGATTGCATTTTGCTCTCAGTGGGTGAGAAAGTGCATAGTCAATGGGTTATTTGCCATTCTTTATTTCCATTTTATGCAGTCACACAGAGGTATCTCTCAGGTGGTTGTTGAAGTTTACTAGACACTCAGGAGCCATCTCCTGCTTTCTCTAAATGGCATTTATAATCTATAACCAAAGGGGTCATCTGTGAAGCCGTTGTTGCAGTACACTTACACTCTGCTTGCAGGTTATAGAGATCAGATCTTTTGCTATGAGAGTTCAACAGAGGGAAAATTGCATCACATATCTAAACAATATTTATAGAACCACAAACAGCAAAACAAGGTCTATCACAAGTGCTGAAAATGACAGAACATAGTATACATGAAATCAGTATACAGGGGATAAAGACCTTCAGAATACACAGGTCCGTAGTAACAAAGGAGCTACGAAAAAATCACCCCAGCGATTGTGTTGAACCTTTATCTGTATTAAAAGCACTACATTCTGTAAATGCAGTATTGCTCTGCTTTCTTTCAACTGGATATCTCCAATTAACCATCATTTTCATGCTTCACTAGTACTCTGATAATTGATGCTCATCACATGATGTCTGAAATACTGAAAAAGTCAGAAGTGCTTTCTTGAACCATCAAGACACAGATTAAAATGTATTCAGTGTGGTTATTCTATAAAGTGTATTTTATTGGGGGGAAGCATGGAACGGAAGAAAGAACATAGGCTTCAGGGGCAGACCTGGTTTAGATTTCATGAAGGACACTTATTAACACTGGGACCTTTGGTAAACTACACAGTTTCTCTCTAAGCTTCAATTTCCTCATATATAAAATGGGACTAACATCCAGCTTTAGGAGACATTTCCAACATTAAATGAGACCACAAACACATGGAAAACACCAACACAGTCCCTGGCTTTAAAGAAATCACTCAATCGGAGCTCTTAATGTGGCATTTCCCTTCCCATTCTCAATAATCAGTCAGCTATGCAAGATGCATGGACCTCTTTATTTTTTTCTATACATCACTCTGTCTGAATATTTAATTCATATAAACAGTTCATTCTCCAAAAGTGGCAGAGTACAGACAGTTTAGAGTGGATTCCCAAAGCTGGATTATTCACATTTGAATAAAAGCAACATTTTCTTTTTTTATTTTATTTTTTATTTTTAGACTTTTTTTATTTTTTATTTTACTTTATAATACTGTATTGGTTTTGCCATACATTGACATGAATCCACCACGGGTGTACATGAGTTCCCAATCCTGAGCCCCCCTCCCACCTCTCTCCCCATATCATCTCTCTGGGTCATCCCAGCGCACCAGCCTCAAGCATCCTGTATCCTGTATTGAACCTAGACTGGCGATTCATTTCTTATATGATAGTATATATGTTTCAATGCCATTCTTCCAAATCATCCCACCCTCTCCCTCTCCCACAGAGTCCAAAAGTCTGTTCTATACATCTGTGTCTCTTTTGCTGTCTCGCATACTGGGTTNTATTTAGTTCTTTGGCCCATTTTTTGATTGGGTCGTTTATTTTTCTTGAATTGAGCTGCATAAGTTGCTGAATAAAAGCAACATTTTCAAAGAAACTATTTATCACTGGCCTTGGGGAGATAAAATTTTCAGTCTTCAAAATGGTAACAAATTGCTCAAAGCTTCCATCTTCTTTGGATCTTTTATTATTTTCATTTTTCACTTTTATTATTACTACCTTTAAAATTATTTTATTTCATTATTTTACATGAGTAAATACTAACACATTGTAATAAAAATTCAGATACTGAAAAAGCTAGTTTTTTGGTCCTTCTACTCTTTTGCATTCTAATTTGGATCATCCCCTGATTGTTGAAATAACTATTGTCTAAGTTTTTATGTCCATCCTTCCAAAACTGCTTCTATGCATTTATACACATGTATGTGCTTGAGTATATGTATGCATGATTTTGTGCTTTTAAATACAGAAATTTTGTCACAGTATACAAATATTTTGTACTCATATTGATTTTTGCTCAACTTTTAAAAATATTTTCATAATGTTCAATATCATGATTTACCTTACATTAACCATTCCATTTTTGATGGGAACATCAGAAAGTAGAAATAAACAAACAAAAAAAAAGCCAGTGACTTCTGTATATTAGCATTGTGTCGTGCTTAGTTACATCTGACTCTTTTGTGACATCATGCACTGCAGCCTGCCAAGCTCCTCTGTCCATGGGGATTCTCCAGGTAAGAATACTGAAGTGGGTTGCCATGCTCTCCTCCAGGGAATCTTCCCAACCCAGGGATCGAACCTGGGTCTCCCACATGGCAAGTGGATTCTTTACNCATCATGCACTGCAGCCTGCCAAGCTCCTCTGTCCATGGGGATTCTCCAGGTAAGAATACTGAAGTGGGTTGCCATGCTCTCCTCCAGGGAATCTTCCCAACCCAGGGATCGAACCTGGGTCTCCCACATGGCAAGTGGATTCTTTACTATCTGAGCCACGAGGGAAGCCCAAGAATACTGGAGTTGGTAACCTGTCCCTTCTCCAGGAGATCTTCCTGACCCAGGAATCTAACTGGGGTCTCCTGCATTGCAGGTTGATTCTTTACCAGTTGAGCTACCAGGGAAGCTCATATTAGCATTATATCTTACTTTATCACTGAATTCTCTCGTTAGTCCTTCAGTCAGTTTGCTTGTGTTTCCAACTGTTGATGCAAATAAAATCATCTATAAACATGACAGTTTTGCCATATGCTTTCCATTCTCATGCTTACTGTTTCTTTCTCTTGTTCAATTGCATTGGCTACTATTTCCAGTAAAATATTAAATGATAGTGGTGATCATAGATATCTTATCCTTACTTTAATGAGAATACCTCTTATGTTTACCTATTAAGTTTGATGTTGGCTTTTGGACTGAGATAGATACAATTTATTATCTTTAGGAAATAAACATCTATTTTTGTATCCTTTTCACCTTATAAAATTATGGCTTTCCTCTTTAGATCTATTAAAAAGATAAAATAAATGAATGGATATCCTAATATTGAAACATCAATGCATATTTAGAATATATCTTAATTGATCATAATATTTTACTCTTCTGTTTATGTGGCTGGATTTGTTTATAATTATTTTATTTAGGATTTTTGCACCCATATTTATAACCCAGATGAATAACAATTATTTTTTCTCTGTAATTTGTATCAATTCTTCTATAAAGATATTATGCTATTTATAAAAATAATTTGGAAGTACTTCTCTATTCTCTGAAACAGTTTAAATAGACTTAGAATCATCACTGTGGTGTGTAGGAGCCAGCTTGCACTGACTCACAAGATCAGACTGTGTATATTTCTTCAAAGTCAACATTAAGTAGCTTAAAATTAGTCATGGTGGAAATATTCNTGTTCCTTTGCTTAAGTCTCACCTCTCTGAGTAAGCTAGTAGTCATGCTACCTTCAAGGAGCATGGGTAAGCAAGTTTCATCTAGAGAACTAGAGTGCATGCCCACAGAATTTCATGTAGAAAGAAAACAGTCCCTCAGAACAAAGCACAAGGTCTTGTCTGTTAGGTAAACGCAACATGTGTCGTCTTGCTTAAACCCTTTTGGCAAGTTATTGTTCTTATCAACACTCTAATAAAACTTCAAGCAAGTCAGTATAATTAGGAGAAAACTTGACTAGAAAAGGAGTCTGTTCCCTGCCAGGAGAAAGCTCTAGATAATAATATTTGACCAAGAAATGTGTCCATTCCAGGCTGTGTGACTGCAACAAATTGTTTCCCCTTTTTTCCCTGTATTTATATTTATGTACCACCCAGGTGGCTCAGTGGTAAAGAATCCACCTGTCAATGAACGAGGTGCAGGAGATGCAGGTTTGATCTNTTTGACCAAGAAATGTGTCCATTCCAGGCTGTGTGACTGCAACAAATTGTTTCCCCTTTTTTCCCTGTATTTATATTTATGTACCACCCAGGTGGCTCAGTGGTAAAGAATCCACCTGTCAATGAACGAGGTGCAGGAGATGCAGGTTTGATCTCTGGATTGGGAAGACCTCTGGAGGAGGAAATAGCAACCCACACCAGTATTCTTGCCTGGGGGAACCCCATGGACAGAGAAGCCTGGTGGATTACAGTCCATGGGGTCACAAAGAGCACAAGTGACAAAATCATTTAACAGTTTGCAAAGGACACAACTCAGCACTATCATTTAATNTGTTACTTCAATGCCACTTCTTCAGTGATGGCTTCTCTGCTATCAAGTCTCAAATTACCAATACATACTTCCTTATCTCCTTTGCCTGATTTTCTTTTCATCATATACTTAACTCTAACAAATTCAGGGGTAGGGAGGGGGAGCTTTTCTTACTTTTTTTAAATCTTAGTTATTGTCAACTACAAATTAGCATTTTCCAAGAGCATTGCTAGTGACTAAACAACATTTTGCCAAGGGCATTTTGCCATCTACCTCTGTGGAGACAGTGCTGCTGCATTGAGGACCTTCAACACACTCTGAGGGAGTTCAGGGTGGAGTGAAGCACTCTGTGCTCCAGGGAATCCGTGGAACAGGTCTTTAGATAGATAATTTCAGGAACTGATTTCATGATCCCAATCCCAATCTCTTCATATCTAAAAAGCACTAAATCCCTTCATGATGACATCAGTTTCTCCTGACTAGCAGAAATTTTGTAAAATGAGTGCTTAATTGCACTGAATTCTCTCTTCACCAAAATCTTATATATTTACCTTCCCCCACTGCCTCTTTCGAGCAGTATCTCAGAGCTATCTAAGGTGCTATATCTCCCAGGCCACAGTCCTCATCTAGCCCTAAATGAAACTTAATTCACAACTCTCAAACTATGCATTTTTAGTCAACATTATCAATCCTTTTTCTCACCAGAATGCAATTTCCCTGAAGACTGAAATTTTTGTCTGATTTATTTGTCCTTCTAACCCTAATGTTTAGAACAGTGTTTGAAATAAAGTGTATGATCCATTTTCTTGTAGTTTCTAAGTTGTATCCAATTCTTTTGCAACTCTGTGGACTATAGCCCACCAGCCTCTTCTGTCCATGGGATTTCCCACCCAAGAATACTGGAGTAGGTCGCCATTTCCGTCTCCAGGGGATCTTCCTGACCCAGGGACTGAAGCTGTGTCTCCTATATTTGGAACCATTTACCTCAGATTGGGACTTGAACCCATGTGGTTGGGACTCGAATCCAGCCAAAATCCACAGTACCTGGTTTCAGGACCTAATGAAGCTCAGGTTCTTGATATCTCATTGCAGAAAGAATTCAGTGAGAGACAAAGTGATAGGTAAGAAATTGATTTACTCAGATTCAGAGAGAAGCACACATCACAGACAAGAGTGTAAGCCTTGTAGAGGGCCAGTGCAGCTGTGAAATGGGTTAGTTTTTATGGGTTGGGTAATTTCATATGCTAATGAGTGGGAGGATTATTCCAACTATTTTGGGGAAGGAGTGGAGATTTCCAGGAATTGGGCCACTGCCAACTTGCTCTTTTGACACTGCCTTGGAACTTTCCTGGTGTCTCTGGGTGTGTCATTTAGCTTGCTGACTGAGGACCAAGGTCTAATCAAAGTTGTATTAGTCTGCCATCTTCAACACATTTCATTCTAATATTGTGTCCTTGGGTTTTGCCATTCTTTCAAATCCTGTGCCCTTCCCCTTTCCCTCCTGTACACACTGGCAGGTGGATTCTTTCCCACTAAGCCACCAGGGAAGCCCATATGACCCATAGATCCTTGTTTAATTAATTAATAGATTTCTAGGGATTCAGAATAAGAAAAGGAGGCTGTCGAACATGTCAGTATGCTGTTTTAATTCTTCCAGTGCTTTACAATCTCCCAGATATGCCTGCACTCACTGCCCTGACTAACCTGTTCTCCAGGGGATTTCAGCTATTTGATTTGTAGGAAGATTCCAAGGAAGCAGATGAAGAAAGGGAGAAATCAGACATGAAAAGATCTCTATTGAGTTAAAAAACAAAGTTGTGTGGGAGAATGGTTATATGGGCTTCTTTAATCAAAAACAAAGAAAGGGACAGCATCTTATCCGCTTTGACTCTCCTTGATTTGGAAAAAACTGATGAGGTAGAGCAAGATAAATAAAAGAATAAAGAGCTAATCCACAAGGGAGAACACTGTTTTATTGCTCTTACACAGATGTCTGTCCTTACAACACAGGATTTTTTTTTTTTTTTTTCTTTCAGGGAGAGTGGGAATAGGGGTAAAAGAGCAACAATTTAAATTGGAATCTCCAGGCAGTCTGTGTTTGGGAATTAGCATTGCATTATTTTCCTGGCTCCCCACCCCCTCTTGTCTTTTAGTTGAGAAACATTTGCCCTGGAACAGTACACAGAGTTTGCATTAGCATCCCTGAGGATAGAACTTTGACCCCACAGACTAAGGAAGCTACAAATGGAAAATTCCAAGTTGCTATACTCTTTTATTTTCATGCTAATGCTTCTACAGAGAGTATTTAAAGAAACAGATGCACAAGAATAAAAAGAGTCCAGGGCTAAGAACTCCTCTGACAACAGAGGAGAGTTTTTCCAGCATGGTCTTGTATCTGTTTGTTCCTGCAGAAGTGCAGAGGGGTCAAGGTGAAACCCTGGTTTCATTTTATTAAAAAAGCTGAACTAGCATAGACAAGAAGAACTCTTGATCTGTGTTTCAAATCCTGGTCAGATTTGAAAGTTGTGTTAAGTTTCATTTCACTTCCTTCAGGCTACACTATTCAACTCTCAAAGGTGAATGAGCACACCCTTCAGTAAAAGGCACTGGGGAATAAGGATTTCTCAGTCTCCCTTGCCAGTCCACACATGATCTCAACAATACTCACCCTTTCCTTAAGGCCAGCCCTAACTGGCACCCAGTGTACTTCCAGTCCATCAGCTACTTTCCTCATATTCTGTACGACAGTAATTTTTTTAAAAAAGCTTCTCTCTCTCTCTCTCTTTTTTTTTAAGGAATAACTTTATCCTGGGATTAAATTCTCAAATTGAAGACATATCAGAGCACTATACTCTACAAAGCCAAATACTCTCAACATTCTTCATTTGATACACAAACAAAACATTTTACTTCACCACAGGCATGCCCCGCAGAGCACCAGCATCAGAAAGGTAGAATCATTCTAACTAGCCCCTGCTTCAAGGTGGCTTGTCACATGTATTCCTCACCTGGATTATGGCCAGAGATTAAACAAGAACTCCACTTGGTCTCTCCCCAAGTTCTCTTTAACACTGTGAAACAGCTTTCCTCCAGGATTCCTCCAAGTTTGTCAACTATACAAACTGTTTCATTCCAGCGGTTGCTTTAGAACTTTTATATTCGAAGTGTATGGGACCAACAATTGGGAAGAAATGTAAGGGCAGAGAAGTAGTGGATGGAAGACTTATCCTGAAGTTGTGTTTCTGTATTAAACACGTTTGTGTCTCAGTTTTTAGGTATCTATGAGATGACTTGGAGAAAGAGGTCTTAGACATTTAGAAGCAGAGAATGGAAGGAATAAAGCCCTTTCCTTAGCAGTGGCCACTCCATGTGATAAGACAAACCTGGCTTTCTCCTCTCACCTATTTGCTTTCCACTCAGTTCCTACCTTCATCCGAGGCCACCGCTCCATATTTCCATCCTCACTCAGCTCTCCCTTCCCTGCATTCTTGGATCTAGTTTAACCACTGCCTTCCATGGGTACAGGTTTCCTTCTCCAATTAGACTACAGGATTCCTGAAGGCAGAGCTCATAGCATCTTTTGCACTTCCCACAACCTCCAGCACAGGGTTCCTCTCGAAAAACCCATGACTGGCTGGCTGATTGAAGAAACAGACACGGGCCCCTGCAGTGACCTGAAGCATATGGAATTCTGATTAAGGGAACCGAGAAGGCAGAAAGCCCAATTCCACACCCTTCATAAAGTATGCACATCCCAACAAATCCCAAGTTATTGGAAAAGTAACAGCCCCGTCCCCTGACCAACCCCAACCAAGAATTTCATTAGTATGGATAAAGACCCAGAGCAGTAAATATTAATGGCTGGAAGGGGGAACAGGAGGACAGAAGGCTGAACCAAGCAGGTGTTCACTCACTCAATTTCAATCCACTTGCAGCCAACAACGTCATCGTTTGGCCTTCTTGAGATTGCCGACAGGCCATTTTTCATGATTTTACCATTTCTGGCCAAATGCAAACTTTTTAATTAAATGGACCACACAATTCCAGATGTTTGTTTATTTGTTCCAAAAAAGGTTGTAAAAGCTCTACATGAGGAAAAAACCTGAGGCAGCGGTAAAGTTTTCTATGAGATGAGGAAACAAATGAATGGGAAGACCTAAGCCTGGGAAGTTAAGGTTGGGCAGAGCTCTCAGCAGAACGATCTAGACCAAAAGCATTGGCTTCAAAGAGCTCTCCTTCCAGAAACCCAAGATTTGGGAATAAGACACCCTGGGCCCTTATTAGTTTTTATAAGAATGTAGCTCATCTTGAGCCAAAGGTCCAAACGAGAACACATTTTTGTGGCTGCCCTGCCTGCTTCTTATACATCTGTTCCTGTTGCCACGAGCTCCACTACATTAATTTCGGCAGTCTTCCATTTAACAGGCCAGATTACAGCTCATGGCTGAGTGACAGTGGGGAATCCTGCAAGAGGGAAGGGAGAGGGGATACAGGCAGAGACTGCAGCTTCCCACGAATCAGGCTGGCTTCCTCGCAGCTGTCTGTTCTCTGATACCCTCTACCTCTGAGCATACTCAGTCATTATGTCAGCCAATTGCATTTGTTACAGAATGGTTCTTATATTCCTTCCACTATTCGCCAGCCACTCCATCCTGCAGCATCAAACGCTCGATTATTTCACTATTACCCTAACTGATTCTATACTTTTAAATTTTGGTCTCAAAAGCAGTATCAGAAATACTTTGAATCACATAGGGAAGAAATGTATTGATTGTCCATTTTCTCTGATACCCAAGCCAGGGATACCTTGAAAATCAAACCTTTAGCAACCTCAAACCACAACTCCACTGCAGCCATAAGTTTCCCTTTACATCGCCCCCATCCCTGCTCCACTGGCAGTGTTCTGGCCCCAGCTGTGCTCCCCATCTGTTACCAGTCGTTTCCTAAATTACCTGTGCTTGAAACCTGCTCTTTAGAGGCAGTCACGTAACTTGGTGTCAAGAAATCCAAAGCCTCTAAAGCTGGGCCACACTCCCTTCAAGGCAATCCCACAATGGCCTTCTCAAGTCCTGGCTCTTTTCTTTCCAATCCTCTTACACACTCCTTGCAGATTAATAACCACAGAGCAGAGCTTTAAATCAAATCTAGATTTAAATTCTACCTGTTCAAGTCCTGTCCTAATACAAACTCATTCTACATAAGAAAACTTATTTCTGAATTTTTTAAAACTGGGTCGCTGCCTCCAATGAGTTCTAGCTATCCTCAGGTTTTCTCTACCCATTTTCTTTTTCTGGAATGTCCTTCTTCTGTCTTCCACCTTTAGCTGTCCTTCAAAGCTCAAGGCCAACACCTAAACAGTCGTACCTAATTACTCTAGCCTTTACTGATTTTCTTTTCTAAGCATTTTTAACACTTGTGGTCTTCTTTACCAAGTAAGGAGACTCTTAATTATATCTGTTTGGTTGGCATTGCTTCATTTTTGATATATCCTTAATCAAACTATAAATTCTTCCAAGACGTATACCATGTTCTCTGTCTCTAAGTTCTCCATTTACCCTAACTAACATATACTTTGTTCACAGTGGATACAAAATAAAGACATACTGGAGGACTCCTTGAATGCTGGTGCTCAGGGCAAGATTTGTCATCTCAGGAGTCACACCTGACCACAACCCAGCTCTTCCCTGGCAATGGAGGGCAAAAAAACCAGTCCACATCTTCAAAACTTCAGGACATTTCATCTCCGACTCTGTCAATTCCAGACCCTCCTTTAAAAAAAAAAAATAGAGGGCCGTATTTTTACCACTATTTTCACTTGGTCTATCTGTTGGTGGAAGGGTTATCCTTTTGACTTCTCATCCTACAGAAGTAAGGATTATTACTGTTGGGAGTGTGGAGCAAGATTCCATTTCCCCCTCCTTGCCTTGCTTCTGGAATGAAAGAACCAAGTCCATAGCTCCTTTGTGTCTATGAGTGCACCACAGTTCTGCCCAAAGGGCAGAAATAAAGCAATCACAGAGACTGCAAATGAAAAATCATCCTTGGAGAAAAAGGATAGGAAATGGACCCCTATGGATTTCAAATGCTTAAAGGAGGTTGCTTCAAGTTCCTGACTAAAGTCCATGCCAGTCCTGGTAATAGTCTAACAGATTCATCCATCTTCAGATTCCACTTGGCTTGCTCTTCCATCACTGACAGCTTCCCAGACAGCGAGAGCACACATGCACATCTATCTATATATATGCGGAAGTTTTAATCTACACCACCCTCCATTCCAATCCACCCAGCCTTGCTCTGCACAGAGTGAAGCTATTGACCCTGCAAAGCAGCAGGGAGATGAATTTGATGACCCAGACTAGAGTTTTTAAACCATTTCAGCAAGGTCTAGAATCAAAGGAAAGTACAATTTATTCAGCACTTAGTAAAGTCCTTTTACTTAGGGACAGAGCGCACACACTGAAAATAGACTCCCGCTGCCACACAGATAAAATAAACCTGTCAACCACTCCTGTCAAACCACTAGTCACCTCGATTAAATAAAGGAAACTTTAGCATCTCTCAGCATCTGAGACTTTTACCAAGATTCTAAGCCCATGAAAGCATTATGAAGGGAAGAAAAAACTACAGTGAGGGCTTCTGTTGAAAATGTCATCAGAGGAACGTATTTTACATAATTAGAAAATGCTAATAATAGCTCTGCACAGGGAACCAACACTCTCTGCCCCCACACATAGAGGGTAAAGACAGAGCACACAGAATCAGGGACAGGGGAGCCAAGACTATGCAGTTGTTTGCAGGACCCACAGACCAACCGTGTCCCCGTCAGCGAGGAGTGCTCCCACGGCAATTGCCAACTTTTCATTTTCTTTTCCAGTTTTCTTCTCTCTGTCTCTCTTTTTCTCCTTCTCCCTCTGCTGCTATCCCTACCCACCTCTTTGTTTGTTTTTATCCACAGCTTTCATCTACTTTCCACAGAGGAAAGCTGGATCCATCATGTTTCTCTGAATCTTCAATGAATCAATCACATTTTCTGAGAAATCATCTGATGGTTAGCTCCCTTGAAAAACTAATCAAAATATTCTGGGAGAACAGAAGGCCCCAAATAAACTGGTCACCTTGGTTATGAGTCTAATCTTAGGTGAGAGTTACCTGGCAGAGTCGGCATAACCATGGGATTGTTTATACCATCTTTTTAAATGGTCAGTGAAAACCAACAAGCAATAGGCAAGAAGACTTCTTGCTGCTGAACTGGTAAGAGTTTAGCAAATAAGTACACCTATTTCCCTGAGTCTTTATTATTATTCTGTGTAGATTCCATTTATAATGATCAAGTCTACTTAAGCCTTCACATTCCCTGTGGGTTGACTTTAGCAAGACGGTAGAAATATGTAAAATAGAAAAAGGATTTTAAATTGTCTGAAGGAGAAGGGTTGTTTTTAAATCCTATAAGCTAAAACAAATTATGATGAAGTTTGGTTATCAAGCAGCCCCATCTTGAGCTTTCCTGGAAGTATTCTGCTTGGTGGCATACAGTTTTTGTGGACAACATCTACCCATCCCAAACATCTTCACCTACGCTGACACATCTTCATTTATATCCATTTAATTTTCCTCTGATTCATTTCACTTTGGCTTATTTAAATAGTTAAAGCAAAACTCTCTACATTTACGACTTCTGTGAAAATGTGTTTTATGATATCTCAAGCTAAAACTGTTTAAAAAATAAAAATAAAAAATGCCTGCAGTTTTTCTTTCTGTCTTTTTCTTCTTTTTTGGATGACACTCATTGAGCTGCTTCGTGGAGAATTACAGAAAAATCAATTGCTAAGCATAAATTGCAATGCACATTAAGGAAACTATGAATGATAACTAATTATGATAAGTTGCCTATGTAAATCACTCTATGACAGTCCCAGCAATCAATTCCCAACATAAATAGACTGGTTGGAGAAGAAGATGAGCTTCTTACCACTATGTCAATAAAAATAATGGCAAGGTTTCCAACAACTCATAGAAGTAGGGTATTATCATCCCCAAGCAAGTTTTCATAACAGATTCCCTCTCAGCTTCTTGCTCTCTTTCATACTTTTAAAGTCCAGTGCATAANTAATAGCTCTGCACAGGGAACCAACACTCTCTGCCCCCACACATAGAGGGTAAAGACAGAGCACACAGAATCAGGGACAGGGGAGCCAAGACTATGCAGTTGTTTGCAGGACCCACAGACCAACCGTGTCCCCGTCAGCGAGGAGTGCTCCCACGGCAATTGCCAACTTTTCATTTTCTTTTCCAGTTTTCTTCTCTCTGTCTCTCTTTTTCTCCTTCTCCCTCTGCTGCTATCCCTACCCACCTCTTTGTTTGTTTTTATCCACAGCTTTCATCTACTTTCCACAGAGGAAAGCTGGATCCATCATGTTTCTCTGAATCTTCAATGAATCAATCACATTTTCTGAGAAATCATCTGATGGTTAGCTCCTTTGAAAAACTAATCAAAATATTCTGGGAGAACAGAAGGCCCCAAATAAACTGGTCACCTTGGTTATGAGTCTAATCTTAGGTGAGAGTTACCTGGCAGAGTCGGCATAACCATGGGATTGTTTATACCATCTTTTTAAATGGTCAGTGAAAACCAACAAGCAATAGGCAAGAAGACTTCTTGCTGCTGAACTGGTAAGAGTTTAGCAAATAAGTACACCTATTTCCCTGAGTCTTTATTATTATTCTGTGTAGATTCCATTTATAATGATCAAGTCTACTTAAGCCTTCACATTCCCTGTGGGTTGACTTTAGCAAGACGGTAGAAATATGTAAAATAGAAAAAGGATTTTAAATTGTCTGAAGGAGAAGGGTTGTTTTTAAATCCTATAAGCTAAAACAAATTATGATGAAGTTTGGTTATCAAGCAGCCCCATCTTGAGCTTTCCTGGAAGTATTCTGCTTGGTGGCATACAGTTTTTGTGGACAACATCTACCCATCCCAAACATCTTCACCTACGCTGACACATCTTCATTTATATCCATTTAATTTTCCTCTGATTCATTTCACTTTGGCTTATTTAAATAGTTAAAGCAAAACTCTCTACATTTACGACTTCTGTGAAAATGTGTTTTATGATATCTCAAGCTAAAACTGTTTAAAAAATAAAAATAAAAAATGCCTGCAGTTTTTCTTTCTGTCTTTTTCTTCTTTTTTGGATGACACTCATTGAGCTGCTTCGTGGAGAATTACAGAAAAATCAATTGCTAAGCATAAATTGCAATGCACATTAAGGAAACTATGAATGATAACTAATTATGATAAGTTGCCTATGTAAATCACTCTATGACAGTCCCAGCAATCAATTCCCAACATAAATAGACTGGTTGGAGAAGAAGATGAGCTTCTTACCACTATGTCAATAAAAATAATGGCAAGGTTTCCAACAACTCATAGAAGTAGGGTATTATCATCCCCAAGCAAGTTTTCATAACAGATTCCCTCTCAGCTTCTTGCTCTCTTTCATACTTTTAAAGTCCAGTGCATAAAATGACAAGCTAACTATGGTACATCTTCCAGATTGTTTAATCATTGGGAGGTAGGGATAGTAATAATTCAGGGATGTTCACTAGTTTTGCAGTTACTTTGCAAAATGGGTGTGTGCATACAACTGGAATGAGACACTCGCTGTGATAGCTGTTGGCAAGGTAGGATTACGGTACATGTACCAACTTGTCTGTTTTAATTGGGCACTGCCACTATGCACTACTGAGGTTTTCTCTGCAGATCAGAGGAGAAACTAGAAACTACATTTCCCAAAATCCCCTCTGTGCATGGTTCTTGGTTAGAGCGGGTCAAAGAGAGAGACAGTATGATTTGGAAATCCAAAAAAGAAGGGGCAGGGCAACATGTGGGTAGTCCATAAAGTCTGAAGAACTGAGTGCTGCAGACTGAGAAAGTTAGTAGGAGATGCCCAGGGATTTCTAGGATGCACAGAAATGGTCCATCAAGCTCTTAAGAATCACAGGTCTCAGAGCTGAGACTCAGGGTGACACCTGCCCTGTCAGACCTTTCCTGCATGTGTAAACCTCTCATTCCTTACATTAAAGTCTTTTATAATTTGAATAGTATGCATTAAATTTTCCCTGTCTGAATTGAGACTGGTACCAGAGCATTTTCCTCTTTGGCTTTTCAAACTGTCTCTGCTTCTGCATGTATGGATTTGTAATTTTTTTATAAAAGGGTGTCAGAAAGGCGTAACAGGCAATTCTTTTGACAGAACAGGCAGGGATGCCATACTTTGTCAGAGCCTTCACACAGGCTTTGGGAATGCACCCCTGACAGCGGACAGCTCCAGGCTGTGCCTTTTCCTGTACATTCTCTCCTCTTTCCCCCAGCACGATGCCACAGTGAATCCTGCATCTGCTTCACGCATCCTGTGTAAAGGACAAATAACTGGGGTGGCCTGGGATCCAAGGACACAGTGTCTGGATTTTTTCCTTTCCTATATTGCTGAGTGATTTAGTCTTTCCTAGCAATTGTTGCGGGTGTCTTCCTCTGTTAAATGAGAACAGTAATATTTACCCTCCGCACCTTATTGGGTGTATTGATGGTCTCTGCTCTAAATAGAAATGTTTCCCCAAAATACACAATGGTTAATGAAGATGCAAATTCTACTTCTAATAGCTACTAGATAAAAAGTAGCAATATATGGCTTTTGGGGGTACATCCTACGGCCAGGATATATTGAAAGAGACATTTCTCCCACAAACATTTCAACATTCCTCATAAATCTGGCTACCCACTGAAGATGTAGCGTGTAGGCCATCACTAGGTAGCAGCTGGCATCACTGATACAGCACCATGTCCCCATATTTTCAAGACATGCTCAGAACTAGAGGAGAATTCTCAGAGAGACTTTAAGTGGACTATTCTAAAACTCTATCTTTACCACAACCTACATATTATTGAGAGTCCAGTCCATTCTCTGAGAGCTTCTGTACTAGTACAAGAATTCCATAAGTTGCTTTAATTCATCCTATTTCTTTCCATCAGGCAAAGACCAGAGTCTGCAAACTATGACTTCAAAATAATGATCTACTTGGAAGTTATGCAATATGGCTAAATGCTGTCTGGCAATGAACCAACAGATAGAGCTCCCATCCAAGATGACTTGGGTTTCTGAAAGCAACAGAGTTGAGGTCTGCCATTTCTAAGACTGGCCTCTCCCTTCAGTATGTGCTTACCCCCAAAGGCAGATGGGTCTCTTTCCTCAGATCCAATCAAGTTACCTTGCAATATATGTGCAACCATGTACTTAGATAACAACGAGAGGTACCAAAGTTACTGCCTTTCCCCTGGGTTTCTATCACTCATCATTTACTGAACAAATATTTATGGATCTCTGATTAAGTAGGAGGTCCTGTGACAGGCACTGAAGATACAGTGGTATGTAAACAAACACCAGGACCTCCAACCTCCACCCCACCCTGATCTCCATAGAAAGCTGCCATCCAGGAAAACAGCCTCTGAGAAGGGAAAACTGATCTAATGCAAATGGATAGAGTGGGATCAGAGGAGCTTTCTTTGGAGCTGTGGTGTTTCAGCTTATACCTGAGTAGGAGTTAGTGATGCAAAAGAAAAGAGTTAGAATCTATATTGCCCCTCAGGGAGCCTGTGCATTTATGAGAAGTTCAAGACATACAAAGACCTGACCTGTGTTATATAAAGCAGAGCATAAGCAACTACACAAAGGAGATAAAGGCTTCCCAGCTGGCTCAGCAGTAAAGAATCTGTCAGCCAATGCAGGAGACACAGGTTCACTTCCTGGTCCAGGATATTCCGCTGGACAAGGAAATGGCAACCCACTCCAGTATTCTTGCCTGGAAATCCCCATGGACAGAGGAGCCTGATGTGCTACAGTCCTTGGGGTCGCAAAGAGTCGGACACAACTTAGCAAATGAACAACAACAAAGGAGATAAAGAAGAGGGGAAATTTCATGAAGGTACAATAATTAAACATCTCATAGAGGAAGCACAAAGCACTGGGCATCACTGTCTCTAGGAGGTTTGGATTATCTATACATTATAGATGGAAAAATAGAGTCCCCTGACTCCTGATCATTATTCTGAGCTCAGACTTCTCTTGCATTTGAATCTACAGTCCTTAGGACATGGATCCCTGGCCTATCAAATTCGACATTGGAAGTTACATAAAAGGACAAGCACAGGGAAAATGGCATGTATAGAAAAACAGCAATTTGTACATGAACTACTACCTACCAGTTTGTGTAGTCGCTGGTGCGGAATGAAAAGAGATTGGGAACCAGATGAATCAAAAATTATTTGCAAATAGAATTTCCACTTAGGACTTTGCAGACTGAGTTCAGCAATCATGGAGGATTTCACCTGGGAAACAACTGGTGTAATTTGCCTTTATAACGTGGAAGTATCTCTCTGGATAAATGTTTGTAGGCCATTTCCATGGATATATTAACAAATGACCCTCAAGGAATTTGGTGATCTAAGGGATCAGAAACTTAGAATAATTTCTTTAACTTAAATACAAAAAAAAAATCAAGATGTCACAAAGTAGTTTCATTCTGGTGCTGAAAACTATTGTCTTCCTCATTTGTCACTGCATGATTCAACCCAAGCTGAAATATAAATTAGTCTTATATTTTCCCTACACATATCATCCCAATAGTAACTCAGCCTAATGGGCATCTTTGGTTCTCTCTTTCTGGTCTCCTCATGACAATAAGTCCAAAGACCTGGCCATCATTTCATGATGCTGACTTGCTTTATCAACATCCAAGTACTTAGCAATGATTAGGCAATGACTGTATTAAACATGTATTAATTGCTCAGGAAAATCAAGACATCTGTCTTGGCTTCCATTAAATAACACTTTTTCCATTGGTGTTATACTCTGATGTCATTCAAGAGTGTCTATTTTAACCCAGACCACACTAGGCATTTTTCTGTATTCCAAGTATTACCTAAGTATCTTCAAAACTTATTGCTTTATATTCCTTTTCTTCAAGGTTCAGATTTTTTATTTTACTGTTACAACGACAGATGACCTTTGCTCTGTTACTTATGACTATCACTTATTTGATCAAGTCCTCCTGTTGTGAAATCTCAATTTCATGGCCAGATGAACTGAAGCATACTTGAGGGCTCTGAGACTTCAGTTTCTATTCATGTAATCAACACAAACTCAATCAATTCAAATACAAGAGTCTAATAAATCCATGAGACTATGATGCAAGGCTTAATTTGTTATTCCTTCTAGACAGGGTATAATAATTTGTGTAGAGGAATCCCCCCCACCCTTGTGAAAAACAGTCTCTAAAGGGATATACTCAAAACCTTCATAAGAATATTCAGAAGAGATCTGTTCACGCCCCTCAAAAACACATTGGCAGCTATTTATGCCACTTGACGTTGAGCAAAATTGATTTTCACAAATTGCACACATCCAGAATGGAATCACAACTGAACCCTAATTAAACCAATGCATATTAATAATGTGTTAATTACTATTAATTAATTAATTAAACCAACTCCACCGAATCCAGACATCAAACAGAAAACACAAGTCCAAGTCACAGATACCTGGAATCCTATCGAACGTTAGTGTGTCATTTACCCAAAGCCGCCACATCTCCCTAGAGGGCCAGTTCCATCACTTTCTGATGATCTCTACAGACTTGGCTTCTACCCACCCATCCTGCAAGGCAGCTTGGATGACAAAGGCTGGAAAAGCCCTTATTCAGTGTCCCTTGAATTTCCAGGGGAATTTCCTGCTTGGGGAAGCGATGTTTAAAAGTATGTAGAGCCCTCAACTTAAGCCTGTTCTTACTTACCCTTGGTAGGTAGGTTCATAACTATGAAATATGACTGTGGTCATAACCAGAATAAAAAGGGGTAAACAAATTACATCACATGGCCTCTTCCTGTCCTAACCAATTACAAAAAAACTGATCACATGGCCCTTGGTTTAAACAGCCAGGTTGGAGATAAAGCATGTTTAAACTATATTCCTTGCAGACTCTAGAGATGACAATAGACATTCAAGGCTTTGAAAGAGCTAGGTAAGCCAAATTAAAATTTCAAGGATCAGAGGATTCAAGGAAAACTGCATATTGATTCTATCCTTTTAGCTGTAATGTAGAGTTCACTCACTTTGAAATTACAGATTTCAACTATAATACTCCCAAATAGTGACACTTTTACAAATATTAGTGAGTTCCCAATTTCTCTCCACCATTTTCTCTGGAGGTAATGACCTCCTTTGTAACTTTTGAGTGTGATAATCTCTTTGCTTAAAGAAAAAAAAAATCACAAAATTATATTCCACCATAGACCTATTTGCCTTCCCAATAGACTGCCACTAAATTCTATTTAATATGAGTCAAAATTACTAGGCTTGACAGGTATGGTTTTTTCATCACAGACTTGAAAAGCACTTGTTCCATCCAAAGTGCCAAGGCAGCAGTAATGATCCCCAAGCTCCGCACAGCCCGGTATCTCTCCCTGCAGCCACAAAATGCAATATAAAGCAGGGTTCCTACCTCGGTGACTGGTGAGTTCCCTGGAAGCAGAAGGCAGGGGTGTGTAGCGGCTCTTAGGAGAGACAACAACGCTGTCACTGGAGGCCTGTGTGAAAAAAAAGCACACCAACATGAGCAACACCAAACACTAAACACTTCTGTTTACCAAACTTGTCACCTTGTGATCTGGGTTGGGAGAGCATGGCTCTTCTTAGGAAGCAAGAGCTGTCTCTGTTGAGATAATATTTGGTAAGTGTCAGGTCAAATACAATGCTTTGAGGGGACTTGGTACCAGTGAGATCTGAGACAAGGGGATGGTTTGTTTATTGAGTGGAATTTTGAGGAGGAGAAGAAAAAGAGATGTTGAGGGCAGGAAATGACACAGACTTAGATTTCTGTCACAGTTATTCCTCAATAGATTTCTACCCAAAATTCCCACAGATTAAATGCTTACTGTACATAAATTTCTACGGAACCAGTGAAGAGGCTGAGCTCTGCCTGCAGGGTGTATGGGACAAACAGGGCTGGTTTATTGGGCCCAGTGTGGCATGGAGACAGGGGAAAGGGGAAGACGTAAGCAGCATGAAGTGACCCTAGAGAAGGATACGTGATACCGAAGACCTTGCAGTTGGGGTTGTGGCTACATTTAATGAAAGCACTAAAAAAATCATCCGAAATTTGAAGTACAATGGTGATCAACAAAACTTTGCCATTTGGAGGGCTGAGAGAAAATGATATGAAATCTATCTGTGAAGATGCTTTTTTTCCCTACATGCAAAGTTCTTTAACCATCCACCTTGATATGGTGTGACCCAGGCTGCTCTCTTTCTCTAATTAGTGCTACACCCATGGGGGCTAAGGTGTGAGGAAAGACCACACCTGGAGAGCCAGGTGTCACTCAGGGCTTCTGACCAGTATGTCATATTCAGAGTGTAGCGTGGAACACAAAGCATCACTACTGCAATTCTTACTGAGACTTCTGAATCAAACACTACTTTTTTTTTAATATCCTAAAAAGAACATCTGCTAGGATCAAAATCCTAAGCTTACAACCTTTCCAAGCTTCATGAAAAAGTAAATTTCATTAATGCTACATTTTTCTTTCTGGAAAAGGACATGCATTCTATGGGATATATTTGCCCTAGTAGGAGCAGGTCTATTCTCCAAAGAGATTATAGACATTATAGGAATCAAAACTAAGTAGGAGATTAGACCTACTTGCTAGAAAAACCCTTTAAAGTCTGTTTCTGACATTTGAGATGTTTGATTAAGCGGCTTTCAGTGGAGACTTAGAGAAAGAGTTCTGAATGGTGCAAAAGCAGAAGCTATGTCCCTAAGGTAGAGACAGATTTTGGGTAGCATTACTTAACTTCAGCAGCAAGAGAAATATACTGTGTTTAAAGGTTGATCCAACAGTACTGGGTCCAGAAAGATCAAAGTTCAGTCGCTAAGAAAAACATTTGAAAAAGTACCTAAAGACTTTTTCAGATGCTGTAATCATATAAAACAATCAGCAATTAGATTAAAATTCAAACACTAGAATCACCAGGTGCTTCTCCATTTGGCATTCAAGGTCTCCTGTAATCCCTATTTGATCAATCAGTTCAGTTCAGTTCAGTCGCTCAGTCATGTCCGACTCTTTTAGCACGCCAGGCCTCCCTGTCCACCACCAACTCCCTGAGTTCACTCAGACTCACGTCCATCGAGTCAGTGATGCCATCCAGTCATCTCATCCTCTGTCGTCCCCTTTTCCTCCTGCCCCCAATCCCTCCCGGAATCAGAGTCTTTTCCAATGAGTCAACTCTTCGCATGACGTGGCCAAAGTATTGGAGTTTCAGCTTTAGTATCATTCCTTCCAAAGAACACCCAGGGCTGATCTCCTTCAGAATGGACTGGTTGGATCTCCTTGCAGTCCAAGGGACTCTCAAGAGTCTTCTCCAACACCACAGTTCAAAAGCTTTCAGTTCTTCAGCGCTCAGCTTTCTTTATGCTCCAGCTCTCACGTCTAAACATGAGTACTGGAAAAACCATAGTTTTGACTAGACGGACCTTTGTCGGCAAAGTAATGTCTCTGCTTTTTAACATGCTGTCTAGTTGTCTTAGCTTTCCTTTCAAGGAGCAACCATCTTTTAATTTCATGGCTGCAGTCACCATCTGCAGTGATTTTGGAGCCCCCCCAAAATAAAAAGTCTCTCACAGTTTCCATTGTTTACCCATCTATCTGCCGTGAAGTGATGGGACCGGATACCATGATCTTAGTTTTCTGAATGTTGAGTTTTAAGCCAACTTTTTCACTCTCCCCTTTCACTTTCATCAAGTGTTTCTTTAGTTCTTCTTCACTTTCTGCCATAAAGGTGGTGTCATCTGCATATTGATATTTCTCCCGGCAATCTTGATTCTAGCTTGTGCTTCATCCAACCTGGCATTTCACATGGTATACTCTGCATATAAGTTAAATAAGCAGGGTGACAATATACAGCCTTGATGTACTCCTTTCCCAATTTAGAAGCAGTCTGTTGTTCCATGTCCAGTTCTAACTCTTGCTTCTTGACCTGCATACAGACTTCTCAGGAGTCAGGTCAGGTGGTCCAGTATCCCCATCACTTGAAGAATTTTCCACAGTTTGTTGTGATCCACTCAGTCAAAGGTTTTAGCAGAGTCAATAAAGCAGGAGTAGATGTTTTCTGGAACTCTCTTGCTTTTTCGATGACCCAGTGTATGCTGGCAATTTGATTTGTGGTTCCTCTGCCTTTTCTAAATCCAGCGTGAACATCGGGAAGTTCACACTTTACGTGCTGTTAAAGCCTGGCTTGGGGAATTGTAGGCATTACTTTGCTAGTGTGTGAGAGGAGTGCAATTGTGCAGTAGTTTGAGCATCCTTTGGCATTGCCTTTCTTTGGGATTGGAATGAAAACTGACCTTTTCCAGTTCTGAGTTTTCCAAATTTGCTGGCGTATTGAGTGCAGCACCGTAACGGCATACTGACAAACTGAAAAAAAAGGAAACTGACAGAGCGGTGTGAGGAAACATCTCACAGGTTCCACAGTACATGCAAAGAGGTCTAAGGGACAAAACGGTGGAGAAACAGAACTCCATTTCTGAAATTCAGCAGAATTACAAAAATTATTGAGAGATATTTTAAAAGACCTATATAAAAGGGTAAGTACTGAAATCAGATTGATTATATTCTTTGCAGCAAAAACAAGACTGGGAGCTGACTGTGGCTCAGATCATAAACTCCTTATTGCCAGATACAGACTTAAATTGAAGAAAGTAGGGAAAACCACTAGACTATTCAGGTATGATCTAAATCAAATCCCTTACAATTACACAGTGGAAGTGAGAAATAGATTCAAGAGATTAGATCTGATAGACAGAGTGCCAGAAGAACTATGGGCGGAAGTTCATGACATTATACAG
Source organism: Neotragus pygmaeus (assembly GCA_006410875.1). Lineage (NCBI taxonomy): Eukaryota > Metazoa > Chordata > Mammalia > Artiodactyla > Bovidae > Neotragus > Neotragus pygmaeus. The sequence goes on from SJYV01054457.1 coordinate 1,044,847, forward strand.
GAGACAGTGATCAAGATCNGCAGTGGAAGACAATGCAATTGCTAATGCGAATCCTGGTGAAGTCAGTTTCTGGAAGCAGGCATATAAAGAAACACAAAGTCAAGAAAGTAAAGCATAGCCAGCAGTGCAACTCCAAGGGAAAGAATGTACAGATCTTGAGGGTGATTTTGAATGAAAACCTTCCTCATTAAGACCGGGGATATCATTCAGCCAGGCCTGAGTGTGGTCACTGTGGTTCCCAGCCCTTGTGATCCATGCTCAAGAATAAGAGGACTACAGTTTTTCCATGGAGATACTTCCAGTGAATCCCCTTAAGAAACACCACAGAGGGGACTTCCTGGTGATCCAGTGGCTAAGACTCTGCACTCTCAGTACAGAGGGTATGGGTTTCATCCTTGGTTGGGGAACTAGATCCCACATGCTGCAACTCTAAAGATCATGCATACTGCAACTAAGACCTGGTGCAAATTAATTAATTCATTAAAAATTAAAAATAAGAAACACCCAGGAAACAGAGGAGGGTCTGCCACTGTGTGTGGGTACCTCATTCTTCTCCCAGAGTGTCAGCTCCTTCTTGGACTGCACCAGCTTCTGGGACCGATCCACCACGAAGTAGATGAGATAGATGCTCCCAGCAAGTGAGACAAGCACCAGGATGTTGGCGATGACCCGCAGACAGATGGTCACTGCCCTGCAGGGAGAGGCAGGTATGAGGACAGTATGCTGGGCTCCACACAGGGTGCCCAGGTGCATGTCTTCCTCACATTTTGACAGAATCAGGAGGATTGTGTGTGGGAGAGAAATGAGAACTGGGCTTTCTGCTGATTTGTTTGCCTGTAATGATGAATCACCGAATGAGACATTTTTGAATGGGAATATGTTTAGGATGGCTGCAGCTTTCACATTTGAGGGAACATCAAAATCACCTGTGAGGTTTGCTCTGCGAGCCATGCTAAGAATGTGGAGTCTTGGGTCTCACTCTCAGAGATGTTAATTCTGTCAGTCAAGGTGGGCATTGGAGGGATCTGCATTTGCAGCACCTTGCAGGTAATCCTCCTGTGGGTGGTGCTGTCTGCCCCCTGAGAACACAGACGGAGTCTCATCCTTTCATTTCATAGCTGAGGAAGTGGCCCCAAAGAGTCAAGGGCATTTTGGGGTCATAGAAATTAATGACAAAGAGAGGGCCATTTTCTGACACCCAATGGAGAGTCCATCCCTCCGTAACAACTGCTTTCTCTCAGGGGCTGGTGTTTCCTCAACTCCCCAGGTCTCCAGCATCCCCTGGACAGGCGTTCTGCATTGCAGGAACTAACCATGAGCTTAAACCACCAGTGAGGATGGACCTAGAGACTGCCATTCAAAGTGAGGTACGTCAGACAGAGAAAAACAAGCACAGCACAATTATCACTCCTATGTGGAATTTAGAAAAATGATAGAGATGCCTTATTTGCAAAGCAGAAAGAGAGACTGATGTAGAGAACATATTATATTTACTGCATATTTAATGCATAGACCCCAAGGGGGTAGGATGAATTGGGAGGCTGGGATCAACATATAAACACTCTGTATACCAGTCAATCCTAAAGGAAATCAACCCTGAATATTCATTGGAAGGACTGATGCTGAATCTAAAGCTCCAATACTTTCGACACCTGATTCAAAGAGCCAAATCATTGCAGAGACCCTCATGCTGGGAAAGATCGAGGGCAGAAAGAGAAGGGGATGACAGAGGATAAGATGGTTAGATAGGATCATCAACTCAATGGACATGAATCTGAGCAAACTCCAGAAGATAGTAAAGGACAGGGGAGCCTGACGTGCTACAGACCATTGAGTCACAAAGAGTCAGACATGACTGAGCAACTAAACACTCAACAGGGAACTACATCCTGCATGCTGCAACTAAGACCTGTCACAGCCAAATAAATAAATAGTAAATATGCTTAGAAAAATTATAGGGTTCCCACATACCACATTATAAGATGGATAGATTTTAAGAAAAAAGAACTGCCTGACGTTGTATGAAAATGAGATAGACTCTGGTGATTTTGGCACCAAATTAAAACAGCTTATCAATGACTCTAGTATGGGGAGTTTGTCATACATACAGGTTTTTGCTTTTCTTCTTCTCCTGTTCTTCCAGTATAGCCTCCTTTAAAGAAAGACACATACAGTATTGAAAGCTTAGTATTATCATTAATCATAAATTTTTACAAATAGTTTATGAGAGAAATGACTTATCCAGTATTTTTAATCATAAATTCAACACCTAGACTTCATTCTATAAGACTCTATTGATATCAGCACTTTGTATAATAATAGATTTAAAAAGGCAAATGGAGAATGGAAANCAGGAGGAGAAGGGGACGACAGAGGATGAGATGGTTGGATGGCATCACCGACTCAATGGACATGAGTTTGAGCAAGCTCCAGGAGTTGGTGATGGACAGGGAAGCCTGGTGTGCTGCAGTCCATGGGGTCACAAAGAGTCAGACACGACTGGGTGACCGGACTGAACTGAATTGATCTTTCCAATCCCTCCCATCAGAGGACAAGGAGACGTGACAGAAGGAGGGTCATAGGAGTTAAGGAGGAAGGAGAAGGGGGCAGAAAAGAAAGGGGGCATGGAGTGGGATAGGAACAAATGTTTCCTAAATGCTTTCTAAGTCTAATGGTTTCCCAGTGTATGCGTATATCCTATTACTACTCTCATCTGCAAAAAGAGAAAACTGAGACCCAGAGAGTATAAGTCACATGCCCAAGGCCACACAGTTCTAAAATCTACAGTGGGATTAAAAACCAAGTCAGCCTGATTCCCAGACTCCAAGGAGTTTCGCCAGTTCCACCCCTTTTCGGCAGCAGAGACCCCAGGTCTTTACGATACTCCTCTCCTGGCCATTGCTCCACCTTGCCTCCTGCTACTGTCAATGGTGCTCTTGTCTGGCCTCTTTTGCAGGACTGTCAAATTCCTGGGTGCAGGGACCAAGATCTGTGTTAATAGTGAATGCCTTGCAGCTCCTAACAAACCAACCTCTCCAAGCATTAAGAAAGGATTATCAAGTGAGAGAGAATTTAGTCATACCTTGGGTAATTTTAAAGGTAGAACATCCTATCTTTAAAGAAACAGTCACCTCTGTCCACAGAAATATGATAGAATACAAGTTAATACTTTGCTGCTAATCATTGATCCTTGCAGAGGATTTAGTTTGTGTCATATGTTCAAACAGAATGTAATATATTACAACCCCCAAGTAATGAGGGTCTATATATGATTATGTATATGTGTCACATGTCTTGAGCACTCTTTATATGGAGTCATTTTAAGCATACTCCTTCATTTAACTATCTCAACAACCTTAAGATAGAAATATCATTATTACCATCATTTTATAAGTAAGACAGTTGGGATTTAGAGAGATTAAACACCTTGCCTGAGAGCATTCAGCTAGTATATGGAGAATTTAGAATTCCAACTAACACAGCTTGATTTCACAGCCTGAATTCCAACCATTCTGCAATGAATTTGATGTTCAAAGGAACTTAGAGAAGAAAACCTTCTTGGGTTTAGTACATATACTAAGATAAGCAATACATTTCTAGTGCTAGTGCCAAGTCACTTCAGTCATGTCCGACTCTTTGCAACCCTATGGACCTTAGATGACCAGGCTCCTCTGTTCATGGGATTCTCCAGGCAAGGATACTGGAGTGGGTTGCCATGTCCTCCTCCAGGGGATCCCCCAACCCAGGAATTGAACCAGCATCTTGTACATCTCCTGCATTGATATACAATTAAATTCATGTGAATATGCAATGTGTTTTGTGGTCTGACATATTAATAAAACCATTAAATTATTTATTAAATATAACTATGTAATGTAGATGCAGAGGACTTCAGATCTCTTTAGCCCTTTGGGGTTGACATAATCAACGGTATCTATGGTCAACCTGTACCAGCTCACAAAAGCCAACAGTTAACTTTTCAGGAAAGCCATATTTAAGTTGATAAACACAGTTGTTATTTAACATTTGATTATATATACTTGTGATTGGATAAATAATATTAAAAGTAAAGGAAATATATATCCAAACTCAGCACTTTCTGTTTTACAAACTTTATTACTATTTATGCTCTGGAATGCTCAAACTACCGCACAATTGCACTCATCTCACATGCTAGTAAGGTAATGCTCAAAATTCTCCAAGCCAGGNCAATTCTTTGGCACTCAGCCTTCTTTATGATCCAAATCTAGTAAAAGTCTTTTAGTGATGATTTCAACTTTTGTTTGTCAAAAAAAAATTTTTTTTTTGCCTTTGTGCTTGGGAGACAATTGTTCTGAGGATATCAGTTGGTAGTTTATTTCCTGTCAACCCTTTGAAAATATTTCACTTTTCTGACTTCCCTCATTGCACTGTAGACTATACCTGTAATTTGTAGATCATTTTTTCCTGTTGCTTTTATGATTTTCCCTTTGTCTTTGGTGTTCTGTAGTTTCAATAAAATGTATTCAGATAGAGAATTCTTTTTTATTTTTATTTTATTCTTATTGTATTTATTTTTCTTGGTGTGTGTCATATTTCCTCAATTCTGAAAAATTCTGAGACTTTATTTTAGATATTAACTTTTCTAGTCTCTTTTGTCTCTTCCTGGTGTTTTATGTAGTCTGCAGGTACAAACAGGTACCAAGGCTTTCAATTAAGTAGCTAGCTGTGTTCCTAGAAGTAGTTTAGGGACAGCCACAATAATGCAACTAAGCATATCTGTAGGCTCTCAGTTGAGTGAGTTATAGCCTTTGTGCAAATTAGGAAAAAGTGCTCCCTTCAGCAGATCAGGGCAGTAGATTTAGTGAGTAGAGAGCATGGTCTGGGGAGCAGGGCTCAGGGTGGCTTCCTTTAACCAACTGCAGCACGCTTGAAATGGTAATACCTGTGGTAACTGGGTGCAGGGTCAAGATCAGAGGCACAGGAAGGAAGCCCCAAAGGGCTACAGGACAACAGGGAAATAAATCTTCATGTTGTGCAAAGGGAAAGATGGCTTGATGACAGGAAATAACATTTGCACAGATCCTGCCACCTTTTATGGCTCACTTTGTCAAATGGGGATAAGACATTGGCCCTGTATCCTAGGAATTATATTGTTTCTGTGTATGGACTTAACCTTTGTTTCTTTTTACCTACATTCTTTCTTGGGGATGGGGGTTGTTCATATAAAAACAGATTGTTTGGACATTTCTTACTAATGAAAAACAGCTATGTGATTTAACTATTTAATTAGTAAAGCAATGAAAAGGCTGTACATTACAAATGTTCAGCCATTTTCATTATAGGAAATATATACACCAAGTGTTTCTGATCACCCAAACGGGTGATTAGATACTAAGTAAACCCAGTGAAAAGAGAGGCATTGAGATTTGTACTCAGCCACTTTTTGCTGGGCACTAACTCTGTGCGTAGGACTGGCCAGGTCCCAAGCACTGTACAACAAGAGTACAAGGGAAATATTAGCAAAATACTAACATGGTAACCCTTGGGCACTGAAGCTGGAAAAGATGCAAGCCATCGAATCATACAACCCATCCTCTGATTTCACTTGGGATTCATCAGCCTAAATAACCTAATCGAGTGTCATAATTGATTTGGGAGACTCATTTCCTTCCCTGCAAATCATTAAAGGTGGCCACGGCTTGCTGGAAGCAGCACTTTCTCTAATGGCATCCCCTGAACTCCTGCACGAGGAAGAAAGGCCCTGTCAGCAGGTGGCTGCTCAGCCCTGCTGGCCCAAGGCCTGCCCAGACCTGCCCTCTGGACAAAGGCGGCCAGTGGCTCCTCAGGCCGCCCCATTGGGCGCTTTTCAGAGTGAACAAAAAGGGCGCATTGCCATTCCTAATGGAGGCAGCCACCCTGGGCAAAGGGCCGGCCCTAGAGTCCTCTTGGCCACCACCCCAATTAGCAAGCCATGCTCCTTGCCAGTCAAGAATTTTCAGCAGGAAACTCTTTTGTGAGTGATTAAACTTCTCCCCTGTGTGAAATACTTAGAGATTGTGACTTCTTTTTCGAAGCCAATGCTAAATTCCTAATTAAATTCTTACCTTTGAGGTTTTCCAGCCAACTGAGAAAAACCCACTAGAGGTGGCCCTAAAGAATGTGCAATTCCTTCTGTTTGATTTCACCAGTGAGAGGTGAAGCTGGAAGCAGCCACCCAGCTCAGAATACCTTTGGAGTCACAAGAGGTGGTTCTCCTTTCCCAAGGTTTTAATCCTCTTCTATTTAGGGTGGAAATAGCCTAAACCAAAATCTGCAAGACTGGCATCAAGTCCTGATAAAGATGCTGAGTTTTAAGGTCACAAATTGAAAGATGTCCGAGACAGTTTTAGGATGTTCATTCATCTCTATAGGTACCCTATTCTTAAGCATGCCTCTCCATCCACAGTGGAAATTTTCCATTTGAAATACACCCGCTACAAGTATAAGACATACCCAGTTTAGAATCACCTCCAGAGTGTTGAGCTAACCTCAAGTCTATAAATGCCATTTCTAAAATCATCTAAGAAAAAAAATGTCCATGTCATTGGTGAGATAGAAAGGGTGCCCTAGCTTGCTCCTTGATTTCACCATTATTACTGTTCTTCCATGTTCTCCATGATCCAACTTAAATTTTCTTGCTGCAGTTTAAATTTCTTGTTTCTGTGGAGATGAATAACAGATGTTTCATATTTTTCAGGGCTTAAAAACAATATTTCTATGGGGTATGTAATCAAAATTTAATATTGTAGATTGCATATTAGTAGCAGCTACTACCCATAAATTGGCTCAAGCTGTAAATAAGCCAAACTTNGCAGTTTAAATTTCTTGTTTCTGTGGAGATGAATAACAGATGTTTCATATTTTTCAGGGCTTAAAAACAATATTTCTATGGGGTATGTAATCAAAATTTAATATTGTAGATTGCATATTAGTAGCAGCTACTACCCATAAATTGGCTCAAGCTGTAAATAAGCCAAACTTATATACTATATATATATATATATATATTTAAATTTATTTTTATATGTTTTCAACATGCACTCTTAGCTATTGAAGAGCACATGTTAAAAGTACTGGAGTGTGGCATTCTTATTCATCCCTTTCTTATTTACATGGGACTCAAAGGTTATTTTTCCCATTTGATCTTGCATCACTAAATAAATAAATATAGATGATTTTTGATGTATAAAGATAGATTTGTAAACACTGATCCTGCATTTAGATGAAAGAATTCTACTTTTATTTTACTAGGCCTAAACTGACTCTTGAGGACTAAAGAAAAAATGTATAATTTATTAAGGAAGCTACTTAAATGCAAAATCAATTAGACCAGAGGAGGTTGGACAAGGGGATTAAACTGTTGTGCTGGGATTTGGATGGTTGGTGACAAATCAGATGGGCCAGAGAGGCCATGTTGGGGTGGGGATTCGTGTGTTTGGTGTATCAGAGACTACAAGAAAGAATTCAGCTGAAGTAGTGATGATCAGACAAGAGAGTCGGACTTGTGAAGATGAGGGAAGAATGCTGAGGAATGAGGGACTCAGACTGCTAAGACTGTAGGAATGGGGGAGAGACTGAGGATGGCTAAGAGACTGGGGATGAATGGGTTTGGGCAACCAAAGGCCAGGAACTGAGACCAGAGAAATTAGGCTGTTTCTTGCATTTGCTTCCCTGGAAAAAGAAGTGGCCACCCACTCCAGCATTCTTACCTGGAGAATCCCATGGACAGAGGAGCTGGATGGGCTACAGTCCACAGGTTTGCAAAGAGCTGGACATGACTTAGTGACTAAACAACTTGTATGTGTAGCAGATGCTAGCACCACCAGCAATAGTGGGATTTGATTTTGAGCTGTTAGAGTGGAGAGAGCATTTGGTGACTGCAGCCATGAAGTTAAAAGATGCTTAGTCCTTGGAAGAAAAGTTATGACCAACCTAGATAGTATATTCAAAAGCAGAGACATTNTCAGACTTTATTTTTGGGGGCTCCAAAATCACTGCAGATGGTGACTGCAGCCATGAAATTAGAAGACGCTTACTCCTTGGAAGGAAAGTTATGACCAACCTAGACAGCATATTCAAAAGCAGAAACATTACTTTGCCGACTAAGGTCCGTCTAGTTAAGGCTATGGTTTTTCCTTGGTCACGTATGGATGTGAGAGTTGGACTGTGAAGAAGGCTGAGTGCCGAAGAATTGATGCTTTTGAACTGTGGTGTTGGAGAAGACTCTTGAGAGTCCCTTGGACTGTAAGGAGATCCAACCAGTCCATTCTGAAGGAGATCAACCCTGGGATTTCTTTGGAAGGAATGATGCTAAAGCTGAAACCCCAGTACTTTGGCCACCTCATGCAAAGTGTTGACTCACTGAAAAAGACTCTGATGCTGGGAGGGATTGGGGGCAGGAGGAGAAGGGGACGACCGAGGATGAGATGGTTGGATGGCATCACAGACTCGATGGACGTGAGTCTGAGTGAACTCTGGGAGATGGCGATGGACAGGGAGGCCTGGCGTGCTGCGATTCATGGGGTCGGAAGGAGTCGGACACGACTGAGCGACTGAACTGAACTGAACTGAACTGAAGGTATGTTTGGTGCTAAAAGGATAGTAAGAAAAAACTAATTAAGCTTTAAAGATTCTGTCAACCTATTTACAATTTGGATATCCTCTACTTCTCATTTTCCTGTGCTCTGATGCCTTACTGGCTAAGACTTAGATCCACACGCCATCCTCTGTATGACCTTGGACAATAAACTCAAAGCTATACTTTCTTTCACTGTAAAATGATAATGACAAAAATAGTCATTATAATGATGATGATAGTTAAAAATTGATAACATTTACTTACTTGTGCTTACTTTGTGTCTGAAACTATGCTAAACACATTCCACATATTAATTTATTCAGTCTTTACAACAGTTCCATGAGGCAGTTCTAAATCCCATTCCTATTTTACAGATGAGGAAAACTGAGGCCCAAGGAAATNTGATAACATTTACTTACTTGTGCTTACTTTGTGTCTGAAACTATGCTAAACACATTCCACATATTAATTTATTCAGTCTTTACAACAGTTCCATGAGGCAGTTCTAAATCCCATTCCTATTTTACAGATGAGGAAAACTGAGGCCCAAGGAAATTAAGTAGGTTCTTGGATTACTAGTATGTAACAGAGCTGGGCCAGATTTGAAAGGTAGGGCAAAGGTTTTATGGCTTCTCCTAACCCTTCGTAGTAGCTACAACAGGGACTTACACACAATGTGTAATCAATTATCTGTACATGAATGGACTCTCCCCCTTCCCTGTCAAACAGAAAGGCACTCCCAAGACTCTTTCTGTGGACAAAAGTCATGAGATCTTTAGCTAGTTACAATCTGGATTCATCCATAGCTTCCCTGCATTACTGTGATGGCCCGTCTTTAGTAAATAACAACATATGGCATTTCTCATCTGGCTTTGCAAGGCTGTCTTAGAAATATTATGTCATGGTATTCCAACAAGGTTGATTTATTTTGGCTTAAAAGAAGGAACTTGCCTCATGTGTCTCTCTTCCTCTCAGAGAGCCTTTTTTTTTTTTTTTTTCTAAATTCTCAAGGGCTGCAGGTCAAGTTCTGTCCTTGGAACTAAAGTAGTTTTCCAAAACGAGGTGGAGCCAGGTCTGTCTAGCCGGGCCAGCTTTGCTGTCAGTGCCTTTCCCAAATACATCAGATCCTCTGCTTGTAAAAATAAATTGATACCAATGCAAGAAATTTATTAGGAGATGACAGCCTGGTTCATAATGGAAATATGGAGAAAACACCATCCCTCAAAACTGACAGTGTATCCATCACGCCTCAGATTCCTGAGATAGAAGCAGACACTGTCACATGCAATCCACTGAGGATACATCTTCTTGGATTTCCTTATTGACAGGAAACTCTGAAATAATCCAGAAGAAGGAAAGGACTTGTGCTGCCCTTAATGTGCTTGGCCATAAATTTTTAGTATTAGCAGAAGAAACATGTGGCCAAGGAAATGAATGATGGGGGAAATCAGGAGGCCTGGAATTCTCAAACGGCCCCTTCTTTTCTCTGGGGGGTGATGAACTGGGACAGGGGTCAGAGAAGGTTACTGCACTGCTGTGAGGGACATCAATACCCTGTTATGTGTAAGCAAAGCCAACAGGTGGCAGAGCTCCACTGCAGACGCCACCGTTGGCCCAGCCTCGGGTCTGTGATCAGGTCACCTTGCCTCGCCAGCTTCTCCCTAGTGGTTATTTCCCTTAGCTTGTTATTTGTATTGATAAACTTGAGACAATTTAGGAGGGCCATTTTAATTAGGAATAAATGCGAGGATATTCGTGGGGATCACTAGAGGCCTGATCTTGGCAGGCTTAATGAGGTGACCTATCCAACCCCATATGAAATAATTGTGCATTGTATTAAAAGTCGCTTTGGAAAGTAAAATCGTGGTAGTAAATTAGAATGAAATGAACATGGTATTAAGGGGGGGAAATATTCACTGCCAATTTTATGGGGCCTTAAAATATTTATGTTCTAAAGTTGCATTCTTCAGAGATTTGCTGAGTGTTGCTAGAACCAGGAAACTTTTTAATGAGATACATGCATATTTTTTTAAATTTACTGATCTTTTTTAGCAAAAAATAGAAAGTCATAAATGTGAAACGGAAACCTAAACAAGGTAAGCACAGCCTTAATGGTCTTATATTCTTAATTCGCTCTTAATATTGGAAAAGAAATAAAAACATGGGAAATTTCATTTAAATGTGAATAAAACACAAGGAATCTTTCTTGTCACTTTCTACTTGACTAAGGCACAGGGACACCAGCATGAATGTGACATCTCGAATAACTTCCGTTTTCTTGCATTCGTTGTGTTGCATGGAGAAAAGCAGGATACGAGCGCGCTTGGGTTACTTAAGCACAGTCAAACACAGAGTTTTGATCCACTGCCCAAAATAAACCCCTAAGAACAGCAGGGAAATAAATTACATGTCCTTATTCATAGGTAAGGGGGTATGGAAAAACACAGAAATACTGAACCCTTCTTTAAATGCTCTCATCCTGAGAAAGAGGCAAAGGAACTTCTAATGGTTCACATTTGTTTCGGCCAGTCTTCCTCGTTCCCTGTCTCCAAAAAGACCTAAAACTCTGTTGAGTTTGCATGTCCAAATTAAATATATCTGTGTTTCCTTTTGCTTTCTATCTAAGCGCATGCCAGCATGACTTAACATTCATCCAGAGTTTATTTCAATATTAGTGGAAAACAAAGTCATTTTTCAGTTTAATGAATAGCATCACTGTCTGACTTTAAACCAAAAATGTGATCTTAAACTTGATGGATCTCACCAGAAGGCACATTTTCAAATTATTTTTCTATTGGAGGTTATGAAAACGGCTTTCCAAATTATTGTGACAGCTGTGAGGGGGAAGCCCACATCACAGATAGGGCAGCTTAAAATAAAACTCAGACCTACAAGAATGGTAGTTTCATTTGAGAAATAAGAAAAAGCGAATGGAGAAAAAAGCAAGAGCCACATGGGAAGAGGGAAAAATACCTCCTTTGAGCTTTAGGCAACAGGAGAAAAGAATCATGTAGAACAGTTGAAATTCCCATACTTTTTTTGTTACTCCCATTTTTGTTTCCAAATCATTCTAAATTGGGAAGGTGAAGGCTGAGCATTACTGATTCAAAAAGACTCCAAGAGGACATCTGATATTTCTTCCTTATTAAGGATGATGGAGTATAATTGATGTGCCTGGTGCTTGGCCAATTCCAGCTTTTTGAGAATGCTGCTTAATGTGCGGACATTATTTTTGGACTACTGAACGCCAGAAAATAATGAGCTGGCATTCAGCTTTGGTGAATAAGGCCCTGAATTTTCATCTAAAAGCAGTTTTGAGTTATTGCTGTAGATAAGGTGTAACTGTGCAAGGGAATTTTATCCATGTTTCTCCCATGAATCATAAATGAGGAAAAAAATTACTGTCTAAATTGCACTTAAAAGGAATAAAGTCTTTTCATGTCATACATGATTTATCAAAATGATCTCATTTTAAGGGTACTGTGGTGTATCTTGATTAATCACATTAGGGAGCGTGATGAATGGCCACTTTAATGGTAACACAGGATTTATTGGCAACATCCCGACTTGAACCAGAAGGGTAAGAAGTAAAATATACAATAGATAGCTAATGCAGATAGGGTGTCACTAATGCTCTGACTTGTTTTAAGACTATACAGGGAGCCTTAGTTTCAGGACATTCTGAAGCTGCCAGGTGGTGGAGAGCAAATTTGGGTGCAGCCCTGATTACACTGTAACCCTTCCCTAACCTGTTGCAACCCACATACAATGGTCCACTCTACTGGGCCGTAAAGAGAAGGGGTGTGTGAAATCTGTACAAATCACGGAAATTCCTACTAGGAAGAGGTGGACGCTGCCTTTCGAGATCAGCGCCCCCGCACCCCCCACCCTTTTCGTCCTATTTCAATATCCTCTTCACATTTCGCTTTAATATCCTAAATGCCTTTTTTTTTT
>SJYV01054457.1:1059353-1107268 GCA_006410875.1 Neotragus pygmaeus
CTATCTAGGTTGGTCATAACTTTTCTTCCAAGGACTAAGCATCTTCTAATTTCATGGCTGCAGTCACCATCTGCAGTGATTTTGGAGCCCCCCAAAATAAAGTCTGACATTGTTTCCACAGTTTCTCCATCTATTTCCCATGAAGTGATGTCTATTACAGGGGTCTTAATAGAAGAAATCAGCAGGACCTTCCATGCAACTCATTCACCAGATTCCTCACCGTCTATGATTCCTCACCACCTATCCAGGTCTTTTAGGACCAGAGGACAGGACTGACTCAGAATAAAATCTTCAAGAAAGTCTTTGGAAATGGTCAGATAACAAATTCTTATATCGAATCATGGCTCAGCAGGGTTTATACTTGCTGTACATATCTAGAAGTAACTAGTTTTGAAGTTGCATAATAAAGAACATATTTAATGTGAAGACTGAAGGAACAATTGAAAACCAATATTCAAGCTTATGAAGATGTCTTTATAAAGAGGTTTTTGTCTTTGGATTTTTGTGGTTGAGAGAGTAGTTTGTTATTCACACTATAGAGAGACTGTCGGAAAATGAGATTACAGTCATATATAATTAAGAATTCTTGGTTTATATGACTGTTAGGGCAACTGACTACAAATTTCCACAGTAGGTTACAGAATCTCTCTTGTTGAACAGTTCGGAAGGAAAAGATTACCTTTTTCATTCTAAATGAAACAATCCAACTCAAAGTTCTTCAGGAAAGTAAATGGGGAAGAGAGACTTTATGACACAGTGCAAAGGTCCATAGTATCACACATGGTTGGAGCCAGGCACTCAGACTTATCGCTGGGGTTTCCTATCTCTTCGCTTTGTTCTCCTCCATGCCAGCTTCAGTTTCTGCACATGGTGACTTACCAGGCGCTTCAGATTTACATGAGACCATCTTCAAAGACAACAGAAAGAAATTCTGCTGCCTGGAAGTGCCAAGCAAAATCTGGGAATCCATGGTCTTGTTGGGTTACACGCTTATCCCTGAATGAACCTCTGTGGCCACAGGAAAAGGAACACTACTCAGCTGAACCTGGATCTGGGTCCAGTTCTAGAGCTGGGGCAGTAACTGGCCCACACAGAGCACCACAGGTTAAGGGTAAGTTCCTCAAAGATAAACCTGTTCAAGAGTACAGTGTAATGGACACCATATAGGCCCAAAGAGCAAATTCTCCTTCAAAAGCAGACAACTTTCTACATCAATATTTTGTAGCCCCTCACTACATACTCGAGACATCACCATCTTCGGGCAAAACTGAACCCACCATCCAATAATGAAATCCTGAGTCATAACCAACAAAAGACATCCAGAAAATTCTCCCCATAAGGTCTTTTTGATATCACATATTTTAAACTTTTCAGGCTTTCAACTGGCACCAAAGAGCTTTAAAATAATATATATATATATATATATTTTTTAAGAAGTCTGGTATCCCACAGATTTTAAAAAGCTACGGTAATCTAAGCAGCATGTAGAAAGGGCCAGAGACAGCTGCTGGGGTCACAGCACAACACGGAAAAAGGAGACCAAAAGCACAGCCTGAGAACTGAGCCACCAGCCATCACAATGGACCTTTGGAATAAGTACACCCCTCCTCCACCCTTATCTCTTTACACATTTGCATGTCAGGAGGATAAAATCAGTCTGATATTTCCTATATAAGTCAGGAATTACAGATTCAATTTCTAGTTAGTATGCATCGAGTAGCTACTGGCCCTGGTCACTGGGATGAGACATTATTTCCATTTTGTCCCCATGTAGAACAGATAACACCACAAGGGAACAGGTGACCAGTGTCAAAGAGGAGTACAGAGAAGTCCTCCAGGAATGACATTCCGAAAAGTCTCTCTCCTAAACTACATTAGTTTCAGACGTCTGGGAGGTAAATTCTTATTACCTTCCTATTTTTCCAAAGGGATTTCCCATTAGTCTATCACTCTCCCTCTTGTTAAATCTTTCTAAAGTTTGTGTTAAGGGTGCTTGCCCTGAACACACCAAAGAATTCAGGCTCATTGCTGTCTTAGGGGAGGACACTACATTCTGGGCAGCACGAGTAATTCCCTGAAGATCTCTGTTATATGTAAAACTGGGACCTTGGCAGGCTAAGAACTGGCTACTACATTAGAGTTTTATACTCTCTTAAAGACCCAAAGGAAGCAGGCAGGATTCTTTTCTTAGAAATTCAACAATACTCACTGTAGTGACCAAAGTGGGATGCATTTGAATGGTTCTTCTGTTAGGCTACTAAATGTCTTCTGGGCTATTGCCCACATGCTCTGAATGTCTACACCAGGACAACTAAAAATCTGAAGAAAACCCATGTATCTTGGATGCTGATATTTAGCATCTGTGTGTACAGATGTATCCATGTATGGGAACTGCAGAGGACAGTATAAGTTTATAAAAGGCTTCAAGTTCCAAACACAGTCTTTCTTTGTAAAGTTAATATTAATTGCCCATTTGTGAATCTTTCTACATGAGAATTTCATTTCATCTTATGTTATCACAAGTAGCAGAAAACAGATGCCTATCTATTCGGAACACCCAAGAACACTGAACACTCATTACTTTCTAGATGTGAACATGTTACCTCTACATTATTAAATATTAACTTTCTTAATACTCATGCATTAGATTATAAAATCCAGTTGCTATAGCAGAATGGAATCAAGAAAAATAATGAAAAATGGTTTAATGGATGCAAAGTCATTTGTGAAATAACCTCTAAACATCATTATTCCCTTCTCTTTTTTTCAAAACTATCTGATAATCATTCATAGAGCTACTCATGATAAAGCCCCTTTTTTGTTTTATGCTATCCATAACTGTTGACATCAAAAGTTTCATTCATCTAAACATGTACGGTGTTTAGATAAGAGATTGCAGACTCAAATACGTGAGAGTACTACATGGAAAATGACTAACCAAGTGTCATAATAAGTAAGTCTTATGTCCTATGCAATATTTCTAATTATTCTAGCAGCCTCTTCTCCCTGAGGCCAAAGGAAATTGCAAAACTGACTCAGAGCCTCTTTCCTAAAGAAACAGAATGATGAGCCTCTAAAATCTTAGTTGAAGGACTAAGACTACACTGGAACACAATGTAGTCTACCAGGATTCAGCCGTTGACAAAATATGCATGAAGCTCCCTGAGTGGTAAACTTCATTCTGGATATATGAATACTTAAGAGGGTCCAAATGGCAAAAATGAAAAATAAAAGGAAATGAGAATAGTCAAAAAGGAAGGGGAAAAAATAAAAACAAAAGAAAGAAGAAAAGATGCTTGGGTGTTATTTCTCAAATGAGAAATCCAGTGAACCATTTTCCACCATTTTTCTTAACTCTATCATACTGTATCAACTATACTTTGTACCATTTACAAGACAGAGAGTATGTTTCACAAACCCTCTTTCCCTTTTCTCCCATCTAGGATTCCTATGATTCTAAAAGACAATCACAGCCACCTCCAGGTCCTGAGTTTAAACTGCAGCCTCACATTTGTAACCAGTTCACAGAAAAGTTAATGACACTGTGGTAAGGTGCAACCTGGATGATTACAAAGGGCCAAGAAGACTCCCGAAAGATTCAGTGGGGGAATGTGGGCTATGGTTTAGCTGGTATGAAGCAAATTTCACTGGATTTTCTAAAATCAGTCCCTCCTCCTCCCATCCTCACCTCTACCAGAGAATTTCTGCAGACTTCAATTACTTGAGCAATCTTGTTTTAGAGAAGACACAATTCCTGGCAAAAGATATATAATGTTCTACCCAAAGTGACCATCCTTAGACCATCTTTGTAAAATCCAGAATCTGATCATGCCTCCTCTCTGCCTAAAAACCACATTTTGATTTACCTTGTTTTGTGGATAAATGAAAATCATCACTTGCTGCCCAAAAGGACCTCTGCCCTGACCCTGGCCTTCTTCTCCCACCCACCTCTCCCTTTATTCCCTGTGAGCCAGCACTTGACCTTCCTGTTCCTGATGCCAGGCCCCATCCTGCTCAAAATCATTGCACAAGCTTGATGTTTCTTCCCAATCTCTTCCCTCTGAAGACTTTTAGTCTAGTTAACCTCTTACCTTTCAATTATCAACTCATGTATCACTACATCAAAAAGATTTCTCTGACATTAACTTTACACATACTTCCAAGGACTCCATATTTCTTTTGAGGGAACATATCATAGTTTGTAATTATATCTTATTAGCATATTTGAGTGATGTTCCTCAACACTTTGCTCCTTGAGGGCAGTATCTCACATCTCCTAAAAGCCTGGCACAAGGCAGCTTGTCAATATATACTTGGATGGTGAAATAAAATAATTTAAAACAATGAACAAACAACATACCCCAAGCTCCAAGAACTGAGGGTAACAATAGCACCTATCTTCCCAGATTAAGTTACTCTCCACACTGCCCTCTGAGGTGACCTTCTCTGTTACAAACAGAACTCCCAAAAGTAAGGCAAGAGAGTACCCGCAGCTGCCCGCCCCCTCCACCTCCCTGCCCTGCAAAGCTGGTACTTTCCACATGCATGTGCATTTCCAGCAGAGCCCTGGTGATTCTGCATTCATGGAAGGACTTTAAGTTACAAGGCGCCAAAGGTAGTTCAGAACAAACAAAGGAAACCTCTTTCCTGTACTTCACACCAGCCTATCAATGAAAAGCCCAAAACATGGGCCAGCAGCTTCCAAGATGTATTCACATGACACCAGTCAGGGATCTGGAGTTGCTCAGGAGGGAGCTTGGGGCTTCCCTGGTGGGCTGAGTGGTAACGAATATGCCTGCAGTGCAGGAAACGTGGGTTTGATCCTTGGGTTGGGAAGATCCCCTGGAGAAGGGAATGGAGAATACTCCAGTATTCTTGCCTGGAAAATTCTATGGATAGAGAAGTCCAGGAGGCTACAGTCCATGGGGTCTCAGAGTCAGACATAACTGAGCAGCTACCTCCACAGGAGGGAGTCTGGGTCTGAATGGTCCCAGGTAGCACCTTTCTCAGCTTTCCTTTTGTCATACCTGTCTCTATCCCTCAATTAATGTGTGTTTTTTAAAACTTTTTCCCCTAATGAATGAGTAATACAATAGGTTAATCTGAATAAAGACACGGACTTCTGGAGTGCAGGGGAGCCTCTGTGATTACGGTCCTCCTGCTTCTACAGAGCCTGCAGGAAAGGGCTGAGAAGGCCAGAGAAAGCTGCCTAGAGTCCTACGGGGCTATCTTCAGGACAGAAATCTGAGTTGTAGTGTGGCTGCCTGTCACAGGGCTCCGTTGGCAGAAGAGGGTGCTGCGGTGTAACCTATTTGGGATGCAAATAGAGTGCTTCAGAGCTGAGGATTAGAGCTGCTGCTGCCAGCCGGTCCTCAGCAGTCCCAAATGTCGCCTCCCTGCTTGTCACTGATCACTGCAGGTCATTAATAGAGCTCAGAGTGGTGTTACTAAATGTGAGCATCTAACAAAAAACCAAAGGGGGAGGGGAATCTAATAACTAAAAGAAACAAAACAAAGATGTGGCAATCCCACGCCAAGGAAATTCACCTCAGTCAGATCAATGGACAATTGTTTATTCAAGATCACTGGAGTTCAACAGTTTTATTAACTTTAAAGTGGCAACTATGTACCACAGACTTACTACCCAGTAAATAAGAGAGAGAGAGAAGGAGATGGAGAAGCAGCAGAAGAGGAAGAAGGAGAAAAGGAGGGAGGAAGGGAGGGGAGAATTAAGGTCCTCTCTAATGTACCCATGTGGGGGCTTCCTAGGCAGCACAGTGGTAGAGAATCCACCTGCCAAAGCAAGAGACAAGGACTTGCTCCTTAGGTTGAGAAAAATCCACTGGAGAAGGAAATGACAATTCTGGAAAATTCTCACATGGACAGAGGAGCCTGGCAGGCTACAGACCATGGGGTCACAAAGAGTTGGACATGACTGAGCATGTATATACTTACATGTGTCCATGTACAACAAGAAAGAAAGAGTACTAAAGAAAAGGTGAGCACTGGAGGGCCATCTCCCCTCCTCTTCCTTGAACATCCTCAGAACCGGAAGCGAAGAATCAGAACAAAACTTCCAGTTTCATAACACCAAGCCAGTTGGTCCTCCTGCTTTATTTTCTGACTGAATCAGGTGCTCATCAGGCCCAGAGAGTTTTTCTCTTTTCCCTTGACTCCAGCCGATTCCTGTTTCCTTCAATTGGAACTCCCCAAGACTCATCAAAAACACAATTTAATTACATCTCAAAAAAAAAAAAAAACAAGGGAGGAGTGTAAACATGACTCCTTTTTATCTCCTGATACATCTGGACAAGCAGACAATGTGCTAAAACAAAATAAATCTGCCCTGACAGTCACATCAAAGAGTTCAGCGAGGGGCTTGCAGCTACTTAAAGCACAGGAATGCTGTTGCCAAGCACCGGCCCACAACTTATCCATCCCTGCAAGAAATGCCTTTTTCTTTCTTTCAGGGGGAGATGAGGAAAGTTGGAGAGTGGGAACCAGATTGCAAAAGGAGATCGGGGATTTTCAGGGATTTTCAAGCTTAAAATAAATTGTGTGAAGAAAAGGGGGGTTGTTGTATTGTGTTTCCTTTTTGACACACTGTTTATATTTTTATAAAGGTAGTCTGCGGAAACCCTCTAGAAAGCATTATTGGGACTCACAGAAACAGGCAATTGCACAAACTCTCCTGTACAAATTTGCACCATGTCTCACTGTGGATTTCTCTAAGAGTCAAAGGCTAGCTGAGGGGTCTGAGGAAATATCTCTGATTCACCAAAATCAAGACTGAAAAATCTTTAAGTCACCATAATAATAAATCATCCAGCAAAAAAAAAAAAAAAAAAAAATACCACAACCATTTTTTCTAAAAGGCAGGAAATGGAACATCTACCCCAGTAAATACAACACAAAAGAAAACAGAACAACCCCTCCTCCCCCTACCAAAAGAAACGAAGTGTGAACTGCCATGTATAATGAAATAAATCTAGCCAGACGACCTGAAATCCACATCCAGTCTCCCAACTCAAGTTTTCATAGTAAAACGTAAAATGGAGCTGACCCTGAAATCTGGCCAACACCTCCAGTCTTTTCTCTCCACCACCCCCTGGGAAGGGACCAAAACAGATGCTGTGAAATTCAGTCTGATCTTCATCCCATATGCTGGTTCTCAAGAGGGAATACCAGGGAGATTTTTCTTTTCCCATGAACAAATCCTCAGGTGGGAATCTTCGCCTCACTTCTCCCCTCCAGCAAACCTACTAAACTTAGTTATGCTAGGAAATATGGACTAAACATGAAATGGCATTGCTGAGAAGTATGTTCCACGAGGACCTGAAGGCACTCTGGAAGGAAAAAAAACCAGCCAGTTCAAAATAACCCACCAGTCCTCAATAAGCACCAGATACCACCAGAGAGATTTTGCCTTTGCAACAGAGGGGCTCAAAATATGCAGAGACGTTATGCTGGCCTCGGGACGTCAAGGGCACTTTATGTCAACAACTTGCTATTTTCTTTTCTTGGATCAAAGGAAACAAATTCTGAAACTCCTATGATCCCCACACAGGATAACTATCAACACCATGAACAATTACCAAGTCTGTGATATTGCACAAATAAATAACACTTACCATTATCTCTAGCACGATCATATTTATTCAACAGTGATGGAGAGGAGCAGTAACCATTTTTATTGTCCCATATAGCTCCTATTTTCTAATTAAACAAAAGGTTATTTCTACTGTTAACATAGCCATTTGTCTAAGTTGGGTCTTACATAATACTTTTTGCCAAGCATGACAGAATATAAGCAATTATGTTCTGTGGTGGTTTTGTTTGGGTTTTTTTCCCCCCCCTTCTTTTTTGACTTTTAATTTTGTATGCTGAGTTGCTACTTAAAGAGCTCTGTCGGTTCATAATCAAAGCAAGAGGCCATTGTGTAGAGAATTCATAAATAAACTTTGGCAATTTTTCCTAAAACATGATGAAGCAAGCACTTGGTCCTACCCTTTAGATTCAATCCAAGGGCAATGGTCTGTATTATTAAAGATATAGGTCAAGCCAGCTTGCGCTTCTGTGTCCTGTGGGATGTTTTAGAAGCTGCTGTCACATTACAGAGATCTGTTCTATGGCTCCTAATTACTCCTCTTGGAAGCTTTGGATTTCAAGTGATTTCTCTCACATGTATGTAAAAATTTATAAGCTGTTTCATATAACCAGCATGAATTATTTCCTCATTGTTTGTAATTGCAGAAGATCCCGATTAGAAAAATACACTCATTTCACTGACAAGGATAATGATAACTTAATAAAATTTGCATTATGTCTTCTGCAAACCTCAATAATACTTTATATCAACACTTAAAACTGTAAGTTTTTTAAAATTTCAATATAATTCTGAGCACAGGGCCATCTTTCTCCTGAACATCTTAACAAGAAAAAAAAAAAAAAAAGCATGGACTTCCTCCTCATCATCAAATTTTAAGTTGGTCCAGAACATGTATTAAGTTGCCACTGTATTCACAGAAAGGAACGAAAGATGTCAATGTTCACTGAGCATCTGGCATGGTAGTGAGCACATTCACAAGGCCATTTTAATCTATTCAGTTCCCAAAACAACTCTACGGAGGTGATGGATACATACGCCGTGGTCTCACCAATGAAAAGGAACCCCTGGAACCCAGAAAGGAATTTCATTCTGTTCTGTATTCCTAAAAGAGCCTGACTCAAGCACCAGCTCTTTGCATCATCCTGAGAGGAGTGGACCGTGCTGGGACTTAAAGCAGCTTACAGTCAAGTGGGAGGAAATAAGTCAACAACTGCAGCAACAGGAGGGCCTGTAGCAAGTGTGCTGAGAGGGAGTCCAAACAAAACAGCAGAGGGACTGAACAAAGGAAGACATTTCATCTGTACCAGGAGGAAAGTGGGGAACCAGGTACCGCACCTGATTTCTACAAGCAAAGTGTGTTGGAAAGATATTAACATCTCTATTAAACAGATGAGAAAACAAAGACTTAATGAAGCAAAGTATCTTTCCCCAGAAGTGATGAGTTGCCTAAGGTAGAACACAGCCTTCCTGCCTGCTTTCCTGCCAAGATCAAGGACAACAACATCCTGATGTTCTAAAATGCCTGCCCGCTAAAGAGCTCTCTCTATTCTTCTGTCACGAAAGCCCGAGTTTAAATTTTATGCCGTCAGTTCCAAGTGCCCTCCATAAGTAGCTGTATGACTTTTCCAGACTTCAAAGCAAAACCAGGTTGCGCCGCTATAGGTGGTACCCTACAGGTGATGATCACAGATCTCACAATCTATTTGTAATTATAAAAATTCACAATTCTTAAAATACCAAAACAAAAATGTTCATAGACACATCATTAGTAATACATCAGTTCCTAATGAAAACATTCATTCTTTTTACTTATTCTCAATTTTGTCCCTAAATACCTGCCACTATACTAGGAAGAGATAATAATGAAAAAGTGAAAGTCGCTCAGTCACGTTCAACTCTTTGCAACTTCATGGACTATGCAGCCCATGGAATTCTCCAGGACAGAATACTGGAGTGGGTAGCCTTTCCCTTCTCCAGGGCATCTTCCCAACCCAGGGATCGAACACAAGTTCCCCACATTGCAGGCGATTCTTTACCAGCTGAGCCACAAGGGAAGCCCAAGAATACTGCAGTGGGTAGCCTGTCCCTTTCTCCAGGGAATCTTGCTGACCCAGGAATCGAATCAGCGTCTCCTGCATTGCAAGACGATTTTTTTTACCAACTGAGCTATCAGAGAGATAGTAATTCACACCAAATATGCTGTAGTTCTTCCTGGTTTTTAAATGGATTTAGAGTTTCTCTTATTTCTATGGAGGTTGAGTTGGGAGTGGGAGGAGATGAGTATTATTTTATTTATGTAGATGTAAACAGGAAGCTGAACAGACTGATCCATTTTATCTGACTCGTAATCCTACAAAACTTAAGTTCCAGGTCTCTGTTTCTTTATGAAATGGGGATGGACATCTTTCTAAAGGATGAGTCCATTCATCCCCGCAACCAGCCAAAGAGTAGTTCTTGCTAGTATTTTAGAATAGGACACCAGATTGAAGAGCAGTGATGACTGGAATTCCTCTGATTCTGTATTTAGTGAGTTTTGGTCCCATGACAACAGTCCTGAGAGGAATCAGAAAGTTATTCTTCAGGAGCAATTGTCTTTGCAGGGAAGACTCCCACCGAAAGAAAGGATGGTTCAGAGACATTTTAAATAACCACTATTTAAGCAGACCAAGTAAGAAAGGAAAGGAGCAGCACAGATCCTTTATCTGCCCTCTTCCCAGTGCTTAGCTGTGGTATGTGATATGGGCTTCTAGGCCTGGGTTAACTCCTCTGAAAGACAAACAGAAGGTATTTAAGGGCTGCAATTACTTGATTACTTGAAAGATAATAGATGGAGTACCTGAATGAACTAAAATGGCACAGCCTCACATTTGCAGGAATGAATACATTATTAAATCTACTCTCTGGGGCCTCTTGAGGTCCAAATCATTTTTTAAGGTTGTATCAACCATGCAAACTGCAGGACGCCTGAGAGACTTGAAAATTTCAGAACATATGGATGCACATAACGTATGTAACACATATGGCTCATGTGCTCATAAAAGGTCCTCCCTCTCCCTTCCTTAACCAGCAGACATTCTTGTGCCTAGTAGGAACATTTATCTGGTACATTGTAAGTCTCATTGTATATTCTATGGCAATTTGGCTTTGGCTTTTCACTGCTTGATTAGAAAACAAAAGGAGAGTTATCAAGGAATAATACACTCCCAGCTTTCTTGGAGCTATAGGAAATCAAGAACTCTATGGAGACAGGGTCCCTTCCCAAAAGATTTTTGATATAGTTGGATAACCTGATGCCAGAAGCAATTAGGTAGCAATACAAGCTGGAGATAAGAAGAGAAGATACACTGGACCTTTCATTGTGGCATCACAGAACAATTTTTGAAGGCCTGTAAGAAAGTGAGTCGGAGAAGGCGATGGCACCCCACTCCAGTACTCTTGCCTGGAAAATCCCATGGATGGAGGAGCCTGGTGGGCTGCAGACCATGGGGTCACGAAGAGTCGGACATGACTGAGTGACTTCACTTTCACTTTCATGCATTGGAGAAGGAAATGGCAACCCACTCCAGTGTTCTTGCCTGGAGAATCTCTGAGACGGGGGAGCCCGGTGGGCTGCCGTCTATGGGGTTGTACAGAGTCGGACATGACTGAAGCGACTTAGAAAGTGAGTAGAAAGGTATGTTTTATGAAGGAAAGAATTCTAGAGAAAAAGACTTGAAGGCACGGTTGGATTTGCTCCATCTAGCAGATGTTTCCTCGACAAAATTCTATTTATACTTCAAGGCTGGATTTAAGCATCACCTCCTCTTTGGCTTCCCCAGGCCTCTAAGGGATGCCTGGCACTTGGGAGATGCCTGTGTTAGAGTATCTGGTGGTGAACTGAGGTCTTGGCAGATTGTGAGAGTCTCTTTATTCAGAGTTCATCCTCCCATTTCTGTAATTTAGTCCCCAGGACCCAGCCTAACACACAGAGGGCACTTTGCATAGGTCGAGTTAATGAGTAAGTAAGGACGAGGGGGAGGATGGCAGCCATTTCACATGAGCTCTATCTTCCTATCCTCTGCTCCCATGCTGCTTGGAAGCAGTTGATAACATCTCACCATGGTAGGCTAAAGCGACATGGATTCCTTCAACACGCAGCTGGTACCAACTTGTTCCCCAAGCAGCTAACTGGTTGGAGGTTGGAATGGTGGCAGGGAGCGGGGGCGCAGTATATGTTAGCAGGATGTTTTCCTCTGCAAGCACAGTACCGAAGCACATTTTTAATGATTTACCAGTTCTACTTGACTGAGCCTGCACCCTGTAAGTGGATCATATGATCAGCGATCACAAGTTAAACTGCTTTTGTTGCTCGCAAGGCATGCATGGTGGGCTGGCTGCAGGCACCAGCAGCTCGCACGCAGCTGTGTGTAAGACAAGGCGAGGTTACGTACAACAGGCAGTTAATGGCTCATACCAGCAAGCCCTCGCCTTCAGCCGGCACATGCGGCTGAATTTTAAAAAGGTAAATGACCTTGCAGCTGGGAGCTTTAACTATGTGCTTTTACCTATTTGTACCTGGATAAGTAAACATTTGCAGCACGCCAAAAGGTCCTGAAAGCACTATTGTAGCCACAGGCTAATCCCTTTCTCTCTGGATGAAAGACTCCAAAACAAACCAGGGGAGAAAAAAAATCATTTTCTGCCTCAAGTAGCACAAAGGTAAGGGGGGCAATGGTGATAATGACTTCCATTTGTTATAACTTTCAAAAGTCACCAAGGCTCCAGTCCTAACCAGCCGCCCATAGTTAGGATTCCACTTTCCAGGCAGAATGACAGAGGCAAGGGGCCCCCAGACAGAGAGAATGGTTCCAGCCAGAGCCGAACAGAACTGCCTTCCTCTCGCCATTGAATCTGACACAAGGAAGCTAGAACGAGCATCTCCACACTTCTTTTTTTTTCTGTTTAAACTACACAAAAGGGTTGCTTCTCCCAACTGCTGTCACTCAGGGCCAAATCAGCAGGCCCATCTTAGCTCTCTTCTGCTTTCATCCCAGATCTACAGAATAACATTCATGTCGTGGAGTTTGGGTCTTCTATCACAGATCGCCTGCACCGTGCTCTTAGTTCTCCAATAACCAACCCTGAACTCTGTCTTGTAAAAGGCCCTTCAGATACCTCCAAGTACAACTGGGCTGCCTGAGCTACATCTGAAATGCTGCCAGACCATCCAAATGCTTTCCCAAGCACTGGAATATTGGTGATTTACAATCTGAGTGGGAACCTTGGAAGTGTTGTTATTTTAAGAACTCGTCAATCAGTTGAGATGAAGATAACATTTATTGCAACATAAACTCAGACTGTCATGAGAACTAGCAGAAGGTATCTGTGGAACATTTAAGATATTTCACAGGCAATGAATCAATGGAGGGCAGTTCAGTGGAATGATAAGAGCACTGGGCTGAGAGATCCCAGCTCTTCGGTGATTCTGCCCATCACCAACTGTACGACTCTTAGCACACCACTTCATATCTTTGCACCTAAACCTGCACTCTTTCATTTGAAAACTCTATTGAGTTCCCATTTCATGCCAGGAACCATACTAGGCATTCAAAATAAGCTGGATGGCTTGGAGGATCTCTAGGTATCAGTCACATGTGCATATCCAAATGAATTCATAAGTAAGAAAAACTGCCCTCTGATACAAGCCACCATCTGTTGAACCAAAATAATCCTTAAATGACCAGAAATATTTTCTTCCTCACTATTCAGTGAATATGGGTCAGGCTAATAAGGTTGGTTTATATCCAGGAGAGGAAATAGCACTCCTTGGTCCAATATACAGTTTTAATAAACTTTATTAAATTTCCATTGATCCATATGCAAAAATAATTCATTTACAATTTGAACTCAGCCTTCTAAATGGTGCCTAACTCGATAAAGGAAGAGGCTGAGAAACAGCAGCTGTGTGGCTATTAACACATTATGGCATTAAAAACATTAAACAGTTGGGTTTGGTGAAGGAATCAAAGTTAACCCCTTGAATATCTCTAAACTGGAGATTAATCTTGGAGGACATTTTGTAGCGAAGGGAAACCAGAGTCTTGGCAGAAAAGATTCTATCATCTGAATGAACCCTAGTGGAAACCCAGCCTATGGCTTTGCTGTACAATCTTCTAGGAGCCTCCTTTAAATGGGCAGTCTGAGATTCCTACAGGGAGGATGAGGGGCTGGTAGAGTTAAGAAGGATGTCATCATAAAAATAAACTACTAGCTTATTTGACACATTAACATGATTCATATGGCACAGTATACTTCTGGTATGTAAATAAATTGCTTAGTTTTGACCTTGTACTAATGAAGCCAGGGTCAGGGTACACTCCTTTTTAGTTCCTGGGTTCTCTTTTGTGATTATATCTGCAGTGCAATCAGTAAGCCAATAACAAGTATTAATAGAGTACTAAGTAAGACTAAGACCCTAATTCCAAATTATATATTCAGAGACATGAAATTCAGAGACATGAAAATTTGAAAATTATTAAGCACTATACTATGCAATTCCAAAGATATATACGGGCCTGAAGAAAAGAGATGAGTGAAGGTTAACAAAGATGGGAATTTAGGAACAAAGTGGGACTGAGCTGTGTTTTTGGAAGAGGCGGGGGGCGCTAAATAAGTACAAGGAGAAATTAAGGGTCAAGAGTAAATCTGAAGGTTGGGATTGAAGGGAACTGATGGGCACAGAGAGCTTAAGCAAAGAAAAGGGGTGAGAGACAATATGGATGGTGTTAGGTCTTTTAGCATTTTTGGTTGTAAAGTCTTTAAGGGGTACGAAGGAGGAGTGGAATTGACCAGTGCCTACCTGCCCCACCACTGTAGCGGGAAAGCAGAGGGCATGCTCACAGAAGGGGCAATGTCAAAGAAGATACAGAAAGATAGCTCAACCTTTAGAAGATTAAACTCTCCCAGTATCCAAGTTAGTGACCGTGTGGTTTCTTGACTTAGAATTCTAAGTGACCATCTGAATATAAACAAAGGAACGATTGAAAGTACTTGGGTAAACCTTGAAATTTTTAGCACAACAGTGAATCTGAGTCAGAAAGGATCCCTCCTGTGAGGCTGACTTGTCCATATTCCCACAAGGTTATAGAGGTCTCTTCAACAGCCCCGTGCCAAAATGGTCCTCCTGCTCTGGTCTTAGCCTTTCCACTACACTCAGCACCACTCCTGTGCAGGGCAATCCTTTACTCTGTTTACTAAGATACCTTAATAAAAAACTCCTTTTTACAGTGTACCAAGACTTCCCTCCCCATACCTTTAACCTGAAGTTCTGACATTTGTCCTTAGAATAACTCTATGTCCTCATCCACATGATACTGCTTCAACTATTTGAAAGATTTCATGTGTCACTTTAATCTCTTCCATTCTAGGCCAAGTAATTGCATAACAACCTGGTGCCTCTTCATTAGTTGTCCTGTTTTTCTTAAAATATGAAACCTTCAACGGAATGTAGTCCTCTAGATGATACGGTATCTGTATAGAACTCAAGAACTCACTCACTTTGTAAAATTAGGATCCAAACGTCCATTACATCAAAATTGGCAATATCTTTCCAAACTATATCTAATGGTGGTATGCATCAAATCTTAGTCAAGTAAAATATCCCAGTGCTTTTGACATGAAATCTTGCCAAGCCAGACCCTTCAAGAACATACTTCTATAATTGGTTTTTTAAAATAGAAAGCTAGGACTTCAAACTTACAATTCTATTAAATTTTGTCTGGTAGGTGTCAGGCAATGTTTTAGCTTGTTGAGACCACTTAGAACTATTATCTAAAACCTCTGGTATGTCCTGACCTCCTAATGTTGTATTTTGAAAGTTAATAGGCAAGGCCTCTTTCTAGCTTCTTACAAGTTATTGATAAAAATGTTTACCAGGACAGGTACAAGAATAAATTCAAGTCTGAAGCTAAAATACACAGATAAAGCCTAATGAGACATTTTACAAGTTCTTTGAGAAGGGTAAAGACAGATACCAAGAGGTGAATTCACCAGTATAAAAGCAAACACTTAGATGAGCAATGATCTCTCCCCCCACCCCCACCAAAGCTATGTGTTTTAGGTCTGGAATAGTTAACAAACCAAAGTATTTCCAGTATGAACTCTCTCAACCTAATCAAGAAGTTCAAAAAGAGAAACTGAGGACTACAAAGTGAACCTATAGCTCTTAGGAAGATGAATACAAAAGAAACAGAACTCAGCTGAGTCTTTGGCCCAAGAACTTGACACCAGGTTTAGAATACGTTTCTTGCCCAAGAGAGTGCCATGTGGATTTATGAGCAAACATCTGAACAATGACACTAGAACACCCACTCATTCTTGTCAGGTCTCCTAAACTAAGGTCTATTTACTGTGGAAGAGAAAAGAAGCATGAGAACAAACACCAGAGCGACACTTGAGGGTGGCACTCTAGCTGAAGGACGGCTACCATGTCTTCTAACAGAGAGCGTGAATGTGAACTGCCTAACTAAGACTCATGGACGTGAAACTAGATATTACACTGCTGCAACAAAGTAGACAGTAAATAGATTTAAAGGTCCCAAGTTACTTCTCAGAAATAAATGTCAGGAATAGATGGTCAGGTGACGATTTTTCACACCCCAGCTGGAATCATATATCTGAAAAATAAGGTAACATGGGGAACCTCTAATGTCTGCAGAAATCATAGATGATCCTGCAAAATGTGGCCACTGGCTCATTAACTTGACTAATTATAAAGACTCTGGTACATGTGTGTGCTCAGTCGTGTCTGACTCTTTGCAACCCCATGGACTGCAGCCTGCCAGGCTCCACTGTCCATGGAATTTTCCAGGCAAGAATACTGAAGTGGGCTGCCATTTCCTACTCTAGTGGGTCTTCCTGACCCAAGGATCAAACCTGTGTCTCCTGCATTTCCTGCATGGGCAACCACTGTACCACTCAGGAAGCCCCAAATAAGGACCCGTAAATCCTAATAATTATCTCTTGAGGGCTTGAACTTGAAGAACCAAACCACATGCCTGTTGAAGCAAAAGGAATCTTGCAAAAGCTACATAAACTACGATGCCACCAACATAAGCCAAATGATGCCACTAAGAAGATATTTAGGACTAAAGTCTGAAATGACATCAATATAAACAGGAGACCCTTTTTGTATAATTCTTCATCCTTTTCTTAATGTTTCAACAAAATTACCTTTATGATCGTCTCAGCAATCCCATGAGAAACAAAGGCAAGCATTATGCTCTCATTTTACAGACATGAGCTAGAGAGACAAATGAACGTATTTGCCTAAAGATATACAATGACAAAAAAACAGTCTGTTTTCCTTTCTGCAGATTTGCAGCCACAACAGTCCCAATTCTTTGGCTTCCTATGTTTTAGATGGACTTCAATTCAAAAAGTTTAAGCAACCACGTTTAGTTATATCTGTGCCCCCTTAATGTCTTGTGGGGACACAATGTGGACCTTCTTTACATTAACTGTTCAATGATCAATCCACAAGTCATTGTCACACAGGGCTTTCTGATGCCAAAAAAGGACTGCATCAAAAACATTAGTCCAATCTACCTCAAAAGCAGGAGAAACAAAAGTGTGTGCATTAGGCGTCATAAAGGAATATCATGGGGACTTGCCACCAGGAATGCCATTAGTTGATAAAAATGAAAGGAAAGCCTGTCATTATTTCATCAGTCTAGTCAATCTTCATTGGAAACAAATATACACAGATTGGCCTCTATATTTCCAGCCTCAACAGAAGCAGAGATACTACACATCCAGTGACATTTCAAGCAAATTATCCATAATAAATAGGCAACAATTTGAAGTCATTCTGCTAGGAATCCTGAGCCTGGAAGCAATATAGTGAACAAAGCAGATACAATCCTGAATACTGGGGTACAGAATCTAGTCTCCTACCTCCAGCTATGTGAGCTGGGTTGGTAAGTCATTTTATGGATCTGAGCCTTCATTTCCTATTCAGCAAAATGGTGGATATAAATATAAGCTTTAATTCCATCCATGATTACTATGGAAATTAAGCGGGGCACCACACTTGAAGACTGTATATGTGTTGTTCAAATAGGAGGAACTAAAATGCAGACTTACCTCTGTGACTGCTTAATGGAAGCTGCTGGGCAACCTTGTATTAACCTCTCCTGGCCTGTGCCAGATAATTTAGTGCCAGTATCATCATTAGCAAATATCCACCAAGGGTCTGTATGGACTTAATTACATATTGGCTTGTAGGGTTCACTGACAATCTCATGCATACACTTCTGGTCTTCTTTAAGCAACTGTATGTTCACCCAGAGACAGTAACCTGTATGTAGACAGGTATGTATTGAGTTGACCAAAATGTCTGTTTGGGTTTTCCATAAGATATTATACAAAAACCCAAATTATTTGCCAACCCAATATTTGTATATGTATCTTAGCCCAGTTTAAAAAAAAAAAAAAACTAGAATACAAAGCAAATTCTCAATAAAGAAGTGGCTTGATTGTCTTAGAAACCAGAGAAAAGTAGAAAAGCAATGAAGGCCAAAGAACTAAACAGACATTTCTCCAAAAAAGACATACGGATGTCTAACACATAGAAAAATGCTCAACATCACTCATTATCAGAGAAATGCAAATCAAAACCACAATGAAGTACCATTTCACCAAATGGCAATGAGGTACCATTTCAGCCAGTCAAAATGGCTGTGATCCAAAAATCTACAAGCAATAAATTCTGGAGAGGGTGTGGAGAAAAGGGAACCCTCTTACACTGTTGGTGGGAATGCAAACTAGTGCAGCCACTATGGAGAACAGTGTGGAGATTTCTTAAAAAACTAGAAATAGAACTGCCTTGTGACCCAGCAATCCCAATGCTGGGCATACACACTGAGGAAACCAGAGTTGAAAGAGACACGTGTACCCCAATGTTCATCACAGAACAGTTTATAATAGCGAGGACATGGAAGCAACCTAGATGTCTGTCAGCAGATGAATGGATTAGAAAGCTGTGGTACATATACACAATGGAATATTACTCAGCCATTAAAAAGAACACATTTGAATCAGTTCTAATGAGGTGATGAAACTGGAGCCTATTGTACAGAATGAAGTAAGTCAGAAAGAAAAACACCAATACAGTATGTTAACACAAATATATGGAATTTAGAGAGATGGTAATGATNAAAAAAAAAAAAAAACTAGAATACAAAGCAAATTCTCAATAAAGAAGTGGCTTGATTGTCTTAGAAACCAGAGAAAAGTAGAAAAGCAATGAAGGCCAAAGAACTAAACAGACATTTCTCCAAAAAAGACATACGGATGTCTAACACATAGAAAAATGCTCAACAT
Organism: Neotragus pygmaeus; assembly: GCA_006410875.1. Taxonomy (NCBI): domain Eukaryota; kingdom Metazoa; phylum Chordata; class Mammalia; order Artiodactyla; family Bovidae; genus Neotragus; species Neotragus pygmaeus. The sequence goes on from SJYV01054457.1 coordinate 1,078,324, forward strand.
CACTCATTATCAGAGAAATGCAAATCAAAACCACAATGAAGTACCATTTCACCAAATGGCAATGAGGTACCATTTCAGCCAGTCAAAATGGCTGTGATCCAAAAATCTACAAGCAATAAATTCTGGAGAGGGTGTGGAGAAAAGGGAACCCTCTTACACTGTTGGTGGGAATGCAAACTAGTGCAGCCACTATGGAGAACAGTGTGGAGATTTCTTAAAAAACTAGAAATAGAACTGCCTTGTGACCCAGCAATCCCAATGCTGGGCATACACACTGAGGAAACCAGAGTTGAAAGAGACACGTGTACCCCAATGTTCATCACAGAACAGTTTATAATAGCGAGGACATGGAAGCAACCTAGATGTCTGTCAGCAGATGAATGGATTAGAAAACTGTGGTACATATACACAATGGAATATTACTCAGCCATTAAAAAGAACACATTTGAATCAGTTCTAATGAGGTGATGAAACTGGAGCCTATTGTACAGAGTGAAGTAAGTCAGAAAGAAAAACACCAATACAGTATGTTAACACAAATATATGGAATTTAGAGAGATGGTAATGATGACCCTATACATGAGACAGCAAAAGAGACACAGATATAAAGAACAGACTTTTGGACTCAGAGAAAAGGTGAGGGTAGGATGATTTGAGAGAATAGCACTGAAACATGTATATTATCATATGTGAAACAGATCACCAGTCCAAGTTTGAAGCATGAAACAGGACACTCAAAGCCGGTGCACTGGGATGACCCAGAGGGATGGGATGGGGAGAGGGTGGGAGGGGCTCTCAGGATTGGGGACACATGTACACCTGTGGCTGATTCATGTCAGTGTATGGCAAAACCACCACAATATTGTAATTAGCCTCCAATTAAAATAAATAAATTTAAAAAGAAAAAAAAAGAAAAACTCTCACTTGTGCAAAATACAAAATTTTTTAAGGAATGGGCAGCATTTCCCTCAGTAATCTCGTATAGAATGATGTTTAAAGGAGGGGATGTGGGGGGGAAAAGAAAAACCTACCAAGGGCTTTAATCAAGCTATTTCACTTAAGAACATTAATGCTAAGTATGCAAACCTTCACCTGACTGATCATTAAGGTATCAAGAACTAATTTTCCTCCTTTTAAGAGCTTATATGTCACATCCCACCCCTTGGGCCTTCCAGAAACGCATTTAAATGCCTAACTGGGAGAAAGAAAAGCATTCCAGACAGCCAGGTGTTAGTGATTCAGCCATTAAAACTTCAGTTATAAAATATCCCCCACAATTGTAAAACATTTCAGTCATTAGAAGATCATAAATAGATTAAGATGACATTTTAAATTATTATGACACCATGTGTATAAAATGTACATTGTTCATCACAATATCCCAGATGACTGTGACTCGGATTATATGAAGTTAAAGATGAAGTGTATGTGTTATTTATCTTGAGATCCAACAGCAAAAGACTGGGAGGGAGGAAGGTGGAAAAAGCAGACATGCAAGTGGAAATTGTGAATTTTGAATCTCTCCTGAGGCAGAGAAAGACTTCAGAATCATTTGCAATAACACTCATTTGCTTTTCCAAGAAGAAAAATACATAATAGTTTCATTTTTAGAGGACCAGGCTGAAGTGTAAAAGAACCCCAAAATTCATAATTTTGAAACCATCTTCTAAAATGTCATGTTACCCACTATTCTTTGAGCTAACTGAAAGATTCTAATTAGAGTCCAATATTAATTTATGTCTAAAACTAGAAAAGTAGCTCATAACTCTTTTTCATGTCACATACCCACAACTATTAATACCTCTCACTATCAACTCCTCTCTTGTATTTTTCACCGTATACTAAGTGTGCAAAGCATGTCTCTCACTCGAAGGTATAGTACTCCCTTACAAAAAGTGTGGTAGCTTCCTTGAAAAAAGCAACAGTCAGTCTAACCACCTACACCAAGATTAAAGGACAGAATCCCAGATGACCATTTCATGTAGACAGAAAATAAACCTAAATTTCACAATTACTTACAAGATGTTTGTAAGAATCAAGGATCAATCAAGCAGTCTTGCTCATAGACCCATGCTTTTCAACCAAGTCTCACCAAGGAAGCAAATTCCTTTTAGGATTTAAGTATTTGAGGAAAAACTGTTCTAGAGCTAAAGTACCTAACTTAAATCTATACCAGCTGACTCACATGAAGGATTAGGCCCATTAAGGAGATTATAACAAGTAGTCAGCAGGTTTAGGGGTATTTAGGATACTGTATAGATATATGCATGATTCTGCTACATACATTAGCAAGTCATTCTGCCAAAGTAGGCAGAGGTAGGTATGTGTTAAAGTACAGTTAGGAGTTAACAGTAGATACACACATACAGTTAACAATTCATACAGTTAATAATGGATACAATTTCAATTTGTCCTAAAAATTTTTTAAGATTTTATTATGGCTAGAAAAGTGAAAGTGGCACAGGCATCAGAGTACTTGATGTAAAAATTCCCCTCCAATGACTGTGTGGATCACAATAAACGGTGGAAAATTCTGAAAGAGATAGGAATACCAGACGACCTGATTCTGTCTCTTGAGAAACCTATATGCAGGTCAGGAAGCAAGTTAAAACTGGACATGGAACAACAGACTGGTTCCAAATAGGAAAAGGAGTATGTCAAGGCTGTATATTGTCACCCTGCTTATTTAACTTCTATGCAGAGTACATCATGAGAAACGCTGGACTGGAAGAAGCACAAGCTGGAATCAAGATTGTCAGGAGAAATATCAATAACCTCAGATATGCAGATGACCTTATGGCAGAAAGTGAAGAGGAGCTAAAAAGCCTCTTGATGAAAGTGAAAGAGGAGAGTGAAAAAGTTGGCTTAAAGCTCAACATTCAGAAAACGAAGATCATGGCATCTGGTCCCATCACTTCATGGGAAANGAAAGCTGAGTACCGAAGAATTGATGCTTTTGAACCGTGGTGTTGGAGAAGACTCTTGAGAGTCCCTTGGACTGCAAGGAGATCCAACCAGTCCATTCTGAAGGAGATCAGCCCTGGGATTTCTTTGGCAGGAATGATAAGGCTGAAACTCCAGTACTTTGGCCACCTCATGAGAAGAGTTGACTCATTGGAAAAGACTTTGATGCTGGGAGGGATTGGGGGCAGGAGGAAAAGGGGACGACAGAGGATGAGATGGCTGGATGGCATCACCGACTCAATGGACATGAGTTTGAGTGAACTCCAGAGTTGGTGATGGACAGGGAGGCCTGGCGTGCTGTGATTCATGGAGTCGCAAAGAGTCGGACACGATGAGCGACTGAACTGAACCGAATGATTTGGTAGGTATGACTTCGACCATCAAAAAGATACTATTTTTTCTATCCACACATATTAAAATCTTGGGAATGAAAAATAATTTAGTAAAGTCTGCATCCAGGTTTTATTTTCTCCAAATTATCCTTTGTTGAGGAAAGCTGCAGAAAACATCCTCCTCAGCATTACAGAGGCCTAGTTTTACCCGTTTTAAAGAAAGATCCTATGAATGTTCATGCAAGTCCAACATCCCACCTCCATCTTCCCATCATAGCCCGTTCTCTACCTTAGCTTGGGCAAACTGAAAGTAAATTATTCATTCATTCAATTCTTGAACATGCTCTTGCTGAACATCCATCTTATTAAGTATAGTCTATGTTTGTGTTAATAACTGCCTCTTGGTTGGAGGAGATTTATTCTTGAAAGAGAACTTCATGCACAGAGAATATGGCTTCATTTGATTTTCACAGAGGCTGACAGATCACCATCTTTCCTGATTGACAGATTGGCTCTGACTTGGTACATTTCAAAGGATTTTCCAAGAATATCTTCTTCTCCTCCTACCTTCAAAGGAGAATATACCTTTACCTCAATGCTGAGATTCCCTAGTATGAACCAGAGTATCTTTGTATTTTGTAGTCAGACTGTGCGCAGGGAAAACTGAAAATTTGGTCACAGATTCTTAAGAGCTCATGAAGAAGTCTACCCAAATGAGTGAACTAGAAATTAATCCAAGAGGCTGAGTTCTCTGAACTAGCCCTGATTCGGTGATTGTTTTCTGGCTGTTTCTTCCCTTTCTAATGCCAAATACATCCCAAATCATTTATTCCACCACAGCAAGAGGATTCAAATGTAATTGAAGTTTTAAAGTTCATATATTGGCAGTCTTGGCTGTGATAGGAGTTTCTCCAGAAGAGTTTTGTTTATTTTTTCTAGGGCTTGGAGAGCAGACTTTCACTTTTAGTGAGGACTTTTTCCTCCCTTGTAAATGGACTAAAACTAAAACATTCTCTCTAAACTAGAGAATGTTTGTGAACAGAATGCTAAAAAGTGGACTGAAGGAAAACACACTTTATTTCTGCTCACTGAAAATGCATTGTCTTTTCTATCAGGGGCAGGCTGACACAATTATTATTTTATTATATTACATATTTCTGTTACTTGTGTTACACATCTACCACTTAAGATACCAAAGCATTGCAGGATCTCTGTCCTCAGAGAGCTTAGTGTCGAGTTAGATTAAGACAACTGAATCTATAATGCACGGCACAATACACTGCGTAGGGTAGCGGGGATGTTTTTGAACCAAATTAGGTTCTCAAAGAATTCAGAACAAGATCTTTGTGAATATAGGTTGGCTGATCAAGAGTTTCTGCAGAGATAAAATTTGATCTAACCCTTGGATAGAGATTAAAGTGATAAAACTAAAATTATATGAATAAAGAAAGTCAAGCCCACCTGTGTGCTGTGTTGATGAAGCAAGCTACTCACTTTGGACAAAGGTGGAGGCTATGGGCCTAAAACCCATGACTGGTCATATATGATACTCAGTCCACTTTCATTCTGGTCTCTCAGCAAAGCTTCTTGTGCCTCTTAGAATGCAGTCTGAAACATATTCATATCTCTGAGAATACAGTCCGAAAACTACTCTTGTCTTTCAACTCTCACATTAAAAATGTGGAAAAACTGAGGCTCAAAGATGAGATATGTCCAAGGTCAGTAGGCTGGTTAGTGGACAGGCAGGGGTTAGAATCCATCTGATTCCCCAGACCAATGTGCTCCCCTGCCTCACACTACCTTTTAACACTGGAGCTGACAAATTATGCATTCTAACATAACATGATGAAGCTGGGAGTCTGGTAAAGAATCTCCAGTGAGAAGATGTCCACTGTCTTTTTCACCTTCCATACTGTGTCAAATACTAAAATTTATAAAATGATGGAAGAACTGACATCAGAAAATGTATGCTATGGTAACTCCTTGAATGAGGGCCAGTAAGAGAATAAAAAGCTTCAAGTGACTTACTGCACATCTATGTTGCTTCCCCAATTAACTCCAAACAGACTTTGTCCGGGATGGAATGATTTAGTCTTAATACAAGGTCAGTCCCACATATCCAGAATACAGATTGCCGAATATGCTTATTTGAGCTGAATTACATTTGGTAGTTTAATAATATGAATTTACTGCCTTTTCAAGAGGAACTCTAGCACTGGGGAGAACTTTAAAATGCATCACACTTAAAACATAAAATTAAATTCAATTAACTTTTATTGGGAGGCTAATACACCAGTACCCTAGAGGGAGAAATGTAACTCTCAGCTTTCTCAAGATTTTTAAACCAGGTCTCAGAAACCCAGGCCGAAGACACTGAACTGGCTCAGCCCCTCTGAAAGAGCTTCATGGGTGAGTTTAACATTTCTACTCAGTGGGCGGGACCTTACCCATAAGTCTCCACCTAAAAGACTCTCAGGGCATAAAACCAGGAAAAACAAATAGAAACACTACCTAAGTGTTAAGTAAAAGGAAAAGCCAACACAGGGATGGCAGCAGAGACCATATGCTTTTTATTAAGCTCTCCTCCTTTCTGCTATCAGCATAAAGATTCACTTTTTTTTTTTTAATTTTTGACCCAATTAACTACTCATATTGCTTTACCACAGATTCTTAAGCCAGTCTTGGCTTTTCCAGACATCTTACTATTCCTATCACTACGTTGATACATTCCAAATTTGTAGACAACAATAAGCAATGTCCCTCATCACTCCCTTTGTGACTTCATAAAGACAAGCTATAACTTCAGCAGGTTCAGTACAGTTCAGTCGCTCAGTCATGTCCAACTCTTTGCAACACCATGAATTGTAGCACGCCAGGCCTCCCTGTCCATCACCAACTCCTGGAGTTCACTCAGATCCATGTCCATTGAGTCCGTGATGCCATCCAGCCATCTCATCCTCGGTCGTCCCCTTCTCCTCCTGCCCCCAATCCCTCCCAGCATCAGAGTCTTTTCCAATGAGTCAACTCTTCTCATGAGGTGGCCAAAGTACTGGAGCTTCAGCTTTAGCATCATTCCTGCTAAAGAAATCCCAGGGCTGATCTCCTTCAGAATGGACTGGTTGGATCTCCTTGCAGTCCAAGGGACTCTCAAGAGTCTTCTCCAACACCACAGTTAAAAAGCATCAATTCTTCGGCGCTCAGCCTTCTTCACAGTCCAACTCTGACATCTATACATGACCACTGGAAAAACCATAGCCTTGACTAGATGGACCTTTGTTGGCAAAGTAATGGAGGAGCGACCCCAAGTCTGAGGTCAGGGGCGGCAGCCGGGAGGAGCTACCCCTACCCGAGGTCAGCAGGTTAGGTTGTACAATAAACTAGATTCTAGATAGACTGAATACTTATATCCTGGAGGCAGAGGAAGTCATCTCACTTACTAATTTATAAATATGTATGTGCATCTACTATATGCCTTTTTATACTGTTCATGGGATTCTCATGGTAAGGATACTGCAGTGGTTTGCCATTCCCTCCTCCAGAGGAGCTGACTCATTGGAAAAGACCCTGATGCTGGGAAAGATTGAAGGCAGGAGGAGAAGGGGGCAGCCGAGAATGAGATGGTTCGATACCATCGCTGACTCAATGGACATGAATTTGAGCAAACTCTAAGAGATAGGGAAGGACAGGAAAGCATGGTGGGCTGCAGTCCGTGGGGTTGCAGAGAGTCAGACATGAGTGAGCAGCTGAACAACACTACCACCACCACATGCCTTGTGTCATGCTAAGCACTGGATATTCATGGATGAATGAAATGAATAATCACTGCCCTTTTAGCTACAAAATGAAGAGAAAGGGAATGATAGAGAAATAAAAAATACCCCTATATTAAACAAATAAACAGAAAATAAAACAATACTTCATTAAAGTCGGGGTTCAACTCTTTGCAGAGTTGGAAGAATTTAAGCTGTATTAATTTTCTGTTTCTGCTGTTAACAAGTTATCACTAAGTCACTAAAACAACAGGATTCTGTTGTCTTAAAGTTCTGGAAGTCAGAAGTCTGAAATGAATCCTACAGGGGTAAAAGTGAGGTGCCCGCAAGGCCGGTTCCTTCTGGTTACTCTGGGAAGAATCCATTTCCTTGACTTTCTGAGCTTCTCTTGGCTGTCTGTCTAAGTGCTGTGCTCACTGTCCCGTGTCCCCTTCCTTCATTATTCAAAGCACATTAATCTCTGCTGTCTTCATCATGCCACTTCCTCCTCTGACTGATACCACTTGCTTCATCTTCTAAAGATCATTGTGTTTACATCAGACCAACCAAGATAATTCAATATAATATCCCCATTACAGGATCCATAACTGAGTCACATTAAGAAAGTCCCTTTTGCCACATAAAGTGACATCACAGGTTCTGAGGCTTAGGGTGTGGACATACTTGGGGGGGGCCACCATTCAGTCTAGTACAAAGATCAAATATAATACAGGTTTCCCCCATTATCTGAAAGTAGAGCACTCCTAAGAAACCTTTCAAAAGTCAAAGTAGTGTAAAGCAAAAAAGCAATTTTCTTAGGACACATTTTGCTAAAGGACACTCAGAATAAACGGAGATAAAGCAGAGATGCTCACAGACACAGTTCAAAGCTCTGGTGGCTTGATGCTGAGATGTTGAGTGTAGTTCCCGGGGAAGGAGCTTGGTGGCGCCACTCTCTGCTCAGGGTGTGCACTGCCTCTGTAATCACTGGCTGCAAAGCCAAGAATGAACTCTGAGCTTTTCGCCATTTTTTTTTTTTTTTAAGCAAAAATTCTCTTTGGACTTCCTTCAGCTAGTGGAAACAGATACTAACGTAGGTTTTTAAAAAGCAAAATGACGTAAAGTGAATTTTCAAAAAGTGNTCTAATTTTCTTGAAGAGATCTCTAGTCTTTCCAATTCTGTTCTTTCCCTCTATTTCTTTGCATTGATCGCTGAAGAAGGCTTTCTTAATTTTTAATTGGTAATAGTTGTTATCTAATTTAAGAAAAAATCATTTTGATTAAACCAGGAATTAACCACTCCCTTTTCCTAGAAATAATACATAAATAAGAGTTGTTAGATGCCTTAAGATGGAATCTTCTTTAAAACCCTAGAAAAGACTCCTTTTGGCAGAATTGTCACTCGATTTCATACTAATCCACATCTCTCAACTGCTCAACCATTCCCCCCAAAAAAGAACTGCCTTATTTTTAACCCATCTTTCTTCAGATGATGCATTCAGAACACTATAAGTCAGGTGGATGTGTGAATGAGGGTACCATGTACAAGGAAAATATTTTTAAAGAAGTAAAGAAGTCACTGAGGAAGGATCTGAAAGTCTCAGCTATCACAGGATAAAAAAAAACAGAACAAAACTTTTATGTTGAGGACAACTTGGGTTCAGATTACATGTCCTTGGAAAGATTAGATTATTGCACTAAACCATGGCTCCCTCTCTCTAAAATTGACACTTGTATGACCTAACGACACAGTGGATGATAACACCAAGTTCAGGGACAGGAATATATGGGATCTTAGTGACCGTAGTAACTGTCGTGGGTGTGACCCCCGTAGTTTATTGCCATTCTCTGTCCCAGTACACCTTGATGGCATCTAAGTGTTCTGTGATTATCTGCTTGAGGCCTTTATCTCAGCCCTTCCCCAGGACAGACTAGAACAGCTGAAAGCCAATGATAAAAGGAAGTTGGATCCCCAAAATCCTGATAATTTCCATTTCAGTGAGGCCAACCCTGATATATGACCTATACTGTCTCCCTGAGATCCCCAATGAGATGGAACCTCAGTTGCTCATGGTTAACAACCTGCTCAAAAACATTGGCTTTCTTTTCCATGTCTTACTTGCCACTGGCCTACTGATAGTTTAATAAAATCATTTCCCCAAAATGACTTGCATACAACTCCTTGTCTCAGGATTTGCTTCTGGGAGAATGCAAACTAGGACAGTGATATTTCTATTAGTGACGAATATGATTCAAGTGGAGACTGCAGAATTGCTTGTGTGATAAGCTGTACCTTCTTGTTGACAGATATTCTTCTCCCATAACATTAAGAGTCAAGGATAGCCTACTGTAAGATGAGACCAAGTCTGATATGCTCTTATATGAGTTGTCCCATCTGAGTTTGCCTAGACCAATGAGCCAAAGCACTAGCTGATGGCAGTCACATCAGTCAGTTCAGTTCAGTCACTCTGTTGTGTCCGACTCTTTGCGACCCCACGAATTGCAGCACGCCAGGCCCCCTGTCCATCACCAACTTCCGGGGTCCACCTAAACCCATGTCCATTGAGTCAGGGGTGCCATCCAACCATCTCATCCTCTGTCGTCCCCTTCTCCTCCTGCCCCTAAACCCTCCCAGCATCAGAGTCTTTTCCAATGAGTCAACTCTTCTCATGAGGTGGCCAAAGTACTGGAGCTTCAGCTTTAGCATCATTCCTGCTAAAGAAATCCCAGGGCTGATCTCCTTCAGAATGGACTGGTTGGATCTCCTTGCAGTCCAAGGGACTCTCAAGAGTCTTCTCCAACACCACAGTTAAAAAGCATCAATTCTTCGGCGCTCAGCCTTCTTCACAGTCCAACTCTGACATCTATACATGACCACTGGAAAAACCATAGCCTTGACTAGATGGACCTTTGTTGGCAAAGTAATGGAGGAGCGACCCCAAGTCTGAGGTCAGGGGCGGCAGCCGGGAGGAGCTACCCCTACCCGAGGTCAGCAGGTTAGGTTGTACAATAAACTAGATTCTAGATAGACTGAATACTTATATCCTGGAGGCAGAGGAAGTCATCTCACTTACTAATTTATAAATATGTATGTGCATCTACTATATGCCTTTTTATACTGTTCATGGGATTCTCATGGTAAGGATACTGCAGTGGTTTGCCATTCCCTCCTCCAGAGGAGCTGACTCATTGGAAAAGACCCTGATGCTGGGAAAGATTGAAGGCAGGAGGAGAAGGGGGCAGCCGAGAATGAGATGGTTCGATACCATCGCTGACTCAATGGACATGAATTTGAGCAAACTCTAAGAGATAGGGAAGGACAGGAAAGCATGGTGGGCTGCAGTCCGTGGGGTTGCAGAGAGTCAGACATGAGTGAGCAGCTGAACAACACTACCACCACCACATGCCTTGTGTCATGCTAAGCACTGGATATTCATGGATGAATGAAATGAATAATCACTGCCCTTTTAGCTACAAAATGAAGAGAAAGGGAATGATAGAGAAATAAAAAATACCCCTATATTAAACAAATAAACAGAAAATAAAACAATACTTCATTAAAGTCGGGGTTCAACTCTTTGCAGAGTTGGAAGAATTTAAGCTGTATTAATTTTCTGTTTCTGCTGTTAACAAGTTATCACTAAGTCACTAAAACAACAGGATTCTGTTGTCTTAAAGTTCTGGAAGTCAGAAGTCTGAAATGAATCCTACAGGGGTAAAAGTGAGGTGCCCGCAAGGCCGGTTCCTTCTGGTTACTCTGGGAAGAATCCATTTCCTTGACTTTCTGAGCTTCTCTTGGCTGTCTGTCTAAGTGCTGTGCTCACTGTCCCGTGTCCCCTTCCTTCATTATTCAAAGCACATTAATCTCTGCTGTCTTCATCATGCCACTTCCTCCTCTGACTGATACCACTTGCTTCATCTTCTAAAGATCATTGTGTTTACATCAGACCAACCAAGATAATTCAATATAATATCCCCATTACAGGATCCATAACTGAGTCACATTAAGAAAGTCCCTTTTGCCACATAAAGTGACATCACAGGTTCTGAGGCTTAGGGTGTGGACATACTTGGGGGGGGCCACCATTCAGTCTAGTACAAAGATCAAATATAATACAGGTTTCCCCCATTATCTGAAAGTAGAGCACTCCTAAGAAACCTTTCAAAAGTCAAAGTAGTGTAAAGCAAAAAAGCAATTTTCTTAGGACACATTTTGCTAAAGGACACTCAGAATAAACGGAGATAAAGCAGAGATGCTCACAGACACAGTTCAAAGCTCTGGTGGCTTGATGCTGAGATGTTGAGTGTAGTTCCCGGGGAAGGAGCTTGGTGGCGCCACTCTCTGCTCAGGGTGTGCACTGCCTCTGTAATCACTGGCTGCAAAGCCAAGAATGAACTCTGAGCTTTTCGCCATTTTTTTTTTTTTTTAAGCAAAAATTCTCTTTGGACTTCCTTCAGCTAGTGGAAACAGATACTAACGTAGGTTTTTAAAAAGCAAAATGACGTAAAGTGAATTTTCAAAAAGTGGGGGATACCTATATCCTAAACTTTAGAGGGAAATAGAATTATCTTAAGGATATGACCTGCAGGCATTGCAATGACACAGTTTCCCTAATACTACTCATATTTCTTAACTAAGTGCAGTGAAACACAGTGGTTAAGAACACAGACTTGGGGGTGAAATATACCAAGGTTTCAGAAGCAGCTCAACTCCATGTCTGGATGAACGTAGTCAAGTTACTTAACCTTACTAACCTCAGTTTCCTCATTCCCAAAATGGAGACAACAACAGCTTTCACTATCCAGTTTGTTTTTGTTTTTTACTTTCTGGCCACACCACATAGCATGCAGAATCTTAGTACCCTGACCAGGGATGGAATCTGTGCCCCCTGCGCCAGAAGTGCAGAGAGGTAGCCACTGGATTACCAAGAAAGCCCCACTTTACAGGTTTATCATGAGGATTAACAAGATGATACCTATAAAGTGCTCATTGTGGTATGTTGTAAGCGCTCACCACCCAAAAGTTGTTGCTATTATAATTATTAAATCACTAGCCACTCAGCCTGTCCTTGAACCTACAGCTATTTTGGAGGGCTCCACTGGTGTAGATTAGATCACTGAAACTCCCATAATGCTCTCCCCCTCCTCCTTGAAATCCTATTTATTCTATAGGTGCTTATTTTATTCATCTTCTCTGCCTTCCCAGCTGGGAGTCCTCTCACTCTTCTCTTCTCTGTCCTCCAGCAGTGTGTGTGCCACCCATTCAAGGCCATCATGTGAAATCTTGCCACTTCTAGCTTTTTTTTTTTTTTGTAAGTACCATATGTAGATTATAAACTGCTTGAGGGCAGAGATTGCTATGCTAGTACTTAGCACAGAGATGTGCTCACAGTACATAATCAATAAACTGGTTAAATAAACTGATTACAGAGTTTATTCCTCACAGATTTGCAGGGGAAACACAATTGCAAATTGCACATTCAAGGGGAGCCAGCTGTATGCCCCGGAGGTATCCTGCAACCTTGAAGTGGAGCTTCCTAAATCAGTTTAATCCTCATCCCCCGTTTATATCATGTACCCAGAGTCACCCTACATCCCAGGGTGATGAAGGCCCCTCTGACTCCAGCTGTGCATCAAGAAGTATCAGCTGCACATGGAGGGAAAACAGGAAACAGACTTCTCTTTGGACAAAGGATTGAACAAAAAGCACACACCAATCAAAGCCAGTTTGAACCAGTCATGTTGCTCTGCAGTCCTCCCTGCCCCTCTCCTAAGCTGGCGCAAAGACAAGAAGAACATCATTGACTCCAATCTTTGGCCCTCTAACCAGGAAAGGACTTGTGAAGGTGAATGGTTTGCAGACGAAGGGGATATAAAAGAGACAAAACCAGGATAAAAATTAAATAAAAAGTAGCTGTCTTAAACTGTAATTGCAGTCCTCTGCTGAGCACGCTTGCAGATATATAAATGTGATTTACCATCAGCTTGCAACTACAAATCAGGTCTTGAGAAACACTTGTGCTATGAAATTGTTTAATCTCATCAAGCTCTGCTTTCACAGCAAGCCATAAATCACAAAGTCTTTGTTATCATAGACCTCCACCAGCGCCTCTCTGGCAGGCTATGGATCGTGGGTATATATAATCTTGACTGCACAAACACTGGGGTCGGTGCAGGCTGAAATACTTTCATAATAGCCACTGTGCAGCTGGTGGAACACAAGCCTATGATGGATATCTCATTTCCTACAGTCGGCATCTATTTCGAGCAAATTATTACCACATAAATTTCTTGTCAACAGAAACGGCCAATTAATTAAGTTAAAAATTTACTTGTGATCACATCTACAAACCAAATAGAACTGCAAGGCAATTTTCCAGTTACTGAATATATTGCAGGTCAGTTTAATGAATAATTTTTAACTTTGTCATAAACTCAAAGACAGGCTAATATCTCCAGAAACCTGAATGGAGACCAGCTGCCGACAGATTTACACAAAATATATTTATGTGGAATTTGATTGCTGACATCTGGGGACAGAAATAAACTTTCTATAATTATAGAGGCATCTTTGCCATATATATGAATTTCTTTCACCAAAAAATGCAAATCTGTCCACAGGAAGTATATTTATATTTTCAGGCAGTATTGCAATGGGACTGGATGGCTCTTGGAAAAATCACTGCATTAAATTCCTGTGCTGGTGATGGGTTCATTATCATGGGAGAAGACAATACAGGCAAAGACCTGTTTATCACTGTCCCCCAACTCCCACACCCCCAAAATCAGGATGCTTTCTTTCTTTGAGGCAGTAAGCCACTTGGCACATGTCCAACAGTGGAGGCAGCATTGGGAGAATTTAAGGCTCCATCAGGTGAGACAGACTAACACAGCTTCCTCTTAGAGTTATTATGCATTTAAAACAGGAAAATAAGGCCAGCAGAGGGCCCTTCATAATTCCTCTCTAACCGTGCCTCAAAACTGAAGAAAATCCATGGGTGCAGGTAGTTCTCCAGGGGAGAATAAAGCATATGGATTTGGGGGACATGAGATGTGACCTTTAACAGCGATTTAGCTCCTAGCCCAGCCACCCACTGAACATAGGATTATGACTTCCACTGGGGCTGTTATCCAGCCCAAAGGTAGACAGTCAAGGTGCTTTCAAGTAAAAGCCCTAGCCTAAGAATATCATTGCTCTCTACCCACAAGCAATTATTGATAAATGGTGAAGCTAGTCCACTTGGTGTTCCTACAACATGCCCATGCCCTTCACTTTGATTCTTTGACAGTTTTTCTCCTACAAAGGATCCTTGAGATCCTTTTCCAAGATATCACCAACATAACCAATTTCACATCTCTAGGACCACTGCTATGGTGTTTCCTCAGCCTGGAAAAGACCTTTGCTCTTTGTCAAGACATTTCATTTCGCACAAAGTTTGAGGCCGTATCATTCCACCCTGAATAGAATGAACTGTAGTGATTTCACAGTCACTGAAAGGGTTCAGGAAGATGCCAAACCACCACTTGGTGGAGATGTCGTAATGGGGATCCAATGTGCATGGAGAGAGCTCGACTCAGTGTTAGTTATATTTTCTCAGCTCGGTGGTGGTGGTGGTTTAGTTGTTCAATCACGTCTGACTCTTTGTGACCTATGGACTGTAGCCGGCCAGGCCCCTCTGTCTGTGGGATTTCCCAGGCAAGAATACTAGAGTGGGTTGCCATTTCCTTCTCCAGGGAATCTTCCTAACCCAGGGATTGAACCCATATCTCCTGCAATGTAGGCAGATTCTTTACCACTGGGCCACCAGGGAAGACCTAGGAGCCTACACTCTATGACGGTTATTTGCATCCTTGTCTGTAAACTTCTTGAAGGTCGAGATAATCTCACACATATAGTTTTCTCAACACAAGGCCCATACATTTTTTTTTAAAAGAAGATTCTCTAGAAAGTTATTTAAGGCTGATTTTATGGAGTTTTTCTCATATCTGCTGCCTTATTTCATGTGGAATTCTACACATTACTATAATACTATCCATATGAATGACACTGACTGTGTACCCGCTATGTGAGGGCATCTTGCTAGAATTCTGGGAGTTCCAGGAGGCAGAGTTCAGTCTCTCCGAGACCAATTTTAATTGAGGAAACAAGTCCCATGGTGAGCCTGTAGCATATCTTGAATAAACAGGATGAATGAATGACAACTGTGCACAATACAGAATGAGAGACAAAATAAATGTCAAATGGATAATTTTTCCTGGGAGAGTGGGCAATGTAAAAGGATTTAAGAGTTTCAAAATGTGAAGTGAACACACGAGGAAGTCCTATAAGAGTTTTTATTCTACCACTGTGGAAACCAAGCATCTCCACCACACAACCTGGAATCGCTTGCTCAAGGTCACCAAACTAGATAGTGGCAAAGGGGGAATGGTACCCAGTTATCTTAACCAGCTGTTTATCATTCATTCCATCACACCCAGGTCCATTATCCAGCACACTCCACGATCACATTTCATTTTTTTCCCAGCTAATTCCACATGCTTTGAATCAAATGACAAGCTCCTCATCCCTGGGTTAGGCTTTGGCTTCATGTATATTTGGATTTTCTTTCCGATAAGAGAATGTGTTTCCAAACTACCCCCTGACAATGGTCCTCACTGTAAGGACATTGCCCAGACATCAAAATTTTACCAATAATCCATTCACTATCTCCCATGCATGAAAATATTTCTCCCTTATGCAACATTTCCAAATAATGGTGAAATACATCATTGGCCATATTTAAATCTTAGCTTAAGCATTACTAGTTACGTGACCCTGGTCTAGTTACCTAACCTCTCAGTGCTTCAGTTCCCTTGTCTTTAAAGAGGCTAATACTCATAGTGTTGCTATGAGTATTAAATTATATAGTACATGTAACATTTTAAAACAATGATCATAAGAAGTACTTATTTTTTTAATTCTCAGCCTATATCAACTTTTGGCACAGTAAACTTCATATATTCCTACTTTAATTTATACAAATTTTATTATTTTTTATTTGTCCTGTACCTACTTCATTAAAGGTGCAAGAAAGAGTTAATACAATGATGATGATGATAATAGAATTTAAATTTGTTTGCCTATATTATGTCCCACACACTGCCATAAACACTTTATATTCATTATCAATGGCCCTATAGAAGGCAAATATTCTTATTATCTCCAAATTACAGATGTGACCTAGAAAGGTTAACGAACTTATCCAAGGTCACCAAACTATCATTGGTCAAGCTCCAGGTTCATGCTCTTACAATTTAGTGTTACTGTATTAGGTCAGCAATTTCTTATCACTATATTTCTTCCATTTACAATAATATCGGTATTGCTCATGCCTCTTTCATCCTCCATCATTTACAATAGATTTCATCATTATTCTTATTCTCAAGAACCTTAAAATTAAAACAAGGAAACAGGATAAACACACATGAAAAAGCTCATCCAAAAGAAAAAAATCCAAACCTGTTCAAAACCACCTAGCTTCAACATACTTGCTTTTCTTTACTGAGCAATGCTTTTTATAACCATAGCACCAACTCACTGTTCAATGATCCTGGGGGGTGGGAACTATATATATATATATATATATATATATATATATATATATATATATGTATANCATCCATACATGACCACAGGGAAACCATAGCATTGACTAGACAGACCTTAGTTGGCAAAGTAATGTCTCTGCTTTTGAATATACTATCTAGGTTGGTCATAACTTATCTTCCAAGGAGTAAGTGTCTTTTAATTTCATGGCTGCAGTCACCATCTGCAGTGAATCACGTCAAATTCTCAGATTTCTTTTAGAGTGAATTGGCCCCTTCCAAATGGCAGGAAGAGGTTCAGCCCTCACAAGATTACCTATGAGTATGTTATAATGAAAGCAAATCCATCATTATGATAAAATAAGACTTTACACAGCTTTCAATTCTTTCAAACCTGTAGGATTATCAGCATTGATAGAGGTTTTGCCACTATAACAAAGGAGGGCCTCTAAGTTACAACCTTAACAATCTCAAGATTGTTCATCACCCAAATCAACTTAGATCTTCTTTCAATATTTTGCCCTTCAATAGATACATCTCACCCCATCTGAGCTATCCTTTCATCTGAGCACACATTGAGTATTACCACCTTGAGTATGTACTACACAGTAGGTGCTGTGCTGCGTGTGGAGCATTCAAGAATGGACAAGGCACAGACCTTGCCTGCACTTACAGTCCAGTAGGGGAGAAAACGCCGTAAATATATGAGATGAGTTATGTAAAAGCTTGATCAATGGGTTATGAAAGAACGTTTTATTGATGTCTGAAAGAAAAAAGATAAAGTGACCATCACACAAACTTGAGGAGCTAATTCCTTTGCAGAATCATCACTGAATCCAGATAATAGATAAACTCCATTTCAACAAACTGAAGAGTTTTTGTTTCGATTTGATTTTTCTTTGAATTCCATGCTTTTAACTAATTTTTTGCAAGAACATGAGATAAACTGATTACTGCACAAAACCACCACTTTTGGAAGTCCCTTCTGTAGTCCCAGATCAAAATAAATTGAAACATTTCACTAAAATAAGTTTGGTTTGATATCAACTTCCTAGAGAGGAAAATATGATCTTACAGTTCCCTTCCAAAGACTGATCATTCCAGGTTTGGAAGGTATCCTTCAGAAGGACATGTGACTTTTTTCTTATAATTCTAAAAATGAGTTTAAAAAACAACCATCAAGATTTTTCCCAAAATGCTCATGCTAACATCTTCTAAAGTTCCAAAAAATTTGGATCACTCATATTTATGAGGGACACTTTGTAAGGGCATGTTTATATATACTACAGAGAAAATGGGAATCAAGGGTTTGAGGAAGAGTTCAATACTGTCAGCAAGAGAGTGCCAGCTGAAGGAAGGCAAGGCCACCTGTGGCAATGGAGGAGTACAAGTCACACTGGCCAAGACTTCTTCCGAGTGGACTTGCTGGGAAGCATGAATTTGTCAAGCATATTCTCTCTGGGGAGGGATCTGGGGAATGGCAGAATCTAAGAATCAAAAGCCATGGATTCGGAAGCCTGGGAGAGAATCCAGACAGAAGAGGTCAGTGTACATTCTCAGTACAAGTCAGTTGTCCTGAGGAGAGATAATGATCCAAGACCAAGAAGAGAAGATGGAGGCGCCAAGCAGATAAGTGTCAGAAGAGCTGTATAAGATCAGTTACCCTTGTCATTCACTTGATACATAATGAAACTGAGGCCTAGAAAGGGACTAATCAACTCCACCCAGGGGTAGAAGTGAAGTGAAGTCGTTCAGTCATGTCTGACTCTTTGCGACCCCATGGACTGTAGCCTACTGGGCTCCTCTGTCCATGGGATTTTCCAGGCAATAGTCCTGTGGTGGCTTGCCATTGCCTTCTCCAGGGGAACTTCCCAACGCAGGGCTCGAACCCTGGTCTCCCACACTGTAGGTAGATGCTTTACCATCTGAGCCACAAGGGAAGCCCCAGAACTTAAACCTGAACACAGGTGAGTATATTTTCCATCTTCCACTTTGCCTTCTTCACTGAGAACCACCCACAAAACAATAAAGCCTGTCAATAAGAAACTGGTAGCAGCAGTCAGCTAGACTGGGAGCGTGGGGCTGGCCTAAATGAATACTGGCATGGAGATCCCAATCACAGTGAACCTTAGATATTCCTTAAATGTCAGGAATTCATGGTTCATTTTTTAATTCTGTCACCAAAATTTCTGTTTCCCATTCACATTTTTCCTTCCCCAATAACCCTCTAAATCTATGTACACTACTCAAATATTACTGAGGTTGTGTATTTGGTCATATTTCTCCTATTGTGCTCAGATGATACTTCACTAGTTTACATGCAAAGACACTAGTTCCCTTTGTAAATCTGTTATAAAAATATTTACATGCATGACTTTTGAAAAGTATATAAGACAAATATTTAAATTCCAACTTGCAGCCCTATTACTGACGGTGTTTGCAGTGCCTTTCAAAGCTCATGAGATGAGAAGTGAGTTTAAACAGCAATGGGAAAATTCTAATTTCTTCCTTGGCACTGCAATGTAACCACCTCAGTATAGTCACAGGCTATTAGTTTTGACTGTCCAGCATTCTTTCTTTCTTCTCTGGTAACAACTAGCATGACAATTTTCTTTGGACAATTTTTTTTCATGTGGTTTGGATGACACTGACCCCACCTCCTGGTTCATGGTATAGGCCAGACCACGGTGGTTGGTTCATGGATTGGAATGCAATCCCAATTCCAGCCAATTTTGTTGGAACCACTGAAAAAGAGTCTCTTTCCAGTGGAGGTTGCTAAACTGGCCTGGAGTGATCCTTTAGCTGAGGTCGGTTATCTTATCAAAATTTGTTAAAAACAAAACCTATTGCAACTACATAGGATAGCAGAACTGAAACAGGGAGAGAGAAATTACTGAGTCATCTGAACACCTGAGCTGATGTGGTATTCTGGAGGGTATGTGATTGACTGCTCATAAAAATGACTGTAACATTTCCTTTTCTCTATACATTTACTCTACATATTTACTACACTTTACAATGTGACCTGCTTGGATTAGCAAATGTAATTAATATGAGTTAACTGTTTGAAAGGTACCTGAACATAAGAGCTTGTCCTCTCCCATTAGAAGAACCTTTCTGCCACCAGTCTACAAATCCAGCCTAGCTTTCTGGAAAAAGAGAGACAACATGGAGAGCTATTCCAGACATCCTAGTTGAAGCCCCAGATAGTGAGGTTATTCTTCACTATGAGCCAGTCCAGATAAGCACCACCTAGTTAACCCAAGAATGGTGCCCTAATAAATAACTCGTGTTAAGCCATTAAATTTCAAGATGGTTTATTACAAACTGAAAGCTAATTGATCAACTATTAAAATATGTCTTTTTCCCTTCAGCAATTTGAATTGAGTTTGCGTTACTTATAACCCCAAAGTTACAAACATCCAGCACCATACTTAGCAAATTTGACGCCTGGAGCAGATCATTACTAATATCACTTCCTCCATACAATAAAATTATTTTTAGTTATAATAATTTTTCCTGAATTCTTGTTCAGTTTTAAAGTAACAGTAAGAAATAAATATTAATTTTAAAGATATTACTCAAATACATTAGAATATTTCTATACAATAAAAATTTGCATTTATCAAAGAAAAATAGCATACTTTGTGGTTTGTACTCTACTGTTTTAAGTATTAAACACAAGTAAATGCTTCAAGTGGCCACAAAGAATGAGAGAATTATAATAATTCAAGACCTGTTTCTTTACTTTTCAATCACTGTGCTACAAGTGCCTATTTCAAATCCATTGCTGAAATGCAGCAATATGTACTACTGAGGCTTTAAAGAAATTCACTACCTGAAGTAATTTCCAATGATCTTGAACCACTATGAACTTACTCTCAGATACAAAGATGAGATCACATGTGCTGAGGCTGCCTGTATAACTAGGATTTCTCCAAATTAGAATACAATTTATATCTAAAGATAATTTTTAAAACAACATTAATTCAAAATGTACATTATTCAAATACAACAGAACTCATAGCAAATATTTAGAAGCTAGACTGATCCCATGGCTGTGTTTTCCAGAGAGATGCACTTTTATCACTTTCATTACTTGAACTGTCAGTGTATGTTGATGATAAAAAAAAATGCAGAGTGAATTTTAGTTGACTTTCTTATTATTTTAGAACTCTCCATAACAATGTATCCTCTCAATTTCTGCCCCTGAAGCAGACCACTCTTGGTATCCTTCCCTTGATATTCCACTGCAAATAGCATTAGAAAGAAATTCCATTCATGCTGAGAATTACATATGAAATAAATATTCTCCAAACAACCCTGATTGAAATACATCAGAAGTATTGAGTGAGCATGCTTGCATGCAGGAGAAAATTCCCAGGGACAGATGTGATGAATTCAATATTGACTTAAAATTTTTAAATTTTCTAGAAAGAGAAATGAAGATAATTGATGGCTCTGAGTCTTTCAAGCAAGTGACAAGGTAGAACTAACTTTTCGTTGGATAAACAAGTAATTAATTAAATAGCCTGCACCATAATACCCTTTCAATTTATAGTAAAATCCCCTTCTAATTCTAGAAAATCATTAAAGTTCTCTGGACCAAGCCAAGCCACCAAACAATATCTCATTTCCACTTAATTTCGAATTAATCATATACCCCCTTTAAAGTGAGTTCCCTCCATTAGGAATACATTAAAGCTCCAGCTTTTCTTGGAAGATCTAAAGAAATCACACAACAAATAATGTAACTGTAATGATGGAACTGATCATATGACACCACTGATCTATATTAATCTATTCCCATTAACTATATATCTGACTTGGCTACATATTATACTCATTTGCTTTATAGCTGGTCAGTGGTCTCTTAATAAATTCAATACCCTTCAAACTGAAATATTCTATTCCTTCCAATATATGCCTTTCTGCTACATTTTATTTCATTTGGTAGACTTCCTAATCAATTCTTCTGTGAGCTTCATTTCTTTTGGCACAGTGTATCCTTGGTAGGATTTTTTTCTTTCAGAATGATTTAAATCTATGTTTCTTCATGCTGCCTTAAAGCTACTGTCTGCCCTACCCCTTTCTTCGCCAGTCCCATCTGCTGGGCCACGTGACCTGGTTCACCCTCTATCTTCTTGGTTGTGGAAAAGATGTAGCTTGGTCTAATGTGGAATGACTCCTGCTTGTCTGTCAGAGCAATTGCTGTAGACTGAATAGTAAGACTGGTAACTGTGGATGTGCCGGAATTTCAGTTCAAGCAGTCAATGTTCAGATAAATAACCACAGGATTCTCATGTCCTTAATATGAAGCTATCTCTCTAAACCAGTGCTTCTGAAATTCTAGATACTGTTGCCAACAGTTATAAAGCCATACACAATCACCAAACTCCCGCTTATAAATCCTTGTTGATTTAAACAAATAGAGTCTCAGATGTAAGAAAACAAATTTAAGGAGGGGCAGATAAATTGAGACGGAAATTGACATATATATCGTACTATAAATAAAACATGATAAATAAGAATCTATTAGCTATAATAGATATAATCTGTATAGCAGAGGAAACTCTATGCAATAATCTATAAGACCTATTTGGGAAAATAATCTAAAATCAGAGTGGATACATATGTATAACTGATTCACTTTGCTGTACAGCAGAAACTAATACAACATTGTAAATCAACTATACTTCAAAAAAATTAACTTAAAAATAAAAAAATAAAGACCACCTGTTTCAGTGTATTAATTATAAGTCACTTTTAATTTCAGTTGGCCCCAGACTTTCTGTTCTAAGACTTTAGAAGTTCCTTTTGCACAATAAAATTATTTTCTTCACAGAGAAAAAACAAAAGGCAATGATAGACATGACATTTTAATGACCTTTCTGGTAACCTGCCTTCTACCTAAGACGACTCCAAAAGGTTGAGGGGAGAAGCCCAAAGAAGTAATACAGGGAAATCCTAAGTGGTATAGCTGAAAAGGTACATGACGCCTAAGGTTAACAAGACCTAGGAAGCCTGACTAAGGGTTCGTGGCCAAATGCCAAATGCAAAGAGAAGCTCCTGAACATTCCTGAAGAGAAGAGTGACATGATAAAAGCACATTGTTCCTATAAAATAGGTCATAACTTCCTAAAATAAAATGAACTTGAACTAAATGCAAGATGGCAGTGATCATGCCCCGAGAGCAACAGTGGTAGAGGACACCTTGTTCAAAAGAAAGGTATTTCCGCTAGAAAACGAAGAAAACAGCAGAGGAGGGGAGAGGGGGAAGTCGTCTTTGGAAATCAGAAAAAGGAAGGAGGAAAGCATTTAGTGAACATACTAGAAGTAGTAACATCACAGAGTACAGGTTGGAGAGCACAAATGTTAATACTATCAAACACACGAAATGAACAGATTTGCTAGTGGGGAAGATATGAGATCCCGTAGAGAAAGTGACCGTACATCAGATTAATAGCGACTGAGGAAGACGGGAACAGAAACGTCCAAATGCTCCTGACTCAATCAGTATTTTTCTTTTGAAATCAGAGAAAAGAAGAATTGTGTAACTCTGACTATATAACTAATGAAAATTGACAACAAAGAAGGTTGAGGAGCAAGAAGGATGGAGAAACTGGTATTACTGCATGGAAAACACTGATGAACTCAGATTTTATAACAGTAATGCCACAGGAAGAGAACAAGTTCGCTGTTGGAAGAGAGGGTGAAAGAAAAACTCAAATGACAGGGGAAAAGCACAGTGACTAAGTGCTTACTTTATTATTTTGTCCATCATAAAATTATATTTCAAGTTGCAAAGACAAATGAATAAAGAAGGAAGCCTCAGTGAGAATATGAGACCCCTGAGAAGGTTGGTGTCCAGACCCAGAAAAATTGTATTTTATTTTACAACAGCAACAACAAACATTTTTATAGACCTGATCATTGAAACATTACTAACACTTCAAAAATTATGGGAGAAAAGCATATTCAGCCAAATCTCTCTTTTTTTAAGACAGAATGGAAGATTCTGAAAACACTAAGAATAGAATAGAATCTCACTCAAAATGTAAGTGAATTAATATATATATGCACTTTGACAAGACAGTAACAGCTTGTAAGAGCTAGTGCCTTTTCACCTATGATAAGCTAGGCCAAAGGAACCTCTTCTTTTACTCTCTCCCTCTTCTTTCTCTCTATCTCTTAAAAACAATTAAGCAGGTAAACCGGTGAGACCACAGACATAATACATTGATTTCAGCAAAACAGCTGACAAAAATCTCTAATTATATTGCATGGCAATCCATCACTAAACAATCAAATAGAGAAATAATTCAAGTTAATTCACAGTAGATGAACCATATAGAGCAAAAACAATAACCGTTGATTCCCTAGAACAGAGATTCCTTGAGTCTATCCACTGGATTTCATTCCTGCCTCCAAACTATTGAATAAAACCTAGAAATCTACAATAGGCCAAAACTGAAGATAAATAAAGCAAATTTATCTTTTAAAAAAAGAAGATAAAGAAAAAAATAAAAGTGTCCATTTAGGTTTGAAAACTCAGTTTCCCAAGACTAGCAGGTTTTTTTTTTTTCCTTGAGCAGTAGCTTATGTAAGAATGAAAGCCCAGTGGGCACTGGTGGACTCTGAGCTCTATTGTAATAGTGCGCAGCAGATGCTCTGTGTCCCTGGCAGCCCTCCAGCCCAGACTACATAGCTATCTGCATATCCTGAGTGGGATGTGAGACGAAACACTTCTTTCAATCCTAAAATCCCATGACTCTAATATGACTGTGAATCCCTGCCTGGTGTCCTGTAGGATTATTCCTAAGTAACTGCAGAGGAGGCAATCACAGAAAAAGAGGGTGATTAAAACGTTTTCTAAAGCCACGGATTTTATGACAGGCCACATACAAAAGCCTTTCTGATCTTTGCTCTAATTACCAGAATGCTCTGGCCCTCCAATAACTAGCTGCAAAGACATACAACTCAGCTGACCATACTGTGAGTCTTAAGACAGGCAGAAAAATCCAACATCTCCCTACCATGACAAAAGCAACCGGGACTGCCAAATCCGATACACAAAACATTTAATTTATAACAGTTAAAACCTGGCCTCTGACCAAGTCCAAAAGAACTATGTCTTATTTCACTTGCTCTTGAATATGTCTCTTTCAGAGATAAATGACTCTGCTCTTTGCCAGTTCTCTCCTCCGTTTGGTGTTTTGTTTAGCTGGGCTTGTGACAAGCCAAGAGTTGATACATCTGCTTGAATGTGTAATTTACCTNTTTTTTTTTTTTCCTTGAGCAGTAGCTTATGTAAGAATGAAAGCCCAGTGGGCACTGGTGGACTCTGAGCTCTATTGTAATAGTGCGCAGCAGATGCTCTGTGTCCCTGGCAGCCCTCCAGCCCAGACTACATAGCTATCTGCATATCCTGAGTGGGATGTGAGACGAAACACTTCTTTCAATCCTAAAATCCCATGACTCTAATATGACTGTGAATCCCTGCCTGGTGTCCTGTAGGATTATTCCTAAGTAACTGCAGAGGAGGCAATCACAGAAAAAGAGGGTGATTAAAACGTTTTCTAAAGCCACGGATTTTATGACAGGCCACATACAAAAGCCTTTCTGATCTTTGCTCTAATTACCAGAATGCTCTGGCCCTCCAATAACTAGCTGCAAAGACATACAACTCAGCTGACCATACTGTGAGTCTTAAGACAGGCAGAAAAATCCAACATCTCCCTACCATGACAAAAGCAACCGGGACTGCCAAATCCGATACACAAAACATTTAATTTATAACAGTTAAAACCTGGCCTCTGACCAAGTCCAAAAGAACTATGTCTTATTTCACTTGCTCTTGAATATGTCTCTTTCAGAGATAAATGACTCTGCTCTTTGCCAGTTCTCTCCTCCGTTTGGTGTTTTGTTTAGCTGGGCTTGTGACAAGCCAAGAGTTGATACATCTGCTTGAATGTGTAATTTACCTTTCTGGTCAACTTCGCTTTTTTTTCCTTGACAATATTATGTCAAACAATCACATCACAACTGGCTCTGATCTCTTTGTTGTTAGCTAATAAATTAGAGAGTATTTATTATCTGCAATCCTTTTTTCCTCTTTTAATGGTGACACATTTGTGGTGAATTACAGGGCAGCTTTATAAACTAGGCTTTGGGCCAGTCTCAGGCCCTGCGTCCATGTGAACATTCTCTCTCCCGTTGGCCTCCCGGACGGGTGGTAAATCACGGCTGCTGTCACAGCACACTAAGTTAGTGTGCGTCATCGGGGAGAGCAGGAAGCGTTGGGGGTATAATTCTGTCCATCAAACTAATATGTTATATCAGTAGCTTTGTAATCTTCTGCCATAACTTATGGGAAGTGACACCTAAGAATTCACTTTGAAGGCAATGTGTTCCTCAGACTTTAAGCCAAAACAGACCCGATTCTCAGCAACCGTTCCTCTGTTTACATGAGCGGATTTCTAGTGCTGGGGAATCAGGTCCCTCTCAATGTGGCAGTATTTTACACATTCCACCACCAGCTGAACTCTGTTTACAGCCCTCACGGCAGGGTTTGTAAACTTTTCAAATAGGATTTCTTCTTCACTTTTTGTTACCCTTGCCTTAACCTCCAGTAGCCAGAGAGATAAATACTCTCCATGCATGTTATCATGACAAAGCGGACCTCTGACAGACAGGAATGAATGGGTGCCCCAGTTCCCCTGTCGGTCCCCCTGCAACCTTGGCCTTGACAAATGTGGGAAACGCCTGCAGAGGACAGGAGAAATCTCAAGTCGCTGGGGCGGCAGAGGCAGCTCGGTGCTGCTGCTTCTAAATGTCCACGTGATCCTTAAAGCAGAGAGGGCGGATAACCTGCCACAGACAGCAGGCGAGACATCAGAGTCACACTGTGTGTCCTTCTTTTCCAGGATTTGTGATTGGATTGTTTCTGTCATTCCCCCACCTCACCCCCCAACCCCCCACCCAACACTGTTCCCTGGCTGTTTTCTCAGTAGGCCAATGAGAGAAGCCCTTTGGGGAAGATTAAGTAGTTCTGTGAGCTGCCATCTGATCGAAAAAAAATCTACAAAAACTGTTCAAAGGAGCTCTTCCTCCCCCAGGCACAAAACTAAATATGCACAGTAAAGAAATTTGAAAAATGCCTGCCCTTGCCATCTCCAATACCCCTTTGATTGATGGCAGAGAGGGTTTGCTATGATAATTTTCCTTTGACAGGTCCCAGGCATAAATCCCACAGAGTTGTTGTTCTGGTTTGACAACCTTCCGAGGGCTCCAGTTAGGAACAGGAAACAGGCCTCTATTTTTCACCCTCAATGCTCCTTCAGGTGCAAAGAAAAGACCGTATGGAAAAAATAAATCCTTATCTGAGGGGGAAACCAAATTCAAAGCAGTTTTAATACTTATTCATCAGAAAGAATGTCCGACAGGGGAAGATGTGACCTCGGTCCTACTTCTTCAAACTCACATTTAAATCTTCCAAATAAGAGATTTGAAACCTACTCACGCTGAGGAACGGATGCTCCTTTTCCATGCACATTTTGGTTGTACAAAGTTATGTTAGTATTTTCTTTCAAGGTCAGCCTAGACGGGTACCATTATATTTTAAAACAATCTTTGTTTAAAAATAAATATGCATTCATATAATAACATCCATAATTTACAACCATTTCCTAACAATGGGCCAGATTCTGTGATTCATTATGTCCTCTTCATCTTCACAACCACCTCCAATGAGTAAAGCCTCAATTAATGGGAATGCAATTTTTTTTAAATAGAGCCAAGGTAATGAATTTTTTCAACATGCATCTTTTAAGTATGAGTCATGGAATGCCAGGGATTATTTGGGGATCAGTGAACCTAGTCATCTTCCCAAGAACAATGACTCAGTAGTGAGAACCCAAGTCACAGAAATCAAATTTCCCTAAGTTGAATCAAGAAGAATCTATGATTTCCCCCTAAGTTAAGTAGGAAATTAATCAGAACCCATTCTTTAAGTATTTTAGTTGCTCTCACCTTGAAATGCAGTATCGTGACCTATCAAAAATTATTAAATGGTTAAGCCCAAGCAAGTGTCTAAAACGCATTTCCATTTTCTTAAAACTTTTCAAAGTTGAAGATTTTCCTTCTAATTATTGACCTCTTAAGAATTATGCAAGAATCAGTTTTCTCTTGGCTCTAGAGCTCTGTTCTAGCATTAAGAGAGGGTCCCTAGAGCACTAATGCCCTGAGAGCTGATCCCCGTCTTCAGCCCTACCACTCCGCCAGGCCTCCACTATGGGGGTGCACTATTCTGCAGAAAAGTCTGCACTATTGAGAGGCACAGGATAATAAGGATCCAGTCTTGGCATTCTCGGGCAAGAGTGAGTCTTTAATTTAACAGGACTATAACACATGGACTTCACCCCAGGCCACAGAATAGAGCCCTCATTTTCTGGAGTAAAAATTTTATGATGATACCCATTTTATGGAGGAACTAACCACTGCCCAAGGAATTCTAATAATTGGCCCATGAACCAGCCAAAAATGTCAGTGGGGAAATCAGAATAGAAAAGAACAAGCTGCTCATAAAAATGGGAATAAGATATGAGTCTTTTTAAGTCATAAAACAGCTTGAGCAAATTTCAAGAAAAAGAAACTGATTCTCTCTCACTCCATTCCCTCTTCTAAATACCAAACAGGATGTGCTTCCTTATAAATGCCTATAAATTGGGAAGGGGTGGGGGTAAAAACAAATCTCATCCTGTGTGCTGAGCTCTAGGCTGCAAGGAACATGGTTAGATTTCTGTTTCCCTTAGAGGAAGATGCCAGAACAGCATTTTCCCATCAAGGGTTGATAAGAAAGGCATTTAGCGTTTCATTTGAGGGGCCTGTTGTGAGTGGGTGGTATGACAAGAAAAATTATGGCCAATGTCATATTAAAAATTACAGGCCCATCTGCACATGCTCACTCTGTTCTCAAGCCAATGATACACTATCCTGTGTAAAGCCTTTGGCTATGGCAGATGTGGTAGAAATGTTCTTCTCAGGATAACTTTAGCAAATAGAATTCCCAAAGGTTGAAAGGGGTGAATGGCTGTCTTTCTAGCCCGCAAGGAAAAACTAAACTAAAACCTTACTTTCTTCAAATTTAGCCCTGGTTGAGTGTTGACTTCCCATCTTGATTCATGTCCTTCCCACCCAGGGATTCAATCTACTTCTCTGCAATTATAAGCGTAAGAAGATGAGCCAGGAAGACATTTTACAATTAGAAAACAATCTACTCTGGCCAACCCAAAGAGGAATCTCTTAGGAAATAAT
>SJYV01054457.1:1110260-1128460 GCA_006410875.1 Neotragus pygmaeus
TGACTCATCGGAAAAGACTCTGATGCTGGGAGGGATTGGGGGCAGGAGGAGAAGGGGATGACCGAGGATGAGATGGCTGGATGGCATCACGGACTCAATGGACATGAGTCTGAGTGAACTCTGGGAGATGGTGATTAACAGGGAGGCCTGGTGTGCTGCGATTCATGGGGTCGCAAAGAGTCAGACACAACTGAGCGACTGAACTGAACTGAACTAAACTGAACAAAGAACTTAGTCTTGAAGAAAGTGAGAATAGGGTGTGGTGGGGGGTAAAATATTGCCTAGATATATCAAGGAATTCTGAAGAAAAAAAAGACTTGTAGTCAGCAATTTCCTTTACAGGATATCTCAGGATATCTCGGAATCACCACTGTTGTTGTTTTGGACCAGATGTTTCTTTGCTGTGGGGACTGTCCTGTGGATGTTAGGATATTTAGCAGAATCCCTAACTGATACTTGTAGATGCCAGTAGCACATTCCCATCCCAGGAGTAAAACTCAAAACCATTTCCACACATAAATGAATGACTCCTGGGGATAAAAGTTGCCCTGATTGAGAACCACTATCCCAGACTCTTTGGGTCAAACCATGCCAGTGAATCTCTGTGGGCCACATTTCCCAATAAAGAGGCCTGGATTCACCAGTGCATACGACCTTGTGTATCTTTTTCCCATGATTTCAGGAAACATTAGAGGACCCCATGTAGTAACAGGCTTCAGTTTGAACTTCTCAGCCAAAATGAAGGTTAAAGCTTAAATCAGTCACTGTTCCAATAAACAGAAAACACTATCTCCATTACACATGTCTCTAGGAGGTGAGTTTTGTTATACTCTTCGCATTTTAGAGACCCTCTATCTTA
Organism: Neotragus pygmaeus; assembly: GCA_006410875.1. Classification (NCBI taxonomy): domain Eukaryota; kingdom Metazoa; phylum Chordata; class Mammalia; order Artiodactyla; family Bovidae; genus Neotragus; species Neotragus pygmaeus. The sequence goes on from SJYV01054457.1 coordinate 1,111,120, forward strand.
CTGTGTAAATCAGAGATTATGCCCTGGGGTGGGGTGGGGGCACTCAGGACAGGTAATCCAAAAGAGGGTATTCAATACAGTATTTTAATTCAAAGGTTTTAAAAGAGCTGAAATAACAAACAAAAGAAGACAAGGCTACCCTGAGAATAGCAACCTTGGGAAGCTAATGCCACTTCTATACTAGAGTCAAAGGAAAGAGGGTGTTATTGGAATCTGTGAGCCAAGGCCCCCAGGGCAGATGCTGGACTCACTGTGGGGCCCCAGTGGGAACTGGGACAAGAGATGGAACAATTCCCATAGGAGAGGGAGCCACTGAGGGCACATAACCATTGTCAGCAAAGGCCACCCGAGGCAGAGAAAACAGGAAAGAGAGACCGTAGTTTTCTTCTCTCTTCTGCTCACCAGTAATCTCTCACCGGTTCCTCTCACTGGCTGAACCTGGCTGTTATCCAGGGGGTAAAGGCATCAGGGAAACCCGGGTTAGGAGGATCAGCTCCTGGTTACACAATATGGAACACAGTGGGGTTTGATGATGGATTGGAACGCAAACAAACAAATCACAAATATAATGACCAAGTTCATGGTAAGGACAACTAAATACAATTCAGACGTATGAGTCAGGGAGAGAAAGAAAACTAGGCGAGTCTGAGAAGAAAAAAATAAATAAAAATAGACTCAGGGAAAGACTTCTCAAAAAAGAATAAAACAACTTTAGAAAGTTCCCACTTTCTCTCCTCCCAGATCAAATTAAACTTAGGGGAGCCCAAGTCTGAGATTGTTATTTAACCACTCTTGTGAAACTGACCTAATCTAATACCTAAGAAGAAAACTGATAGAAGAAATGGTAGGCTCATCAGCTACCAACTGCGGTAACCAACCATCACAGAACAACCATTGTATTTACTCGTGATTTTTTTGGTCAGAAATTTGGGATGGGCTCAGCTGGATGGTTCTCCTATTTCGTCTGCCATCATTCATGTGAAGACGGTGAGGTGGCACATTGGCTGCGGGCTGTTTGGTCCCAGAGGTCTCTGCTGGGATGGCTCCTGTTTCAATTGTTTTCAACTTCCAGTGGGCACCTGACCTCTCAGCATGGCAGACTCAGGGCGTTAAGAGAGACAACAAGCCCCAATATGCAAATACTTTCCAAGCCTCTGTTACATTGTGTTTGCTAATCCCCTGCTGACCAGAACAAGTCACAAGGTCAAGCGCAGGTGCAAGGGGCAGACAGAGAATCTCCCCCACTCTTATTGAAGAGGGGTTACAGTCACACTGCAAAGTTTAAGAATCTATCACACTAGGTGAATAGACATCTTAGCAGGTGTTTTTCTACCCAGAGTATTTCAGTTTTATCCATACTCAAATATTTTATATGTGTTTTCCAAATAGCAAATACTTTTGGCTGTCACAGTTACACTAGGCTCTGAAATAGCTCCCTTAAACCCCTTCAACCAAGCCCACTCCATGAGTTTCACAGTTAATCATCTAAACCAAGGTTAAAGATATGGCCTCAAATTCAGAGAATTCCCCAAACCCCTTTCCTTTTCTCTAGGCTTAAGAGAGGAAAATCCAGCTTTGAGCACAATATTGTGGCGAAATGTCAAACAAGGAATCCAATTTTTCTATTCTAAAACCGAAACCAACCGTCTACATAAATCACATTGGTAAGTCTCTTCTCTCAAAGTTATAATTTCCTAATTTGTAAAATCGGGGAATTAAATGACTCTTGTGAGGGATGTATGAAACTGGACAGTGCAGACCCATTAATGCCAGTAACTTCAGTGTTTTCACTAAAATATCAGATCTGATTGCAATCTACACGTATCTTTTCGGTTATCTCCAGGAACTCACCTGCTGTCTGCTGCCTCAACTGTATACCCATCTCATCAAAGAGTCATCAAGTCTATGACAGGGTGGAAGGGTGCTTCCTTGCAAAAGGAAGCTCTGCCAAAAGCAGAACACAGCCACTAGTCTCTTCCTTCAAACCATCTTGTTTCCATCTCACACACTCCTTAAAGGGGGACTGAAATTGACAAGGCCCATGCTTTTACATAAGTAATGCCATTTGGACTGATCCAGGCCCATAATTCTGCCACACTCACTCCTATCTGTGCTTCTGGAAAGGCTATAAGACCCGACACTCTAAGATGTTATCACTGTCTCACAATCAGCTAGGGATTAGCATGACTTTCCCTGGGCCCCTGGTTCCAAGCACTGTTTCCCTCACAGGAGACATGTTCCAAGAATATCTGCTTTCTGTCTCATCATTTCAGAAGGAATTCTTAGGTTAGAATAAAAACAAAATGGGTTGTTTGCTACCACATATGAGATTAGAGGAGGTGGAGAAGCCCACAGCTATTGCAAGGTCCTACTCTACACTGGTAGGAAAGTACCTCATTAGGAAATGTGTTCTTCAATGTGATGTATGGGTGCTTCCAAATAGGCCTTCAGAGTTCCATTTTCTGCATGCAGCCCACCATGATCACTTCAGATCAGACTCATCTCTCCTACCAGTGAGTTTCAAGCGGGCCTCAATTCTCCCGCTTGCTGAGAAATAATATTCGCAGGAAAGCAAGGGAAGATTTGAATCCTGGCTCCATCACAGGAAATCTAAACATTGTGGACTTCGGTCACATTTCTGAATCTCTCTAGGTCACAGCTTCTTCATATGTAAAAAACTGACATAGGGTTGTGGTGGTGATGATTCAGTGAGAAAAATCCTTGTAGAATCTTTAGTATATGGCACATAGTAATTGTGCAATAATGTAAGCTGTTATCATCATGTCCCTAATTATTATATTGTTGATAAGTATGCAGATGATACTACTCTAAGGGCAGAAAGTGAAGAGGAACTAAGAGCTCCTTGATAAGGCTGAAAAAGGTGGCTTAAAATTCAACATTAAAAACATTAAGATCATGGCATCTGGTCCCATTACTTCATGGAAAATAGAAGGGGAAAAAGTAGAAACAGTGGCAATTTTCCTGGGCTCCAAAATCACTGTGGGATTGGGGGCAGGAGGAGAAGGGGACGACTGAGGATGAGACAGCTGGATGGCATCACGGACTCGATGGACGTGAGTCTGAGTGAACTCCGGGAGTTTGTGATGGACAGGGAGGCCTGGCGTGCTGCGATTCACAGGGTCGCAAAGAGTCGGACACGACTGAGCAACTGAACTAAACTGAACTGAATGCCCCTCAGAAGAACACTTGCCTCTGAAAACATTTATTCAAGCCCATCATGCTCTACATTCCAGCACTGACTTCTTCAGTCTGTATTGGGTGGGATGTGATCAGTTATGACTCTAGATCTAAAATCAATGCATCCAGCAAAAACCATTTCCATCAGCTTCTTTCCGCAGTACAAAATATTATCCGCACTCCTCTCCCTTGTGCTGTCTGTTCTGCGAGGCTGAGAATGTGCCCTGAGACCCCCTTCATGTGATGGAAACAGACCACAGCTGGCCAGCCACACTGGGACTCCAGTATAGACTTCAGCTGCTCCATTATAGAGCTGCATTCAATGAATTGCATTTTCTGAAAAATTTTTATATCTACATGGCACTCACCCAACTGCCTTAAGAATACCAGCTGTATCATGCTATCTCCTCTAATTTGACAGTCATAAGAACAGCTCCTGAAGAATAGAACATTCTTCAGGGGAGGGCTGTTGGTTTAGCAAGCGTTTCAGGAGGAAAAGATGAAAGAGATGTTAAGTTAGAATGTCATGTATAGAAAGGAGTGGGACATGACAGAGAAGGGATCTGATATGTACTGAATGCCTATCACGCACCAGGCACCAGGTTGGGTGAGTTCTTATAGCTTACTGTGTCTGGCCCACACAATGCTGAGAGATGAGTATAATTGTATAGATGAGAAAACTGAGGCTTAGAAAGATTAACAGACTGGTCCAAAGGGCTTACAAGGTATTTGTTGTGCAGCTGGTGTATTAGTTTCCTAGGGGTGTCACACCAAATAACCATGAACCTGGGGTCTTAAACAACAGAAATGTATTCTCTCATAGTTCTGCAGGGCAGAAGTCTGAAATCAAGGTGTCAGCAAGCCTGAGTTCCTTCCAGATGCTCACAAGGAGAATTCTTGCTTCCATCTCCCAGCTTCTGCTGACTTCAGGTGGTCTTGGCTTATAGCTGCCTAACTTCAATCTCTGGCCCTGTCTTCACATGAACTCCTCTTGTCCATCTATCTTTCCTCTGTTTGTCTCCTATAAGGTTGCATGTCACTAGATTCATAACACACCAGGATAGTCCAGGATGACTTAATTTCAGGATCCTTTATTATATCTGCAAAAACTTTTTTCCAAATTAGGTCACATTCAGTTTCCTTTGGTTAGAATGAGGATATATCTTTTGTTTGCTTCTTTTGGTAGGGGGACCACTACTCAACCCCCTACATCTGAATTTTAAAGTCAAGGCTTTCTCACTTACAGCCCATTTCCTCATGGCACTACCATGCTATTTCCTGTCTTTTCTTTTATCTATTTTGTCAAGGATAGCTTTGGCCAAGACAAAGATGCTGTAGTCACAGTCACAGCATAGCAAGAACATAGCTTTTCAACTGCCCAGAGTTATACAGAAAGTTAGTGACAGTGTCGAAATGTAAGCTCCCCTCAATCCTGCCACTATTCTAGGAACCAAGAAGAGAGCTGCCCCCTGAAATATACCTTTCCATAGCCTCTAAACATCAAAACAATTGACTCTTTTATAAAGTTCAGCTCTCCTTTGCAGGAGTAAAAGAGCTATCAGGTGTCAACTTAACCTATAGGCACCCCCTAATAAGTTTAAGATAAAAGGCCAATACATTCAAATAAGATTCAGACATAATGTGATAGTATCTGTTACCAAACCCCATCTAATTATATCAATCTTTTATTACCAGACCCACAAGTGCAGAGAACTCTATAATAATCTCTCTTTATAATGATCTCCTCTCTAGCTGACTCCTGGAACTCTACAATAAATTAATCACCTGCTCACAATCATGAGTAAACATCAATTCAATTAAGAATTGATAAATAAACAGTTCGCTCCAACGATGTCCTGATATGGAGGGGAGGACCATTGGGCGCCTGCCAGGGCAGTGCCAGGCTGAGAGTGCTGAGATGTGCAAGGCTCCATAAAGCAGCCTTTCTTCTGCTGTTGTTTACAGGAGATGTTCTGGCTGTCGTTTTCTGCTCCCACCCTCTCTGTGGAGTTGGAGAATGCCTTATTCACTTGTCTTTTCTGGGTCTAAATGTGGAAGAATTGCTCATCTTAGCCTTACCCTGCCCGATATAGCATCACCTCTCTGAAAGAAAACCAGCAGGAAGGCATAAAATACATGAAAAGTGAACACCGTATCAAACAGTAAAGGAAAAGAAACCCTTGTAGTAGAAGATGCAGGACTCTGCATTGAATGGCTACATAATTGTTAGGAGTTCAGTTATATCCTCTCCAGAAGGTATATTGAAGTCCTAAACCCCAGTCCCTCAGAACAGGAGTTTACTGGGCAACAGGGCAGTTGCAGATGTCATTAGTTAAGCTGAGGTCATGGTGGAGCAGGGTGATCCCTTAACCCAATATGACGGGTGTCCTCACCCAAAGATGAGGTGAGGACAGTAAAAGAAAGCCATGTGAAGAGACACACGGGGAGGAGAGCTCAGCATGATGCATCGGTCAGGGAAATAAAAACAAGCCTTTCCAGTCACCACCAAAAGTCAGGAAGAGGCAACTGATTCTACCCGGAGGCTTAGAGGGGGAATGGCCCCAGTGAAACTTTGATTTCACACTTCTAGCTTCCATAATTGTGGCAGAAGACATTTCTTCTGTTGTTGTAAACCACCCAGTTTGTGGTACTTTGCTATGGCAACCCTGAAAAAAAACAGTATGATGACTGATTACAATAAAAAGAATCAAGATAATGTATCCGAGTGTTGTGAGTCAGCAAGTTCTACACCAAGCATGTTATAGGCATAAGCACATGGAATCTTCACAACTTTCTATGAAGTTAGTACTCTTATTTCTGCTTTACAGATGGGGAAACAGGGTTGATCAAAGTTAACATCCCCAGAGTTACAGAGTGGGGTGTGGCAAGCCTCTCTGGTATTGACTGGAGCACACACTTCATTACTCCAAACACAACACTACAAGCCTGACCAAAGCAGGGAGGTGGCTGTGTGACTCACCAGGGTATCCCCCAGATCCCAAGGGCTCCTCTGCCACAGTGTAGAGGATAAAGGCAAGAGGATGAAGGGGTCACTCAGCAAGCACTTCCACCTCATCCCCCACTACTTCCTCTTCATGTTTCAAATTTTCAGTTCTCACATGAGATGGTTAAACTAAGTTTCTTCATGCTGGAAGAAAAGTTTTAAAACCATTGCTATATACAGTAAAATGTATCTCCATAGAAGAATTCCAGATGATATATACAGAAGGGATGACATAATCTGAAAATTGCCATTCTGCAACCCATAATGAAATAATGGACTTATGACACCATCATGGAAAAACGCTCGAACATTAGGTGAAAGGTTGATTGGGAATTTTAAAATGAAAGAAGCCAGTTGATACTATCTGAATGTACTGACCAGATATTAAGAGTCTGATGATGTGATGCAGTAGGAGGTATATAGCACCATGTGCAAAAGCATGCACTTTAATCTAAGCAGTCCCTGGTGTAGATTAGGTTAAAGGAGGTAAATGACATGCTGAGGGAGCAACCAGTCAGAATCAAAGCAGTTCATTTCCAAGGACAAATGAGTCCATTCCTCAAAAAACTTCAATGCACAAAGGTAAAGAGAGGGGGAGAGAGAAATTCAGTGTGTGTGTGGGGGGGGGGCAGGGGGAGACAGATAGAAAAGAAGGGAAACTTTTAGAATCTAAAAGAGATCAAAGAGAAAAAGCAATGAAATACAATATGTAAATTATGTTTGGATTCTGATTCAAACAAACTCAATGCGAAAGGATATTTTTAAGACAGTTGGGAAAATCAGAACATGGACTGGGTATTAGAAAATATTATGAAATTGTTGTTATTTTTTTAGTTGAGATAATGACATAGTGATTTTATTTAAGGAGGAAATGGTCCTTACCCATTAGAGAAGCTTAGTGAAGTATATAGGACACAACAACATGACATTTGGGCTCATATTAGAAGAAATAAAAAATCATGGCCTCTGCCCTGAAACTCAATTAAGCAGATGCTTTTGTTGAAAGCAAGCCACCCCAAATAAACCAAAGTGACTAGGGGGTGAACCACACTCCCTTCACTCATGGTGTGTTGTTTGGAGAACTGCTTGGAATTACCTAAAAATTTTATATCAGCAAAGTGAGATTTGAGGAAGGAAAACATTCCTATAAAGAGCTGGCAGAGTTGATCTTATTGGCAAAGCATATCTCTCCTCTCCCATAACACCTGTTTACTCATTTCAGGACCAAGACTACCCAAAATGTTACTACACAATCAATCAGGGAAACGCACATCTCTATGTTTCTGCATTCGTGACATGTGGGGCCTTGGCAGAGTCCTTCTTGCCAAGTGTAAGTACTATAAGGGTGGTTGCCACTGCACATACTTATTGAGATGTGTGGTCAGATGAAATAACTTATGGAAAAAAACTTAAAACAGCATGCTTTCAAAAAATGTTAGCCATCATCACCATCATCATCATCATTAGTAATATAGTGTCGGTGCTGTACATGCTTGTCACTGAACGTTTTCTGTGGGTCCCTTTGTGCTACTTTTAATTGTTCAATCAGGAGAGTTAGGAAAGTAAGCTCAATGATAAGGACAGCCTTATATACTTCTCTCTAACCTCTACCCTTCCCTCCTCCATATCTACCTGGGACAGTATTAAGTACATAAAAGTTTTACAATAAATACCTGTTTAAAAGCAACTGGTGGGAAGGCTGGTGGTGTTTATCCCTTCAATGCAGGGCATAGGAACAAAATGGGCCTTAAAGGTAAAAGACACAGTTAAATTCCTGGTGCTGTCACTTAATAAATAATGAGTTTGGCCATCTTGCTGAACATCTTAGAGCCTCAGTTTCCTAATAAGTAAAATGGGGACCAAGGTACCTGTGTCTCAAAAGGCTGTGAGGACACAGATGGATTCCAAGATGGTTGCTGGGTCACCACGAGCCTCTCTCTTCCTCTCTAGAATGGGGACAGAGGCTGCAGACTAGGTCTCTCCAAGTATTAACTTCAAGAAGATATACAAAGACCACACATAGAGGTGGTGTTGTTATCTACTGAATGTTTGTGTCACTTCCAGATTCATTCAGGGGAAGCCTAACTCCAGTGTGATGGTATCTGGAGGTGGAGCTTTTAAGAGGTCATGTGGTCATGAGGGTAGAGCCCTCATGAGTGCTATTAGTGTTCATGTAAGAGACCAGAACTCAACATTCAGAAAACTAAGATCATGGCATCCAGCCCCATCACTTCATGGCAAGTAGATGGGGAAACAATGGAAACAGTGACAGATTCCAAAATCTGTCTGATGGTGACTTCAGCCATGAAATTAAAAGACATTNCTCAACATTCAGAAAACTAAGATCATGGCATCCAGCCCCATCACTTCATGGCAAGTAGATGGGGAAACAATGGAAACAGTGACAGATTCCAAAATCTGTCTGATGGTGACTTCAGCCATGAAATTAAAAGACATTTGCTCTTTGGAAGAAAAGTTATGACCAACCTAGATAGCATATTAAAAAGCAGAGACATTACTTTCCAACAAAGGTCCATCTAGTCAAGGATATGGTTTTTCCAGTAGTCATGTATTGATGTGAGAATTGGACTATAAAGAAAGCTGAGCGCCAAAGAATTGATGCTTTTGAAATGTGGTATTGCAGAAGACTCTTGAGAATTGCTTGGACTCAAGGAGATCCAACCAGTCCATCCTAAAGGAAATCAGTCCTGAATATTCACTGGAAGGACTGATGCTAAGGCTGAAACTCCAATACTCTGGCCACCTGATGAGAAGAAGTAACTCACTGGAAGAGACCCTGATGCTGGGAAAGATTGAAGGTAGGAGAAGGGGAGGACAGAGGATGAGATGGCTGGATGGCATTACTGACACAATGGACGTGGGTTTCGGCCAGCACTGGGAGTCGGTGATGGACAGGGAGGCTGGCGTGCTGTGGTCCATGGGGCTGCAAAGAGTTGGACGTGACTGAGGGAGTGAACTGAACTGAACTGAAGAGACCAAATGCTTCTCCACCTTGTGAGGAATCCAGGCAGGGAATTCTCACCATGTTGACTGAAAAAAATTCACACCTACAAGTTAGGAGTTATGTTTTATTTGGGGACCTGACTGAGGACTATAGCCTGGGGGTCAACCTCTCAGATAGATCTGAGGAACTGTTTCAAAGAGGTAAAGGGGGAAATCAGAGTTGAGGTGGTGGGTGGGGAAGACATGTTAAAAAAAAAAATCAAAAAATTGCTGCTAATCACAAAAAACAGGTATCTCAAGTTAACAATTTGAGTGTCTTTCTATGTATGGGAAGATCTAAGAGTCTGGGCTCACTGCAATTATTCCTTTGAGATGCATCTTAACTAGTGAGGGCCAGCATCCTACTTTTCTCCATCCTAAATTCCCCTCAGGGCACACCATCAGGGCAGCTGCATTCCTTGAAAGCTTGGTGATGGCTACCATCCTTGTTTATGGGCTAGCAGGTACCATTCTTTGTTTACTAAAATGACAGACAACATTTTTTTGTCCACAACCAGAACCATGCCACATTCACACCCTGATCTTGGACTTCCTGCCTCCAGAAGCACGAGAAATAAATTATTTTGTTTAGGCCCTCCAGTCTAAGGTATCTTGGTATCATGGCTTAAATTTATAAAAAGAGATGTATAGTAAGTATGCATTCTTGCTTCTTTAAGTACAAAGCTTTCACACTGATGTTGGCCTCCCAGATTGTAACCCTCAGAGTCCCTGTGGCTGGGCTCTACCCAGCCCTGCTCACTGGCAGCAGCACCAGACACTCATCATAGACAACACAAGACCAAGGCGCTATGGGAATACCTGGTGCTCCCACTTTGAAAAGATAATGCTGTGAAGACAGAGTCTCAACATTCTAAGAGCATATAAGGGAAAGCTACCAAAGAAGAAAAAATCGAAACTAACAGTATTGTAAGTTTCCTTAAATTTTGAACTATAATCAGTTCTAATCTAATTACTAATTACTGATAACCTTAAATAACTCATTTCTTCTTTGGCCTCAGTAGTTTCCTCATGTGTAAAAAATACTCTTACCTTAAGCATTTCACACCTATAGAATTCAGGGTCCATGGATGGGAAAGAAATTATTTTTGTATATAAAATTATTTATGTAAGTATTTATATAATGTACACTTGGTATTATATAAAAAGACACGAAAATAGCTTTGTTTCCATTAACTTCTTAGAAAACATTTTCTCTGATTTACATGTGAAAGTGAAGTCACTCAGTCGTGTCTGACTCTTTGCGACCCCATGGACTGTAGCCTACCAGGCTCCTCTGTCCATGGGATTTTTCCAGGCAATATTACTGGAGTGGATTGCCATTTCCTTCTCCAGGGGATCTTTCCAAACCAGGGATTGAACCTGGGTCTCCCGCATTGTAGACAAACACNTGACTCTTTGCGACCCCATGGACTGTAGCCTACCAGGCTCCTCTGTCCATGGGATTTTTCCAGGCAATATTACTGGAGTGGATTGCCATTTCCTTCTCCAGGGGATCTTTCCAAACCAGGGATTGAACCTGGGTCTCCCGCATTGTAGACAAACACTTTATCGTCTGAGTCTCCAGGGAAGTCCTGATTTACATGTAGGCAACAAAAATATTAATAAGATAATTTCATATCACATCACTGCAGACATCTGAAATACTATTTACATTCACCAGTGCTATGAAATTACAGTAGCTTTTTGGCCTGCTTTTGGACCTTATTTATGTTAAGAAGGAAGAAGATAAATTACTGTTATAAATTTGATTTTTAAATATTTTGACAACAGTGTTTCAATATATTAGTTTGCTTCATAACTCTATATACTTGATTTTGTGCATTTTAAAATCATTAGTCTGATGATTAGTCTGAGAAGGGATCCATGTGTTTTTACCAGACTGTCAAAGGGATCCAGGTACCAAAATGTTTAGACCCGGACAGGATCGCCAGTCCTTCCATCTATGACTCCATCAGTGGTTATCTGCAGTCCATACTACTGGTACTCTGTTCTCTGAGTTAAATCTTATTCATGCAGTGGTTAAGTTTGCAGGTTCTGGAGCCAGGTTTCCTGGCTGCTAGCCTATGCTGCTGCTGCTGCTAAGTCGCTTCAGTCGTGTCCGACTCTATGCAACCCCGTAGACGGCAGCCCACCAGGCTTCCCTGTCCCTGGGATTCTCCAGGCAAGACAACTGGAGTGGGTTGCCATTTCCTTCTCCAATGCATGAAAGTATAAAGTCAAAGTGAAGTCGCTCAGTCGTGTCCGACTCTTAGCGACCTCATAGACTGCAGCCTACCAGGCTCCTCTGTCCATGGATTTTCCAGGCAAGAGTATTGCAGTGGGTTGCCATTGCCTTCTCCGATATCTGCCCCTAACTGGCTGTGTGACTTTAACCAATTTTCCCTGCTTCTGTGAACCTAAGTTTCTTCTTTTATAAACTGGGGATCAACCCATCAATTTCTCTGGAGTTGTTACAGAGATTAACAATATCCAAAAAAAAAAAAGGTTAGTGCCACATTCAGTTAATGATTATTGATGTTTTTCTTGTTAGGCTTAAAATATATTGATATCTGGTCATTTTGAACTATATCACTTACAGGAACAAACTTCCTCCAAACTAAATTTATTATTATTCAGACCCTTTGAAATATGTCATTCAATATTTCAAGACACAAAGATAGAGATAAATTAGTAGAATAATGGAATAATTATCCACCATTGGGTTTCATTTCTATTTAAACTGTTATAAAAGAAATATACAAAAATGAGATACTTTGAAAAAGTCCACACCATCTTCATTTTATTAGAATTCCCTTTAGAATTCTCTTTGCTCTGGGATTGTATATGTTTCTCCTTTCACTTAATTTCCTGCCTGCAGTTTGTATATAGAAACTGATAAGGAAGTCCTAATCTCAAACTAACTGTGTGTGAGATTTTGTGGATATGTCCTTAATGTAAATAATCCAATCTCTCCCCAACAAACTGTTTCTGTCATAAGGCTATTTGTGATAACAACTACAGCAGCCATTTAGAGACTTTGTTCTCCATTAGAGGAGTGATATCTCAGCTAGCAAGAATGGTTTTATTACTTTGCATAAACTTCTGTAGCTTAAAAGAGCAGTAGTAAAGTTAGTTCAAGGCCCTTTACGACTTCTTTTGTTCTGAGAAGTTGGGGAGGAAAAACATCAGTGAGGTATGAAAAGGCTGTTTGTTTACAATCAGTACCCAGATCCTAGATGCCTTTTTCATAAAAGGAGAGGAAACCAGCAGGAGAATTACAATACCCCAGCACCTCCCTGGGTCTCTCTGCATTCTCCACACTTGTGTATTAAGCAGCTAGGCAGCTGTTGAACAAGTACTATCAACAAAGCAATCTTCTAGCCCTTTGATTCAGGCTATTCATATCTTCTGCCCTGAAATAAAATGACTTTCACAATTAAAACACTGAAATCAATGTGGTATCTATTGTCATGTCTGCAGGAGAAAAGCTTTAATTACAGCCATAGTTAGATAACACAATCATTACACCTCCTTAATCTCAAATATAAAACCAGCACCCTCTGAGTACTTTGCCACCCTTTCTTTGATTTTTTTCCTTTTCTTTTTTTTCCTTTCTCTTTTTCCCCCCAATGTGAATGGCTTTTTATCTAAGCACTTCAATTTGCATGCCTTTGCTCGGAGGCAGCTCCCCATGATATGTTAATTGCAGATTGCTTTAAGTACTAAAAGATTAACATAAAACCCTTTGCAAACAAGCTAATAGTTTATGATAATTTTTGCATGGCCTTTGTCTGTCTATCACTGGATTGCCTCTAGCTGTAATTTTATAAAGAAGCTGTAAAATATCATTTAAACAAGTTCATTTACACATAATTATTACCAGAATCACATTATTCAATTTAGATACTCCAGCCTATTAACAATCCATGAACTAAAATGTAATTAAACTATTTTCCTTTTATGAACCTATTCATTACAATGTGTGGGAGATGGATCTCTCAGTTTCACTGCAAATTTCAGCACTTTGTTGTTGAAATTGACAAGTCTGGCACTCATTATGTGCTTTTAATTATATTAAAAGTATTGCAAGACAGCTCAGATAAGGAATATACTTAGAAAAGAATGCCTGAAAATGCCAAGATGGTGTCATCCCCAAATATATATTTATTTTACTCATGCATTTTTGGGGGCCCTCTTAACACTGAAATATAAAGTCAGTCTGGTTGTTTTAACTGAGATTTTCATAGCTTCTCTTGGTAATTTTTCTAATTTAAGTCAAGGATAANATGCCAAGATGGTGTCATCCCCAAATATATATTTATTTTACTCATGCATTTTTGGGGGCCCTCTTAACACTGAAATATAAAGTCAGTCTGGTTGTTTTAACTGAGATTTTCATAGCTTCTCTTGGTAATTTTTCTAATTTAAGTCAAGGATAAATATCCCATCTAATTAATTGTGTTTATTCATTTTTCCAGATTTCTATCTACATTTTTTTTTTCAAGAACTATAGTTGGAATTATACCCAAATAAGTATATTCTCTAAGAATTTACATAGAGACACACAATTACCTCACGTGAGGGATGCTGTATTTAGGATCTGATTCAAAAACTGCTGAACAGCTTAATTTCTGATATGAGTTTTAATCTGTGTGGCAGCAACTGCATTAATGGGAAACATTTCATCTGTTTTGAAAGGGGCAAGTTCCCTGCTTCTGATTGGTGTGGCTTGACTTCTGAAGTAGCTCAGATCCAGGACAAACAACCAAAACCGTAGCTGTAAGACTGGCCACTGATGGGCATCCAAGTCACAGTAATGACACAGGGCATCCCAGTTTGGGTGCCTCTAGAGTAGCTACCAAACAGGAGCTGCACAAAATCCCAGCCCTCCCCTCCGCCACCAACAAAGACCCTCAGCACATGACTATCTAAAGCTTAGCTTCCCCTCTCCATCCACCTTAGAATGCTCAACACCTCCTGCCTCCTGTAGTCTGGATGGTGTTTGTCCTCCATGGATTCAATCTTAACTAACATTTTCCTACTAGTAAGACTCTTTCCTGCCCATCAGTCTACACTGATGAAACGAATTCTTAGAGCTCTGGGAGCCTGCACACGCACTCGGCATTCAGCGCCTAAGTTCTTTCATAGGTAGCTATGTGCTCGATGGCTATCTAGTGTCTCCTCAGTCTTTCTCTATACCTCTATATACCTCTCTTGTACAACTCTCAAAGCCTAAGAGTGTCTTTTTTTAACATAAAACAAAAATCTTTAATAAAATTTGAATAAATTTATCCAGAAACACATAAAGGGTTAATACATCATGACTATGAAGGTTTCCTACAAGGAATGCAAGGTTGGTTCAACATTTGAAAATCAAAACGAACATGGTACAATTCTATGTTTCAATTTGATTTAACCATTCTCATCTCACATGCTAGTAAAGTAATGCTCAAAATTCTCCAAGCCAGGCTTCAGCAATNGACTGAACTGAACTGGACTGATTGTGCAGGTCTTTCACATCCTTCCCAACATTTAACTGAAATACCATATATGGTGATCGGACTGTAAAGTCAACCAGTCTTGCTTCTAAGAGAGCCATCATGAGGTCTCACTAGAAGAATGGCAGATATGTCCAAGGATTCCTTGGCCACCACCCTAATTTAACCACCCTTCTTGGGGATAATCTCAAAGAAGAAACTTAGTTGATTACAAAGATAGCTTTTTAATTTGGCCAAGAGCTTCTTGAAAAACAAAAACCACCCTAAACCCTTCTGGGCCTTGGGAAACCCAGCCTCCCTTCTAAAGACTGAAGATCTGCAATGGAAGCAAGATTCCAACTTAAGGAAAAATACCCATTTTCCTGTGTGTTCCTGTCAATGGAGTCAGCTGTCAGTCACATTGATAAAGCAGGGGAAGCAGGGAGAAAACCAAGAAACTATATACTTTATTCTAAGACTCTTGCCTAGGAATAGATTGGGAATTATTATCTACTAAATCTTTAAATAAAGAAACAAATTTAAAAGATCCATTGAAGGAGGAAACAGACAGAACAGGCTCCATTTTGATAGCAGGACTGCATCTTGGGCCTGACTGGACTTTGAGCTATATGCCCAGTATCTATGGAAACAACATACCAACTGGAAAACCAGCACCCCCACCCCCACCCCCCACAAGATGGAAGAGCCCCAGGGCCCATACCTAGATTCTCCATTGCCTAAAAGAATACCCTAATTATCTGTGTAACCAAATATAATCATAAATTCTATTATGCTTAGTGGGGTATAACCACAGGCCTATTGATAATTGTCAACTGTTAACTACCTAGGCTTAAGACATATGAATCACAGGTTAACTTTGATTGTATCTTTCTCTTCCTTTGTTCAGACTAGTTTCAAGGAATTTGGGGACGTGGGTTTGAGCATGTACACTTCGGGTATATTAAATTTTCACTAAAACTGGTCAGGGTCCTTGGCTAAGAGGAGACTCTGCCTTGGGCCCGCCGGTGTAATAAATTGCACCCCACTATCTGCATTGTCCTTCTGAGTGAGTTTGTTTCCCGGAATGCGTGGCTACAACACCATGAGCAGTGATTCAATATATTTTACTGTTAAAAACAAGAAAACAGGCCCCAAATGGAGTAATGTATGCTAAAGCTCCACATCACCAAAATGAAGCGGTCTGGCATGCTGCGATTCACAGAGTCGCAAAGAGTCGGACACGACTGAGTAACTGAACTGAATTGAATCACAGTTTTGGCTCTTCCAGAAATGTAATCCTAAATGTCCAATCAGGAATCACCTGATCAGTATTAGTTAGGCAATCTGCCTGACAGACCCCTGCCATCAAAAGTATCCTTACAATAACAAATCTGTCTTTTTTCCTAGTATAACTTGTTTGTTTCTGCTCCCTTCTGACCATAAATGTCTCTCATTTTGCACAATTCCTTGGAGCTCCTTTCTATCTCCTAGACTGAATGCTGTCTGATTCTCGAATTGTTGAATAAAGCCAATAAGATCTTTAATTTTTATTCACTGGAATTTTTTTGAATTTTATTTTTTAACATTACTCCACTCATCGGATAGTCTAAATCCAAGGGGCCACACATGGTAAGCAAAGTCACACCCCCACAGAATCCCAAATTCCTTTTTGCCATTCACATCTCATAGGATTTGATAGAACATAACCAACTCTTGCTTATATGAAGAAATCCAGGCAAAGGCTTGAGGAATCCACACCCATCCTGTGACTCAGACACCAGGCAGAGGCATGTGATGGGCTTTCTGTAATTCTTTCCCGTCAGCACATGCATTTATCTTGAACCTCACAGCTTTATTTGTTTTGTTCACCAGTGTACATGAAAGTCGGGCATGATGCCAAGCACATACAGACAACTCAATAAATGTGCTAAAAGTTAAATTTATGGGTGGAAACTTAACGTACTAGTTGGGACTTTACTGCACAGTAGAATCTTATCAGTACCAGGTACACTAAACTCTGGTACACTTCAAAGAAATACCAATTTTAAACTGTGGGATTAGCTTTTTGAGAAAAAGTATCCAAAACTTGGAAATAAAGGTGTGGGGAGCCTGAGAAGGACAGAATATCCTTTCTGTGGCATACTGTGGCTTTATTTGAAAGGTCCTCCCCCTAAGGATTATTAAATTCCTTGGGACATATGCTGATGTTTGGTGTTACTGCTCCCTACTTCATTAGAGCCTAGACACAGTGAAGTTACACATTAAATTATAGATCTCCATACACTTAAAGAAAAAAAAAAAAAGGTCCTCCAAGGTTAGGATCTTACTGCTTTATAGGACATTGGTCAGTTTTATATCTAACCTAACAATCCTAGTTTAACTTTCTTTCTCTTATTTTTGGAGTGCTTATAAATACCCAACTCCACAAAGGCTGTTAGAACCATCTCTACTACATCACTAGAATCACTAGTATTCTCATTCAGTTCAGTTCAGTTCAGTCGCTCAGTCGTGTCCGATTCTTTGCGACCCCATGAATTGCAGCACGCCAGGCCTCCCTGTCCATCACCAACTCCTGGAGTTCACTCAGACTCACGTCCATATGCTGTCTAGGTTGGTCATAACTTTCCTTCCAAGGGGTAAGCGTCTTTTAATTTCATGG
>SJYV01054457.1:1130709-1156901 GCA_006410875.1 Neotragus pygmaeus
ATGTCCAGTTCTAACTGTTGCTTCCTGACCTGCATACAGATTTCTCAAGAAGTATTCTCATTACTGACTTAAATATATTAATAATTTAAAATAATGATATATGTGTTCATATAGTATTTGAGTCATATTTATAATTTTTAGAATTTTTTTATCCATACCTTAAGACAGGGCTTAGCAACCTCTGAGCATAGGCCTATTCATGCATAGGTCATGTAAGTTCAAACTCTGATTTACTTACACAGAAGGGAGAGGAGACATTACTTTGCCAACAAAGGTCCATCTAGTCAAGGCTATGGTTTTTTCAGTAGTCATGTATGGATGTGAGAGTTGGACTGTGAACAAAGCTGAGCGCCGAAGAACTGATGCTTTTGAAATGTGGTATTGGAGAAGATTCTTGAGAGTCCCCTGGACTGCAAGGAGATCCAACCAGTCCATTCTGAAGGAGATCAGCCCTGGGATTTCTTTGGAAGGAATGATGCTAAAGCTGAAACCCCAGTACTCTGGCCACCTCATGTGAAGAGTTGACTCATTGGAAAAGACTCTGATGCTGGGAGGGATTGGGTGCAGGATGGCATCACCGACTCGATGGACGTGAGTTTGAGTGAACTCTGGGAGTTGGTGATGGACCGGGAGGCCTGGCGTGCTACGATTCATTGGGTCGCAAAGAGTCGGACACGACTGAACGACTGAACTGAACTGAAGGGACAGCAGCGGACAGGTATGTAAGGGAACAGAATTACAGGCAGCTGATGCCCCCAAATCTTCAGTGTCTGACAGGCAAAATCACGAGGCTAAGGTTAGGGATGCCCAAGAGAATTTCCCAAAAGAGGAAACAAAGAAAACTGGAGGAGAGAGTGGATAAGGAGACAGAGAAAAGACTTTGGAGGTATATAGACAGTAAACGCTGGTGGGAGGGATGCCGGGAGACTCTGCTTTGATATTTATATCTCAAGAGAAAGAAATTCTCCATCCTTCTAGGAATGGTTGGACTTGATAATAATTCTGAAGGTCTTGTACAGTTTGAATATCAGATATCCTAATGGTTTCCTGATTCAATTTTAAGGGGTATCTTTTTACTGACTACTTTCCCAATGCCCTGGGATGTTCACAAAAGGTTTTCATGCCCCGTGTCCCTCCCAACACCCTGGCATGCACCATTTCATATTTGGGGTTCACCTGAGCCCAGGACCTCCATAGTCTTTGCTTTCTCCTGGGACAGGTTGTGCTCCTCCCCAGTGTTATTCTGGCAGCTCCCAAGGGACTGTGTCTAACACCAGTCCTCACAGAAAAAAATAAACAAATGAACTTATTTATAAAACAGAAGTAGAGTCACATATACAGAAAACAAACTTAGGGTTAGCAG
Source organism: Neotragus pygmaeus (assembly GCA_006410875.1). NCBI lineage: Eukaryota > Metazoa > Chordata > Mammalia > Artiodactyla > Bovidae > Neotragus > Neotragus pygmaeus. Next base: position 1,132,073 of record SJYV01054457.1, read on the forward strand.
AGTAAAAGGGCATGGGAGTGTAAACTGGGAGATTGGGATTGACATATATACACTATTAAATATAAAATAGATAACTAATAAGGACCTATTGCATAGCACAGGGAACTCTACTCAATATTCTGTAATGGCCTATGTGGAAAAATAATCTAAAAAAGAGTGGATATATGTGTATGTATAACTGATTCACTTTGTTGTAAGCAGAAAGTGGCACAACATTGTAAATCAACTGTATATCCAATATTTTAAAAAAAGAAAGAAAAGAAACTCTCTCCCAGTGTAGGAATAAGGATTTCTCAGACCCCAGTGGATTTCCCTGCTATTTTTTGCACTATGCCTCTCAGTTTTTCTCACTTGCAATTCTCAGAATCCTGGGAAAATAAAAATGGGAACTTGAATCCACTGCCTGGCCACCCCAGTGTCCACCGCCACCCAGTGGGGCTGGAATCCACCTGGATGACCAAAGAGGAGACCACAATTGTTCATTGCACTTTTAAAGTTCCCTGTATACATGCCTGGCTCAAAACATACTGCCTCTTGGATATCTGTAAGTTGTAGGCAGCTAACTACATTCCACTCCATGCCTGGGGGAGAGTTTCAACCTCAAACAACTTTATTTAAACAATTTCTTACTTAACATGTTTTTCTCAGTGCTTCCAATCCAATCACTCCCCGCGTTGCAGGAAAGAACTGCTACGGGACAAAAAGAAGAACACAACCTGTTTTTATTTTAACATCTTCCGGGTCTCTCGGCGCTGCCATCGTTCGGGCTGTCAGCCCTTCACCGCCTGAGGTGGCTTCCCGCTCTCTGCAGACAGTCTGCCTCCCCACTAATGGCACTGTTTGGGCGAGGGGGAAATGCAATTTTCCACTCCATTACAAGCAACTCTGTAAAAGGACCTCTTTTCCTCACTGCACACAGATAAGGGCCTAATGAAATTCCATTCACTAAGTATTACAATAGCCAACTCCACTCCAAATACAGGCATTCTAAGTGCCTGCCAGGCCCCTCACTCCAGAAGCAATTGCCACTGAATGTCTCTGGATTGGATCCCATCAGGATGAAAAACTCTAGGACACACAGGGAGAGACTCTGGAGAAGGGAAGGGATCAAACATGGCAGCAGAGCCATGTCTTTGGCTCTTCCTTGTAACCATCATGCCTGGATGGTGTTGCTTACAGACTCTGGTACAAGCCCGAAATTCTTGTATTTCCAAACAGCAATCTTATGAGAGTCAAAATACCTCCCCTAAGAGATCTGGACATCACACAACCTAACCTACAGAATCAGGTAACAGAAGTGAGCAAAGAGGGGGAATGCAGTTTGCATTCTAAAATAGGAAGTAAAAAGAGACAAGCTTTCTAGTAAGGGTGTGAATCTCATGAAAGTTTACAGGAAACATGAAAATTACTTCAAAATTACTTCTTCATATTTTCCCATTGTTCTTTCCTTATCCATTTCCCAACATATTTTTCCATGACTCATGGTAAAGCAATATGAAAAGCAATGAAAGATAATGCTCCCTCTTCTCCATTCACTGTCAGTCTTCTTGTGGTTCTCTTGGGACCCCAGGCTTGCCGCCTGTCCTCCATTCCAACAGTGCTCCCCAACTATGTAAGTAGTTCTGGATTTGCCCCACTCCAGAAAGCATCACTCTCATCCCCATCCCCTCCAGCTTCTATTCTGTCACCAAGTATCCTATGTCACCAGAAGGCCTGATGTAAGTTGAGTCTAAGAACAAATCGAGAGACTACTCCTGAAGACATAAGGCCTTGGCTTCCAAGAATTCACTGGTAATGTTAATTGGAAGGTACAGTTTCTATGTAAAAGGGGTGCAATTTGAGGACCTTCTGTGAAATCTCTTCAGTTATGTCACAAAGGCACTCCTCCATTCCAAAGAGCCACACAATTATGCCATGAGAAAGACAAAAATATAGTCTAATAACACAAATCTATTCATTAATGTACATAAACTATATTTATATATATTTAAATTAACATTTTAAAACACTTATTTTATATCCTCATTTCCTATTCTCATATGTCCTCTCAAAGGCAATGGTTTATATGTGTTCTGTGTGGACCTTTCCTGTCATACGAATTCTTGAAAAAAAATAAACTATTCACTTTTACTACATTGCAGGATACACCCATGTTATTACATGTCACTTCATTTGTTCTGACTGCTGTTTAATGTTCCACTGAAAATATATAGGATGGTTTCAGGCTTTTGCTATTAAAAAAATAATTTCAAAGACTTTCTTCAGATGTTTCTTGTTATACATGGGTCACAGTGGAATTTCTGGGTCATGGGCGTATTAATATTCAATGTTAGGTAAATTATTTTCCAAAGCACAGTACCAATTTGTAATCCTGACAGTAATATAAAAGAGTTCCCATAGATTCACATCCTAACACTTAACTTAAAAAAAAAAAAGTTTGTCAGTCACATATGTGAAAAATCTTATTGGAGTTTTTTTTTTACACTTCCTTAATCATTAATAAGCATATCTCTTCCTATGTTAATTTACCATAAATATTTCCTACTCTGCAAAATTTCTCTATCTTTCGTCCACTTTTCCACTAAGTTGTTGATAGATTTTTTTATTCATGTATAGGCATTCTTGATACAGTCAATACTGATCCAATATCAAATTTGTATACTGAAAACATCTTCTCTTAGTTTGTAACTTATTTTTTTCCATTTTTAAAGATGCTTTTTGAATAACATGCTTGTTCATTTTAATAGACCAGAATTTAACAATCTTTTCTCTTACAGTCAGCACTTTTACATCTTTTCTTAAAAAAAATATTGTTTCATGTTCATGCATTTTTAATTTACATTAAGTTATATGTATTATCTGTGTTTTGTTACAGAAACCCTATGTTTCTAAGATTCATTGTGCTGTGACATGTACTTCTCCTTTGCTACCTCAAATTGCTGTGGATACACCATATTTTAACAACCTACTCTCATGCCCATTTTATAAGCCAGGAAATTTACAAAGTGATCAGTTCACAACACCTCCTATTATCCCTTTCCCCAAGAACAAAATAATCAAGAAGAATTGGAATGTGGCTAACTTTTGAGGTAGAAGAAGAAGGATACTCTGTACTTTGATAAAGCCCTTTGACACACTTAAAAAATACTTTGAATTATCCCCCAAATGTGATGGATACACACATTTTTTAGAGAATCTACTACTTAGCCCACATCTTGACAGATAGATTTCATTTCCTGTGCTAACAACAGTCATTTGATAATGGGCATCTAGAGGGCTCTGTTGAAAGAATGTTGATGCTGTTTGAGCTCAGGTAGAAAGAACACCATGAGGAGTTAGCAATCCCTGCCAGGGGTTTGGGAATGGCAGCATGCGTGCTTTGCACTGTCATCTCAGTTTGAGTAAGGTACACCTTTCATCCCTCAACACAAACTCTGTCACTTCCTAGGAGCACAAGAAGGGCCAGATCCTTTTATGCTTGGCTCACTGCTTCAATTAGACACATTGGCTCCTGTATACTCTAGTCCCTGCCCAAGCAAAGGAGCAGAGAACAAACTGCTGAGAGAAAGAGTTTAAGTCCACGTCCTTTAATCTTGGCTGATGTCCCCCAACCATCACCTTATATATACCATTCTTACCCAAATGCTTTTAATTTACCATGTTAACTGGCTGTGAGATGGTATGTCAGAATTAGGTTTCTGAAAAAGAAGAGTGAGTGAGTTGTAAGAACAGCTGCAAATACACTGATTTTCTTTCTCAACTCTGGCTCTATTAGTTATACAGCAGGTGGTTCTGCTTAATCCAGGCGGAATTTACTGAGAGCTCTGGTGTTCCCAGCACCGCACTTGACTCCAACGGCAGAAAATCAAAGCTACAAAATCACCCAGAACAGCTTCTAGCACATCGTGAGTGCCAAGCAAGTGTTATTTTCCTTTGTCTTTTCTTTTTCTTGTGTTACTCAAAAGGATTTCAGTTTAGATGGGGAAGTGAGGTTTGCCCCATGTCACAACCACCTACTCAACAATTCTTCAGACATTCAAATGTTTCTTATCAGGTGAAACAAAGAATGAACTAATAAAGTAATGACATCCCAAACATATACATACTGTACTAAGCTTAGTCGTTCAGTCATGTCCAGCTCTTTGCATCCGCGTGGACTGTAGCCCACCAGGCTCCTATGGGAGTCCATGGGATTTCACAGGCAAGAATACTGGAGTGGTTGCCATTTCCTCCTCCAGGGGATCTTCTGAACCCAGGAATAGAACCCAGGTATTCCACATTGCAGGCGGATTCTTTACTCTCTGAGTCATAAGGGAAGCCCAATAATATATACACTCTATATATATACATATATATATATACACACACAGTATATGTATATATACTATATATACTGAACTGAAACAAATCGCTCAGTTGTGTCCGACTCTTCGCGATCCCATGGACTGTAGCCCATCAGGCTCCTCCGTCCACAGGATTCTCCAGGCAAGAGTACTGGAGTGAGTTGCCACTGGATAATTAATGAAGACCTACTTTATATAGCAAAGGGAACCCTACTCAATATTGTGTAATAACCTATATGGGAAATGAATCTGAAAAGAATGGATATACGTATATATATAACTGAATTATTTTGCTACACACCCGGAACTAATATGACAATGCAAATCAACTATATCTTAATATAAAATAAAAAATTAAATTAAAAAAAGAAATGATATGCCAGGTAGATAGTAATGATTTTTGGTTGGTAGAAGACATATGGAGTAAATGGCCTGCATAAAACAAGTACTCTGTAAATATTTGATTCAAGAGATACCTTAGAGTCAAACACCAAACATTGATGTTAGAAGGGATAAGAGATTATTTAAACTAACCTCTTTATTATACAGATAAGGAGATTTTTTTTAAACGTTATGTGACTTCTGGGACTGGAACTCCATTTTCATCACTTCAAATAGAGTACAGTAGCCTTTATGCTACATAATGCTGCATTTTATGGCTAAGCTGAACGTCTCAGGAGAATTACGCCTGCAAGTATTTAGGTAAACTTCCACAAGAGACATAGCTGTCCCTCTCCACAGGGCCATGATGTAGCCCTGGACAGCTGAAACCCAGGCCCTGATCCAGGTAAATGTGTAGACCCAAAGTTTGCATGAGCTCCAATGGCAAGCCACCACCCCCAGATACGGTTTTAATTTTTAAAAATTGCTCTGCTTAGAGTATCTCTAAATTTTGAAAGCACTGCCATTAACAGGTTATTTCAAATTGTACCTGTCAGCTGGAGCTGGGGGAAGCTCCAATGATGTTCCCCCAGTGAATAATAATTTGTTTCAAATTTTAAAGGACAAAACGTATTCTTGGCAACCTCCTGTAGGGAGAAGAACTATTTCCAATGCTCTTTAATACATCTTGAAATAATTTATGAAACTTTGCGAATATATTATTTTAGGAATGTGCATTTGCAGTCAAACAAAGAATAATTATTCACTGTTAGAGAAGCCTTTTGAAGGGACATTATCGTTCCTTTCATAGGTGATGGCTGAAAGAAACAATGTCTCAAAGCCACTTTCAGGTTAAAAACCTCTACTTAGAAAATGAAAGCTAATTTGATTAGAAAAGATATTTAATTAACCACACTGAGTCTGTAACTTTGCCATTGAGGAGAAAACCTGATGTCATGTGTTTGAATCTGAGGAGATAACAGCTAAAGGAGGTAATTACTTATTCTTCTCAAGTGATAGATGGTCCAATTTGATTAAACATACAACCCAGCTCTTCAGTGAAACCACAAGGACCGAATCTTCCATTCACAACCCAATGTGGTCAAGGCACACACCATGATCGCCTATTACAGTCTGGAAAACCACTGACAGAAGGAGGTACTTTCAGTAGCGAATGGTGGCCTAGGTGCCAGTGCAAAATGGGTATTAAAATTACCCAATGACACATCATCACCTATTTTGTTTTTAGAGGCTGTGACTGTAACTAGAGACATTAAATGAATGAGAAATTCTTGAATATTGCTGATGATCATATATGCTAAGTTTATGGTACATTTTTGGGGGTGTAAAGACAGCACAACTCAGAAAATGATGATCCTCCTTGGTGCATCCATGAAATTACGTCTCCACCAACAAAAACAAAAGGAAGGAAATCAGATGGCTGGCCCTAGAATAATGAGCAATGGTGGAATGAGGGTTGAAATTATGGACATTGCTATGTTGCGCCTCCCCTGATCCCTGCCATCGCTTGACCAAGTCTCAATTATTTCAAGGCCTATGTTACTTCCATTCCCATTTCTCTTGATCTTTTATTTTACTATTTCACTACTTGCACCGTGGTTATGAGCACACTCCTTGGTACAGAATCCCCAGTATGGGTTGCAGACTCCTGGTAGTTCCCCAAATGTAGTAAACAGGTTTTATCAAAGTGAATTTCAATCTCCAAAAACACCTACAAATGATATATTCACTTGAGTCTTTATCATCTAAACCACCAGAGAAGCCTGTATTCACCTGTAATAAGACACAAAGGCTAATGAAAACATGAGGCTTCTCTGCATTTTGGCTGAAATGATCATTAGTTCAGTGTGCTCATTCTGGTTATCTCTTTCTTGGTGCCAGAAGGGCTCATTGGCAATGCTCATTTTCAGTAGTATGTACATGAATTATTGCTTAGTTAATGAGCTTTGGCAGTGTACTTTAGCCCCAAAACATGGAGGCCTGGGAACTTCTCAAAGAGAAGCTTTGAGCATGAAAATCTTGGATTCAACAGCTTAAACCTTTCTAATTTTCCTCAATGATCCTTCCCTTTTCTGATTCCCATAGTATTGGGGAATTACAGTTAGTACTTGGTCATTTTTTATATTATTCTACTGTTGTTTGTGCTCATAAATGCTGTGCCATACAAAAGGGAAAGTGTATAGAGCAGAAACAGCACCATGTTACTTCTGTATTTTCCATTCCAACAAACACAAAGCTTGGCTTGAAATAGTATTTGTTGATGAATGGACTTGGGTCACATTTCCTTTTGATAATCCATGAAGTATTATGATAGTAAAAACTGTTTTCTGCTTCTGAACTAAGATGCTAGGGAGGTGCTCATTTCTTTTAACATTAGCCCTTATATCAGTGACCTGTAGGATTCATTGTTAAGATATCAACTTGGATTGGCCACCAAGACCTCCCACGGAGAGGTTCAATGCCAGTTCTGTGCTCCAGGAAGAATTATAGCGGCAATCATCAGAGAACCTGAGAGTGATCTGTATAGCTCTGAAGATACTGAGCTTAGCTAAGGCTTAGACAGTGAGGAGATCAAACCAGTCAATTTTAAAGGAAATCAATCCTGAATACTCATTGGAAGGACTGATGCTAAAGTGCCAGTATTTTGGTCACCTGATCAAACAGTCGGCTCATTGGAAAAGTCCCTGATGTCGGGAAAGATTGCGGGTAGAAGGAGAAGGGGATGAGAAGGCTAGATGCCATCACTGATGAAATGGACATGAACTTGGGCAAACTCCAGGAGATGGTCAGTGACAGAAAGGCCTGGCAGGCTGGGTCCATGGGGTCACAGAGAGTCAGACGTGACTGGGTGACTGGACACCAACAACGCTATCTGGGTCATAGAGCGAGTCACAGAACCAGCTGTCACCAAGAAAAAAATTCAGAAATTTTTCTCTGAAATAAGCACTGCCTTTTTATTTCAGATTTACCAACTACCAAAGTTTTCTGTGGTGCGGTTCACAGTTCAGTTCAGCTGCTCAGTTGTGTCTGACTCTTTGCAACCCCATGAATTGCAGCATGCCAGGTCTCCCTGTCCATCACCAACTCCTGGAGTTTATCCAAACTCATGTCCATTGGCATTGGTGATGTTATCCAGCCATCTCATCCTCTGTTGTCCCCTTCTCCTCCTGCCTTCAATCTTTCCTAAGATCAGGGTCTTTACTTTTCACATCAGGTGGCCAAAATATTGGCATTTCAGCTTCAACAACAGTCCTTCCAATGAACACCCAGATTTCCTACAGGATGGACTGGTTGGATCTCCTTGCAGTCGAAGGGACTCTCAAGATTCTTCTCCAACACCACAGTTCAAAAACATCAATTCTTCGGCACTCAGCTTTCAATATACTCCAACTCTAACGTCCATACATGACTATTGGAAAAACCATAGCCTTGACTAGACGGACCTTTGTTGACAAAGTAATGTCTCTGCTTTTTAATATGCCGTCTCACTTCAGTTCAGTCACTCAGTCATGTCCGACTCTTTGCGAAACCATGAACTGCAGCACGCCAGGCCTCCCTGTCCATCACCAACTTCTGGAATTCATTCAAACTCATGTCTATATGCTGTCGAGGTTGGTCATAACTTTCCTTCCAAGGGGTAAGCGTCTTTTAATTTCATGGCTGTGATCACCATCTGCAGTGATTTTGGAGCTCCCCAAAATAAAGTCAGCCACTGTTTCCACTGTTTCCCCATCTATTTCCCATGAAGTGATGGGACTGGTTGCCATGATCTTAGTTTTCTGAATGTTGAGCTTTAAGCCAACTTTTTCAGTCTCCTCTTTCACTTTCATCAAGAGGCTCTTTAGTTTTTCTTCACTTTCTTCCACATGGGTGGTGTTATCTGCATATCTGAGGTTATTGATATATCTCCTGGCAATCTTGATTCTCACTTGTGCTTCCTCCAGCCCAGCGTTTCTCATGATGTACTCTGCATAGAAGTTAAATAAGCAGGGTGACNTCTCTTCTTTTCACAGCTATTTGTAAGGTCTCCTCAGACAGCCATTTTAATTTTTTGCATTTCTTTCCTTGGGGATGATCTTGAACCCTGTTTCCTGTACAGTGTCACGAACCTCCGTCCATAGTTCATCAGGCACTCTGTCTATCAGATGTAGGCCCTTAAATCTATTTCTCACTTCCACTGTATAATCATAAGGGATTTGATTTAGGTCATACCTGAATGGTCTAGTGGTTTTCCCCACCTTCTTCAATTTAAGTCTGAATTTGATAATAAAGAGTTCATGATCTGAGCCACAGTCAGCTCCTGGTCTTGTTTTTGCTGACTGTATAGAGCTTCTCCACCTTTGGTTGCAAAGAATATAATCAGTCTGATTTCGGTGTTGACCATCTGATGATGTCCATGTGTAGAGTCTTCTCTTGTTTTGTTGAAAGAGGGTGTTTGCTATGACCAGTGCGTTCTTTTGACAAAACTCTATTAGCCTTTGCCCTCCTTCATTCTGTACTCCAAAGCCAAATTTGCCTGTTACTCCCGGTGTTTCTTGACTTTCTACTTTTGCATTCCAGTTCCCTATAATGAAAAGGATATCTTTTATGGGTGTTCATTCTAAAAGGTCTTGTAGGTCTTCATAGAACCATTGAACTTCAGCTTCTTCATTGTTAGTGGTCGGGGCATAGACTTGGATTACCGTGCTATTGAATGGACACTCCCAATAACTGAAAATTCTGTATATGTCAGCTTGCCAAAGCCTAAAAACCTATCTTGAACAAGTCACTCAAATGACAGTTTTGTTTCAGCTCAGCAAACTATAAAGTAAAAAACCTTGCACACAGTTATTGATTGTTGAAGTTTGGGCAACTGAATTCTCTCTGGCTAGAGGGTCACTTGATTTTGCATGGTTAACCTTCTTTAGAATATTCTTTAGATGCATAAGGTAAGTAAGACTTGTTGAGGAGTTGTCTCTGTGTCTAGTCTGAGGCAAAATAGAAAAAAAACCACAAAAGAGGACCAAATGGTTCCTAACTTGAGAAACTGATAAGCTAGTCAGGAGAATACAACATACACATTTGAGCAGAAATGAAGAGGCAGGAATATGGATCAGACACAGAGGCACATAAATTCATAGAAAGAAGAATGTACCATTGACTAATGCAGTCTGGGAGGGCTTGCCAGAGGAAGCAGCTCTGACTCTGGTTTAGTGACCTGTGATGTCGATAGATTCAGGGAGCAAGGAAGGAGATTTTGGGCAGATTGTCCAAGATGGCAAAGACAGGAAAGATGAGCCATAAGATTACATGGTTATATGGGGGCAAGAAAAGGAGATGAGCCAGGGGACCTACATACCCAGGATGAAGGGAAGAACAGGCGGAGAATTAGATCAATGATGAGGACCCCAAACACACAGGGGACACGGGAGACTGCTTTGTGAGTGCGTGGACTGGAGCTTGAAAAAGGCATCACATCTGGGAGTTTTCACACCACTTTCTAGCAACTCTTAGAAGAAAATGTTAGACATTCAATACATAAGATACAGCAATAACATCAGTTATTTCCCTACATTTCCCTACCCGCTACTGCACAGACACTGCAGCCCCCGAAAAATAACACTTCTGAGGGATCTAAGAGAATTTGAAAGCCACTAAGGTTCCATCTTCTCTTCTTTGTTTATCACAAGCCGAGGGGACAAAAATTAGCCCAGAGAACCCAAGTGGTTTGGATGAAGTCACGGTGAACTTCTGTCCCATGGTCCTTTTCTGTTCTTCTCTTCTTCTCTCTCTTCCTCCCATCCTCACCCCTTCACCACCACCTCCACCTCCCAAACAATGGTCAGCAATAATTCTGGTCTCTGCCACTTTAAAAATACACTCCCCAAATCTGCTCATTTCCTGCTATCTCTGTGGATACACTCTCACCATCTTCCATTCCAGATTAATTCGCAGATGTTTACTGAGCACTTACTATGAACACTGTACTCAGAAGGAGTCAGACTTGGGCCTACCCTCCAGAAACACTGCCAGTCACTATGTAGGGAATGAGTGGGAACAGGGTGGGTAAACTGCTGAATAATGTATATGAGTCTTTGCTACTTTGCCTTCCATTCATACTTTCAATCTGAATTCATGCATTACTCAGCTGTATTGCTCAGAGGAGGCCTGCCTCTTCCCCCACCTCCGCTCCCTGCTTATTGTAGTAGCAGGGCTTGAAACCATGGTATAATTAACATAATTAAAGTATTAATAAAGATTGAAGGGGTTGGACACTGTGTGAAATGCTTAATTTTGTGTATCTTTAACTGATTGAATGTTTAGGTTTGCATTTCAGCTGTCACCCAAATTATGTGTAATTAAGCCAAAGCTTGGATCTGCCTGTCTCATTCCCAGTGCGGATGGCAGACAGATTTGATGCTGGGGAGAAGGTGGTAAATCTGCCCACTCATTTGTAGCTGTGAGCTTTCACACTTCTTATGCATCTCTTGCCTTTTTCCAGTGCATTCATCGATCAAATTATCCCATTAGAAAGGAATGAAGAATAAATAGCTACAGTGGAAAAAAGTAAATGCTTTCAACACATTCCCTGGCTACTCCTCCCCACCTCCACATCTTGCCAATTCTCTCTGGGTGATGTCCTCTTGGGTTGGTGCTGCAGGGGTGTTCTTGCTCAGAGGAGATTCAAGGCAAGCTCATAAAGCATTACAGTCTACAGGTCAGCATTGGAAACAGCCACGAAGCCTAGGGACTAGGCTCTGTGTTCAAGGAGAGACCTGCCTTTGGAACCCAAACTGTGAGGATACCAAGATCACTGAAAGAACTCACTTACAAGACACTTTAAGGAGAGATCAAATAACTGTCTTGCTATTAAAGGAATCATCATTCAGAAGCAAGGGCCCCTAAATTAACCAGCATCCACAAAAGAGTTCTGCGGGCATTCACATAAAGAATGTGGCTCTCTCAGATAAAATCCTGTCTCTCAAGGAAGCACATGGATCATGTAGCATGTGCTCACTCTTGCGCTGGACACAGGGAGGAAACAAAATGCACATGCCCCCTGCCTTTAAAATGTTGCCATCAATTTGGAGAGAAAAGAGGAAAGCAGCGGGAAGGGCCAGCACTATCAGACAGGACAAAGGTCGAACAACACAGACGGCGGGTCCTCAGAAGGCCGCAGCAGTCACAGAAGGAAGTGCCCTGCATCTCTCTCAAGACGGGCCCTCAAAGATGAGATGGACTTAGGCAGGCAGTTATGAAACCAAGACCGTGACTGAGGCTGAGGGTTTGTCTGGGAGGTGAGTTTGAAGGGAAGGCTGAGGTATCTGTTAAGGAAGAAGGTCTGAAGGAAAAATGGAAATGATGATCTCAGTGCATGCACAGGCAGGTGGAGTGGATGGCTGATGTCCTCACGTTCTATTGCTGCCCTAACAAATTATNGAAAGCAGCGGGAAGGGCCAGCACTATCAGACAGGACAAAGGTCGAACAACACAGACGGCGGGTCCTCAGAAGGCCGCAGCAGTCACAGAAGGAAGTGCCCTGCATCTCTCTCAAGACGGGCCCTCAAAGATGAGATGGACTTAGGCAGGCAGTTATGAAACCAAGACCGTGACTGAGGCTGAGGATTTGTCTGGGAGGTGAGTTTGAAGGGAAGGCTGAGGTATCTGTTAAGGAAGAAGGTCTGAAGGAAAAATGGAAATGATGATCCCAGTGCATGCACAGGCAGGTGGAGTGGATGGCTGATGTCCTCACGTTCTATTGCTGCCCTAACAAATTATTACAGACTTGATGGCCAAAACAGCACAAACTTACTATCTCATGGTTCCATAAATCAAAAGTTCAGAGGGTTCAATTGGTTTCTTTGTTTCTAGTCTCCCAAGGTCAAAGTTAAGGTGTTGGCTACGCCAGTTCGCTTCTGAAGCATGCAGTAGAGAATCTGCTCCCGGGCCAGGATCAAGTTCTACTGGCTCTAGGACTGAGGTCCCTGTGTCCCACCTTGGCCGCCATCAATTAGAGTCCCACTTCATCTGACACAAAACAGTTTTAAAATGCCACCTGTAAGTTTGGGTTTCTTCAAAATGAAGTCAAGCTTAGAGACCCTTGGAAAGCAAACTGAGCATGGGCTTCTTTAGGATTTCTTTTTTCTTAGCTCTCTTGCCCACCCTCATAAATTTGCTTCCCCCTTCCCCCACTGAATCACATTTCTTTTATGAACTCTTACACAAAGTCCTTAAGTTGGTGTTCACAGAAATAGCAGCTGCTTCTGTCTTTGCTCATGGTTCACTGATGTACATAATATTCAGTTAAATTATGTTTACAAATACTCATAAGAAAAACTGGCATAAAGCAGTTAGAAATAAACACAATTGCGTCTTGGTGAGAGCAAAAGTATTTGGACACAGTAGGTGGAAGTGGCCTCCTCGCTGGAGTGTGGACACCAGTTAGTTTATCTCATGGAGGGAAGGAAGAAGATGGGGAAGGTGAAAAAATGGAGGAAGCTGGATAGGTTTTGGGGGAGGGGTAAAGAGAGCTTCTAGTAAACATGAAATAACTTGCATGTCTCTAGAAGAAGTAACATACATTCTTGACATTGTTTTTTAAGTGATCACTCCATCCCCCAACCAAAAATAAATACATAAACTAATAAAGGCATGACATGGTTCTCAATCCATAGGACAGAGTGAAAGCAAAATGGCAGACCCATCCCCTGTAGGGACACCTAAGCTTGCCAAATTTGGTGGCAGTTGCCCTCAAACTTGGAAACAAAGTACCCTAAAGACTGATCCGAGCTTGAGAAAGTTAAAATTGACCAGGTGGAGGAATCTGCTATGGTCACTTGTAATTATTCTCTTCCTGCTGGCGAAGTGTTTCTAAAACAGTACACCATTCAGGGTAGGTGTATTGATCAAGTACATTCGCTGGTAGGTCAGCACCTTCATAGGTTACTCTGGCTAATTCATTACCCTCATTGTGGCAGATAGAAGCATTTCCAAGCACCAGTTAATAAGTCAGACAAGCTTGAGTTTGAATCCCAGCTGCCTGACTGCCTTGCTTTGAGCAAATTATTTAACTGCTGTGAGTTGTGGTTTCCTCAAGATGAAATGGAAATGACAGAACCTATGTTTACAGAAGTGTGGTGGGGACTAAAAATGTGGTCACACATATAAAGCACTTAGTAGAGAGCATCTGGCACATAGTAAGCCCTGCGGAAATGGTAGCTGGCCCTTAAGGACACAAGGAAGTTCTGATTTGATAGGAATAGAAATTAGTGACCTGGGATGTTGTCCAGGCCCCAAGGTATGGAATAAGTGAGAGTCTGGAGTGATCAGGGGCATCATAAAGATGCTGTGTGTGAAAGGAGAAAGTAATCACACAGAGACCCTAGGATGGTCTTGGCCCACCTGACAATTCTGCTCAGTGCTGATCCAGGAGGCTTAGGTAGTCAGATACTTGTTACCAAAACAGTCCAAGTATCTCCCTGGAGGAATGTGAAATTCCCATAATACCCCAGAGGTCATTCCTCACTAGATCACCTGTGTTCTCATTTAGTTATAAAAGTATGGATTGACTGCCTATTTTATATCATGCTCTGAGGACATAGAGTTGAAAACAAGGACTTGAAGATCCTTAGGAGTTTATGGTCAACAAAAGCACATGGATATTTACATTTCCCTATTCTATTGTAATTTATCAGGAAGTGAATACACAGAAGAAAGGGTCTCTAATCATACCTGGGGGAAATGCAGACTTTTCCCCAGAAAAGATGAAATGTAAACAGGATTGCAAAGAGTGAGTTTGATAATTGAGGAGAGACAGAAAAAGCATTTCAGCAGTGGGAAAAGCACATGCAAATACAGAGAGCCCTGACAGGTTCTAACAAGTCAGTCAGGGAGCAGCGAGAAAAGCCAGGATGACTGGGATGGGTGGTATCTGGCAGGTGAGACCGAAGGGGTAATCTGAGGTGTCCCACTACTAAATCCAGTTTCTAGAGATTAAAATGACTTTCTTCTAGATTACCAACAATAAAATCAAGAAAATGATCTAGAAATGCATCTTTCAATCAACTAGAATATGGGAAGGATCTGTGCTTTGTATCATCTCAATGAACTTATTATCTAGACAGAGCTTTTCAAAATTCACAGTGTGTATGAGGCACCTTAAGGTCTTATTAAAACATGGATTCTGATTCAATAGGGCTGTAATTGGGACACCTACAATTCCATATTTCTAATAAACACCCCAGTGATGTTGATGTTGCTGGTCTATGGACCCCATTTTAAGTAGCAAAGACCTGAATATCCTACAGTCATTCAATTTCCACTCAGAATTACTTTGTGACAGTGAGGACCAGTATCTACATACTTGTGTAATTCACCTACTGGAACCACAGGTGAATAAAATTTCATAAAGCACACATGCTGAGCCATCTAGAGCTTACTGGCAATTTCTTCTCCACTGACTGCCCCCCTTTCCAAAAGTAATTTAAGGAGAAATAATCCTGTATTTTCTAACTTTCCCAGTAGCATTATGCTTCAGACAATTCTTCAGACTTTCCCACCCTTTATCAACTTGGAATGTGAATGAAGCATCTGACCCAAATTTCCCAATTTCCTGTAGCTGAGCCACAATGTAAAAGCCAGAACATTCTTACCAAGCAACTCTTTGGATTTCAAGTTTCAGACAGAAAAACATGATTCTCTTTCATTTTAAGCCATTAAAGTCTGGGAAACTTTACTTCACATTACTGAACTTGGGATCAAACAAAACTGCCTGGGGTGCATGATGGGATTTGTTTAAAGAACTGAATCTACCTCAAAACCCAGGATATATCTTTATCTGAAAAGAGACAAGAGAAGCACTCCCACTGACCTGCCTTCTCACCCCAAGATTTACATGAAATATGCTCTCCCAGCTTTTAACAACTCCTCTCCAAAAGCTCCAACGGAAGGATATGACAGCTTTTCAGGGAAGTTCCCACGAGGAGCCGGTTTTTCTTCTCTTGTTAGCCTTCTCTTGGGTGCTAAGGTCAGTTGGAAGTTCAAAGGTGTTAGGGTTGCTATGGGCCCGTCTCTCTTTTCTTAGGTCCTATGGAAACCACTGTCTATCATGTGAGAACCACATTTGTCAATGTATCACTTTTGAGGCTATCTAAAGCATGTTAGACTCTGCCAGTAAAGTGCAGAAGATAGTGCTTGCATGCAAAGTCACTTCAGTTATGTCTCGTTCTTTGAGATCCTACAGATTGTAGCCCACCAGGCTCCTCTGTCCATAGGGATTCTCTAGGCAAGAATCCTGAGTGGACTGCAGTGCCCTCCTTCAGGGGAATCTTCCCAATTCAGGGATCAGATGTCGCTTTTGTCTTCCACATTGGCAGGTGGGTTCCACTGGCACCATGTGGGAAGATCTTCCTGACCCAGGGATCGAACCAGGGTCTCCCACAATGTGGGCAGATTTTTCACCATCTGAACCACCAGGGAAGCCTCCCCAAATTTTTTTCACCAAGTTTGGAGAAAAGCTTCTTTTATATAGGCATTATGTGTGTGTGTTAGTTACTCATTCGTGTCTGACTCTTTGTGACCTCATGGACTGTAGCCCACTAGGCTCCTTTGTCCATGGAGTTCTCCAGGTAAGGATACTGGAGTGGGTAGCCAGGCCTTCTTCAGGGGATCTTCTTGACCCAGGGATTGAATCCTGCATTGGCCGATGGATTCTTCACTGTCTGGCCTACCAGGGAAGCCTACGGAAGATGGGATCTTTCCCAGTGTTTCTGAATCCCCCACAATGTTCAGCACTCTTCTAGCCAAAGGTTGGTCAAAAACACCTATCATATTGATTCATCTTGGAGAACGGCAGCTCAAATAAGATTTCTATGGAAAGTAAAAGACTCTTTTTTTTTTTTTTTCCTTGAAAATTTATCCCTAGAAATGACCTTAAGCTACTCCAACCTTAGGAAACAAATACCAGGTACTGGGTTTTCTAGATGGTTTCAAAGATGTACAAAAGGGGTAGAACCTAAAGGTGAAAGAGCCTGAGTCTAGAGTTTAGGATTAGTCCTAGCTTTTCTCCATTCCAGCTGAATAATATTGGATGTGTGACATAGCTTTTATGGCCTAACTTTCCTATTTGAATCTATTAAGTATCTATTTGAAAATTACATCTGATTTCCTCACAGGGGCTAGAAAGTTCAAAGAAGGTAAACACAAAGAACTTTCAACACTAGTGTCTGGAATGAATGAAGGAAATAAGAGTGGTAGACACGGGCGGATGGGTCCATGGCTGGATTGGTGGACAGGAATATGGATAGATGGGCGGACAAGATGTGGACGTGTCCATGGACAGATGGGTGGAACAACCTGTACCAGAGCCAGGGTTTGTTTTGCTTTGCTTTATAAAGTGTCTCCAGCCATAAATCCGCTGAGAATTTCACACCGCCGTCTCTAAACCAAACTTCAAACCAAAAAGCAATTGTCTATATTTCTAAATTATAGGATCTTCTGGCAGAAATGAGATGAAAACTTCGGGATTACTTGCTCCATTCTTTTTATTTTGCAAGTAAAGGAACTGAGGTCAGAAGGGGAAAGAATTTATTCAAGTTGATAAACTCCTAAGAGCAGAGCTGGTGAGATTCTACCAGTTTGTGACTCCAAATCTACCAATCACTTTCCAGTGTCCTACTGACACTACCAAAAATACCCAGGCTTTCTGATACTAGGAAGCATTTTCACTCCCTTCTGACCAAGAGCCCAGCACCTGGGGTTTTCTAAAAGTACACTACTGAATACTATGTACCAAAGGGTAGTTCTTTCTCAAAGACAGGAAAATACAGAGATGTGTTTCCAATTAGCCAGGGAAAAAAACTCAGCCACATATGCTTTGCCATTTAGTGTTGCTAAGTTGGTGATTTCTCCCCAAAGTGGGGAACGGGTATAACTGTCATCATCTCTTCCATTATTTGCATCCAAAGAAGTCACATGTGTCTCAGCAATGTGAAATATTCTCTTTCATCTGCTTGGGAACTATCATTCAGTATCCTCTCCTTCCTCCACATCCCACATCATTACACTCCCCTTCCACAAGCTAAACTCCTTGACACAGACTCTCATGCAAAATAATATGTTTTACAAAGAGAAAAATCATTAAAGAAGGGCTTTATTTTCCTCCATTCTGCACTCCTCTGTCTAAAGGAGTTCTGACTGCCAGATAGCTTTCTCTGGGCACAAAAGACTCCTCTCCATTTTGGTTAACACCTGATAAAGCTTCATTAAAATTCTTTCCCAAACAGAAAACTCTAGCATCCAGATTCAAAATAAACATGCATTTCTAAAAGGAAAGCTGACAAGGAGAAGTTCCATGCACACCATTAAAAAGTCAGAAAAGCCCTGACTAAGAACAATCTTTCAATTCGTTATTGCCAAGACAGCCCATGAGAGGAAAGCAGGTCTGAGTCACTGAAAGAAGCCAGGGTTTTGTAAAGAGCCGGGTTTACTGGGTCGACAGACTTTCAGGGGAGTAACAATAAGGCAAAGCCTCAGTGAAAAGAAACCCCTGGTTTCTCAGGGCATTTTAACTCTACTCAAAAAGTTTGGAAGTAAAGAAAAACTTAATAAGGCAGCATGAAGTAGAGTGTCACAGTAAAGGCCTGCAATCTGTTCAAGCACCATTGCATCCACGTCACTGAGAAGTCCCTTCTACTAACTCTGGGCTTGGCCACCGTGGGACTTGCTTTGACAAGTAAGATGGTAGCAAATAAGACATAAGCAAAGACTTGAAATGTGCTCTGCTTTGGGGATTGTGCTCTTTTGGTGCTCATGGAACTCCGTAACCACCATGAGAACAAGACTGGGATTAGCCTCCTGAAAGATCACACACAAAGAGGCCCAGTCATGAAAACCAGCCTGTGGCCTCAGCTGAGAACTAGGAAGGAGACCACTGAAGACAAGTCGAGACTACTCTGGATCCAGACGACTATCCAAGTGAGTCCAGCCCAAACTGCCCATTTGCACAATTCAGAAATAACTACATATTTGTTGTTGCAACTTTTGTGGGGTGGGGCCATTATTCAGCAAAAGCTAATTGATTCAGCAGCTCAAAAGTGCTCAGTGAGAACAGTTTTATGTGGATCAGTGGCTGATTTCCAAGAGCTAAGAGGTTTCTGCCTTGAAAAGTTATTTGGCCCAAGCTCTACCAGCATCCTTGCCCATCATGTGAATGCATCCAATAAGAAATGGGGGTTAGATATGTAAACAAGGCAGCAGGTGCTGAGTCCCCTTCAAAGAACACATCTGACAATTACGGCAGGTGGATGTCACATACTGAGACATACTCAAGTTGGCCAGTGGATGGACAGTGAGAAGAGCTTGGTTTGAGGCCTGGCCGTGGCACTTACCAGTCACAAGTCGCTTCCCCTTCCTGTTCCCGTTGTTTCATTAATTAAGAAGGGCCACTAAGAGTTACCTCACAAAAGTCTTGTGAGGAATAAATGAAAAAACATACATATGAAAGTGATTATTTATATGTAGAATGCTGTACAATATCAAGTAAAACTTTCATGACAAAATTGATCAGTAATAAGGCTGCTGCTACTGCCCAAATTTAGAAAATAAGGTTGAAAAGACTCTTCTGTTTCCATGTGTCTATATACCATCTGATCAGCCTGACCCACACAATCTTGTACAAATAACAAAAACTCATCCATCTAGACTGAGGACTAGACTAGACTGCCATTAAAACTTTAAGAAATGGAGATTTTATGTTTATGAATCATCTAACAAAGTAGCAAAAGAGTAGAAACGGAAGGCATCTACTCTTGTTAGAAAACCTACTCTGAATTGTTTCCATAATTAGAATAATCACTCCCTAATGCAGATGGTGATTGCAGCCATGAAATTAAAAGACGCTTACTCCTTGGAAGAAAAGTTGTGACCAACCTAGATAGCATATTCAAAAGCAGAGACATTACTTTGCCGACTAAAGTCTGTCTAGTCAAGGCTATGGTTTTTCCAGTAGTCATNTTCGAAAATCACTGCAGATGGTGACTGCATCCATGAAATTAAAAGACGCTTACTCCTTAGAAGGAAAGTTATGACCAACCTAGATAGCATATTCAAAAGCAGAGACATTACTTTGCCGACTAAGGTCTGTCTAGTCAAGGCTATGGTTTTTCCAGTAGTCATGTATGGATGTGAGAGTTGGACTGTGAAGAAGGCTGAGTGCCAAAGAATTGATGCTTTTGAACTGTGGTATTGGAGAAGACTCTTGAGAGTCCCTTGGACTGCAGGGAGATCCAACCAGTCCATTCTGAATGAGATCAACCCTGGGATTTCTTTGGAAAGAATGATGCTAAAGCTGAAACTCCAGTACTTTGGCCACCTCATGAGAAGTGTTGACTCATTGGAAAAGACTCTGATGCTGGGAGGGATTGGGGGCAGGAGGAGAAGGGAACGACAGAGGATGAGATGGCTGAATGGCATCACGGACTCGATGGAGTGAATCTGAGTGAACTCTGCTAGTTGGTGATGGACAGGGAAGCCTAGTGTGCTGCGATTCATGGGGTCGCAAACAGTCAGACACAACTGAGCGACTGAACTGAAATGAACTGACAAAATTATGTAATATACATATTATATGTACAAATATACTCTATATGATGGGCTTCTCTGGTGGCTCAGAGTTTAAAACATCTCCCTGCAATGCAGGAGACCTGCTTTTGATCCCTGGGTTGGGAAGATCCCCTGGAGAAGGAAATGGCAACCCACTCTAGTATTCTTGCCTAGAGAATCCCATGGAGGGAGGAATCTGGTAAGCTACAGTCCATGGGGTTGCAAAGAGTCGGACATGACTGAGCTAATACTTACAGTGTATGAATGTGAGGTTCCCTACCTACCCTTGGTTATACAATGAATTATCAAAAATCTTAATCTCATCCATTGGAAAATCTTATTTTAGGTTTTACATTGCATTAAAATAATAGTTGAGTTTTTTTTCATACTTTTTTAAGTGGGTGAGGTCATTTTTTCCAATTTTATTAAGGTATAACTGAAATAATTATGTAATATACATATTATATGTACAAATATACTATATATATTATATATCAATATTTGAAGTATATGACATGATTTGATATATGTATGCATTATTAAATGAGTATAAAAAAAGTCAATTAACACATCCATCACCTCATATAGTTATCTTGGTGGTGAGGGAAGTGAGAACACTTACGATTTATTCTCTCAGCAAATTTCAAGTATAAAACACAATACTATTAACTATAGACCTCCCTGGCGACTCAGTGGTAAAGAATCTGCCTGCCAATGCAGCAGACACAAGTTTGATCCGTTGGTGAGGAAGATCCCCTGGAGAAGGAAATGGCTGCAACGTGCTTGCCTGAAAAATCCCATGGACAGAGGAGCCTGGTGGACTATGGAGTCACAAAAACGTTAGTGACTAAACAACAGCAACAACTATTAATTATAGTCACTATGCTATACATAGATTCCCCGTAACATACTCATAATTGAAAGTCTGTACCCTTTGACCACTGTCTCCCATTTCCTCTACTGTCCCACACCTGGCAATTACCATGCTACTTTCTGGTTCTATACTATAACTTTTTGCTCATACCAAACTCATTTCTGTAAAAAAATGAATGAATAAAAATGAACTGCTGCTCTTACTGCCGTTTTATCATTTTCTGGGTTTGTTAACCCAGCTCATGATGAACCTCAAGCTACTTAGTCACTTTGTCTCATGATCAGGTATTCAGTGTCTATCTGGGCTTAGTAGTACACAAGGAGCTGCAGAAACCATGATCAATGCTGAGTTGTTTGCCGAAAACCAAACAGCATCATTGTCCACCAAGGATCTTAACCACCATTGGATCTAACAGTCATAGCGGCAAAGCAGATGCACTGCAGCCGAGACCCACTGTCTTTCTCTATACACGAGTCAAAACTGTAAGCCTCTCATGTTACCTAATCAATGATTCAAAGTGCTTTTCCAAAGCTCTCTTTTGTACTGCCTCAAAAATCTAAAGAGGTTCAATAAGAGCTGAAACTTTTTGTAAAGGAAAAAAAAGAAAAAAAAGTGGCAAAGCATGAACAACTTGTACTTTAACTTAGAGGGGCTATCTCAGCCACTAGAGTACTGGACCCTAAAACTTCACTAATTGTGGCAGATCCATGAATATTTAAGGGCTTAAATTCCATCTTCTTACATGTGTGTGAATGTGTGTGTGTGTGTGTGTGTGTGTGTGTGTGTGTATTGGGCTTCCTAGGTGGTACAGTGGTAAAGAATCTGCTTGCCAATTCAGGAGATACAGGAGGCTTGGGTTCCAGTCCTGAGTAGGGAAGATGCCCTGGAAGAGGAAATGGCAACCCACTCCAGCATTCTCACCTAGAAAATCCCATGGACAGGGAAGCTTGGCAGGCTGCAGTTCATGGGGTCGCAAAGAATCAGACACAACTGAGCACGAAAGAGCATGACATGTATATTTTGGCTGCACTGTGGGGCATGTGGAACTTCCTGACTAGGGATGGAACCCATGCCCCTGCCGTGGAAGCATGGAGTCAAACACTGGACCACCAGGAAACTTGTGACATGTACGTATTAATATTTTATTGGAGCATCTAGAGTACTTGTCTCTTCTTTATCATCAGACTCAGTTTATAGGCTGTCATCAATATATTGAACTAATACAACGTGTGTGGAGTTTCAAAATAATCGACATCCCTGTGCATATATCACAACGGAGAGGAAGAGAACATATCCTTGGGGCAAGGCAGGTACTGAAGTCTGCCATTGCTTTATGCAAAGGCAAAATGTTTCCAGTTTTCCCTGCTGAAGGAGATCAGGAAGAAAACATTTGCCAGATCAATGACCACATACCAAGTGTCAGAGGCTTTAACGATCTACTCAAATAAAATATAAATATTCAACATGGCAGCTGAAATTGGGGCTACCAACTGGTTAAATTTATGTCTGTCAATACTCATCAACCATTTATTCATCTCATTTTTGGAAGGATTATACTGGCTAATTAAATAATGACATGAAAACCCTTGACATTTCTTCCCAGAGGCATTATTGCTTCTGATTTACTGTCTTGGCAGGGGCAGGATAGTTTCCAGTAGGATAGTTTCTGGGGCTTCCATTTGACATTTCATATAATAGTATCTCTTATTTCTTTAGTCAGGAAACCAATGTGATTATTCTGCCAACTGCTGAATATATAGTTCCAAGAACACATTTCAGGACTGGGGTAATAATCACATAATATCTCTGAAAATTTTTAGAAATGTTATAATACAGATTTACCCAACACTTTATTTCCACCTGACCTCCATAATGTCTTATTTTAGTTGATGTTTTGGTTTCCCAGGTATCAATTTTAGACCACACAGATCTGCAAAAGACCACAGATCTTGTGCGTATTTTCAAAGGATTGTAGAGTCCTTCCTCAAGACTTCTAGGATCCCCCTTTAATCAAGAGCTCTGGGTTTGTGAATTTAATTTGAACTGGCCAGGGCAAAGACCACAGTTTTCCATTCCAGCAGCTTTCACGGTCTTCTGTTCAATAGTTTTTAAGTTTTTATCACCTATTAACACCCTTGCCAGTGTTCCATTTTTCTTAACCCTAAGAACATCATATCTTATCAATTAACATTTTAAAATATTTGGTAAACAGTCTCTGAGAATGCATTTTGTCTGTTACATAGGGGAAAATAGGCAATACGAGAAAGGTCTTCAATAATTTTAAAAGATACAGTATTCTCTATTATGAAGCTGTGGTGTCGAATAACATCCCAACACTACAGTCATGTTGGTTTAAAGGAAGTTGAGAGTTAAACAGATGAAAAAGCACTCATAGACTATATTTATAAATTTCAAGTATCATTGAAATGAACAAATCTGACAGAATTTGGTGGCCTTAAAAAGATTAAACTATCATTATCATTAACATATTATGAAAATGTTTGAGTATACATAGATGAAAAAGATAGAAATTAACACAATGTGTAGAGGATAGGCAAGAAATTTATTTGCATTCTGTAAAAATAATGATTAACGTACAATTAAAAAGGTAAATTACAAAGATTTGTTTAAAAATCACACATCTGTTGTTTTATAAAATGTATATTATATACAATCCACCAAATTAAAGGATACTTCTCATGCTCATCTTGAACATAATTAATATCAAGTATATAAGGTAGAATTTTAGAAACAATCCACATTATAATAACATTTTCCTCACAGCCCTAAATCATGGATATTTTTAAAGCTGAAACTAAGATCTAAACTTACACAATTCTTCTATGTCCTATTATCTTCAAATAATTTACATGTGTTAAATTCATTGATTCTGCATGAAATTTCTGTGAAGTAAATACTTCCATTGTTTATATTAAAGATGAGGAAATTGAGAAAAACAAAGATTAAACTATTTGTAAAATGTAGGAGATGGCAAAGCCAGATGTGAACCCAAAATTTATTGTTTTCTTAATTGCTGCATGGTATTACCCTAATCACGATGGTGTGGTCACGCACCTAGAGCCAGACATCCTGGAATGTAGAGTTAAGTGGGCCTTAGAAAGCATCACTACAAACAAAGCCAGTGGCGATGGAATTCCAGTTGAGCTATTTCAAATCCTGAAAGATGGTGCTGTGAAAGTACTGCACTCAATATGTCAGCAAATTTGGAAAACTCAACAGTGGCCACAGGACTGGAAAATGTCAGTTTTCATTCCAATCCCAAAGAAAGGCAATGCCAAAAAATGCTCAAACTACTGCACAATTGCACTCATCTCACACGCAGTAAAGGAATGCTCAAAATTCTCCAAGCCAGGCTTCAGCAATACGTGAACCATGAAATTCCTGATGTTGAAGCTGGTTTTAGAAAAGGCAGAGGAACCAGAGATCAAATTGCCAACATTGGCTAGATCATCAATAAAGCAGGACAGTTCCAGAAATTTCTGCTTTATTGACTATGCCAAAGCCTTTGACTGTGTGGATCACAATAAACTGTGGAAAATTCTTCAAGAGATGGGAATACCAGACCACCTGACCTACCTTTTGAGAAATCTGTATGCAGGTCAGGAAGCAA